>JBBPBK010000327.1:0-369547 GCA_039720395.1 Liquidambar formosana
TTGGTGCGCACAAACAAAAAAGATTTGTGGTGAGGGTGACCACCTCAATATCTCCACTGCTACTATTTCTTGCTCTCAAGAGATCAAATTGAGATGGAACATTTTGGTATGTGACCTTTTCTTAGTTAGAGAATGACCTTCTCAACTTTATATTTGTGTATTATATTTTAGTTTATATCTACTACGGAGTATTATCTTTCCTAATATTTTCACTTATTGTTCTCCATTTTTGTCATTATCATTATCTTGATGAGACAACGAATTTTTTTTTATAGAAATATTTTAAAGATGAGTTCCTCAGTCGTTCTCTAAATAATATTAAGGTAGTGATGGACATGCATAGAAAAAATACTGGTAGATTTTGTGTAACGAAGCTCTTTTTGAAAGAACATTGACGGATGTTATAGATGGCCAACATTACCACCCCCCTCGAAGAAAAGAAAAGAACATACTTGTACCTCCTTCACTTTATGTTAGCAGACTTGTAAAACCGACCCTACGGTAGGTGCTCACATTTGAGTGCCCTATTATGATTAGTTTGTCTATTTTATATTATTATTGTCACTCAATTTCTGTATGTTTAGTACTTTGTTATTTGGTAAGGAAAAAAGAGAAGATTATCTTGAAAGGACTCTCCTGTTTCAAATGTTGAAATGGATTTTATTTTGTTATTCTTCTGGACAATTTCTCTATTGCTTGAAAGAAATTGTGGACATAGCATATGTATTTAACCCCATAGTTAACTTTTCTTCATGAACATGTGTTCGATAAATTTTAATCTGTGTTTATGTGGCTTATGATTGGCTAATTGGTACCTTGGGAAAACTGAACCTATTTGTTGTACAGCTGGGAGAATTTAGGAGCAGGGGGCTTAGTTGTTTGGGCCCTATGCATATGAATTGGATATTGCTAATCAGTTGTAGGAGATATATAGGCGTTTTGGGAATGGTGAAGAGTCAAAAAGTGAATGTCATTATTCTGGGGCTTCACAGGCTAATACCTACCTTAGTAAGCTTTTGGGGTCCATTCGTCCATGACGAATGTGCTGCGATCAAACCCAGTAATCATAGCTCTCAGAATGAATGTCACTGCTTACAATGGTTAGTTCTAACATATTTAGTCCATTTTCAATATACTTATTTCTTATTACATGTTAGCTACCAATCAATACAATGAACTCTATACACATTGTATTTAATTTCTATACTAGCTTTTATGCAATTTTCCTATACATTAAGACACACCATTGAACAAGCAATTCAAATTCCCATATTTTACCCATAGCTTTATCCTTAGTATTAACTATACTGCTTATTTTATATTAATCCTTCATTCCTTTTCTATTTCCTAAGCACGGTATTAGATATTAACGATCATCTTAATGACACCTTGATTGTGTGTTTTCCATACTTTACTATTCTAGGTTTGAAACTACAAGATTCTTATAAAAATTACACTGTAAAACTACATATTACATTCTATCCATTAAAAAAAAAAAAAAAAAACTACTGTACTATTGATGACAACAAAATATATCTTATCTCTAGGCTTGTCACTGTCAACCAAGAACTCGAGTGCTGTTTTTATCTCACCGAACCACCCCGATGCAGTAGTTCTAAAGGATTGGTAAGTCTCTCTATCTTATTTTTATGCTAAAAAAATACTAACCTTAAATACTAGCTTCACTAAAAGAAATGCAATTAATACAGTATTTCCATGCCGAGGACCAAATAGCAAACAAGTTTCGTATCAAGAACTACTTCTCAATTGCAAGTGAGACAACACCATCTCTACCTGAGAAAATTTCTACTGTTGCAGATGCTATCATCACGCCTCTTAATGTAAGTCATCAACTCTTGTACATAATACACTTACAAAAAGAAAAGAAACCATTTTTGGAATTAGTTTTCCGCATTCCCAAACTCATTTTAAACTTCAATTCAAAAATTCTTCCCCATGATCAATAATGTCAGCCTTTTACTATTGTTTCAGACTACCATATGAGTTCGTGCTTCCATGAAAATTGTTAATGAAGATTAACCCTTTTGGTATAAAGCATGTAGTAATTGCAAAAAGTCAACAAATGCTCCTCTAATAGAAACCTTCATATGCAATGACTGCCAATTTGCAAATGCTATTTCTACTGCAAGGTAAAACACTATCCACGATATATCTACAATCCATTCTCCCTATCTAATTTGTTTGTTCTTAATTTTATTCTCACAAACATTATTTAATTATTTATCCTTAATTATTCATCCATAGTTACATAATATTAATATAGCTATTAAAAAGGACCAATAAACTTGCCTCTAGAAATAACAGGATGTCTTTCAACACCAACATTTTTTCCCTTATTTTTCACTCATTCACGCTATTGACCTCTACGAAAAAAACTACACAAGCTAACCAAATCTCATTTTATGTTTAACACTGTAATTAGTGTGATTGGTTGCATATTCTTCATCTCACGGCTTTTTGTTTGCCATTAACAATTCTATAGACGTTTCAAAGCATCTATTTTTCATTTTTCTCCAAAATGTGACAACTTTCATTTTCATCTTCCTTTTATTTCTCTACTATTGATGTTATTTTGAGATTGATCTATATTTACATATCCACATACAAGTTTTCACCATTTGTTATGCTTTTTGACAGTGACCTATTTTTTGAAATTAAACGGTGAATTGCCTTACAAATTGATATCCTTCATATATGCAATTATGTATGCACTATGCGTATTTTCTTGCACATATTCAGATTGCACAATTCAATATCAAATCCATAACATCAATTGAGGCTAATTTGAATTTTTTCTATTCAAAAGAATTCATTTATACCTTTAAAACTATGTAAATACACTAAAATTGTTTAGTTTGCATTTGGATAACTAATCAAATAGGTCTAACTCTGTTAGTATACTATAGGTGCACTGCACAGGTTGAGGTTACTGATCGAACAGGCAAAATAACAGCTTTTATATATGGAAAAGATGCTGAAGCTCTCTAGTATTGCACTGCAGCGGACTTGGTTCAAGCTACTACTAATGTATGTTTTTCCCACCATTTATTACTCAAATAGTTTTTTTTCCTTCTTGCAAATTCATCGCTGTTCAGCATTCATAACATCTTAAGGCAGATCATTTCAATTTTCAAAGAAAATATCTTGACCCATCTTGTATGCTTGTGCTTTTCTCTATTTACAAACATAGGAAACTAAAAAAGACATCAACAAACAAGATATCAATAATTCCTTAAGTCATAAGGACTTATAACAATGGCATTCAACTTCGAGCATATCATTTTGCAAGCAAAAAATAAAAAAACAACCCTGCCATGTTGCCAATTGTTCCCAATCATGTGTCAGCAATCTTGGTACGATGTATTGACCATGTCGGGTAGAACAAATTAAAATAATATTTACCGACATCTTCCAGTTGTCTTTGATACATATCATAGACTTGCCTAAGCAGTTTAGAGGATTGTTAGTGCTTCCTAGCTTCCTTGATGGTACATTCCTCTAAACCTAGGAGTAGGGAGCCTTTTGGATGGATATATTACTGTTTAGTGTTTAGAGCCTCTAAAGCTGCATTTTTGTGTTGCTTCATGTTGTTAGCCCTATTATGTTTTTGTTTTGCTTGGCTTTACTACTTCATCATCTAGCTTGGGGGTAAATATTCTCATGATAGCCTGAATTTTGATCTTTTGTTTTCCCTCCAAGAGGTGACCTAGCAATTCAGTTGTCCTTATGTAGGAATTGGTGACATGCATAATTACTAAGTGGGTGTAATATACACACTAAGTATGGCATACTTCGAGTTCATAATTTGTTTCTTTACATGCCTATGCCAAGTCTTGCTTCACCTAATTGACTTTAGTAAACTTGGTGTCTTAACTATTATCCCAAAGTCATATATAATATGTATATCATTGCTAAATCCTACTTTACGGCCCATTCACACAGGTCAGTTTCTTTCAATCAGATTTTAAATTGAAACCGTTTTAAAATTCTCTATTGCTGTGACTTAGTATTTAGTGAACATGGCCGGCCCGGTGGCCATAGATGTGAAAGTGGTTGATTGAATGATTGCAGATTTTCTTATAGTTACGCATTATCACAATCCAATTATAAAAGGATTAGATTTTTTTCTTTTTTCTTTTTTGGGTAGTTGCTTTCATACTCTAAGGCTAAGCTTGGATTGTGAAATTACAACGTCCTCTACATCATTACTCATGATATATTTGGTTTGTATTGTTGAGATCCTCAGGGCATGTTTAACAACAAATGTAACACCAAGTTAAGATTGCTTCCCCCTCCTGCCCCACTACATTTTTTAAAAAAAATTTATTTTTTGTACTAATTTATTTTTTGTACTAAGCTTTTGGTGGCCACAGAGTTCCCAATCAATAGTTTAACAAGAACTATGAAATTTCAGTGTAGGTATCTAGTTGGGTGCATAAGTGACTACTTAACCTAGCTCCCTCAGTGGTTGTTCTATATATATATATGAAATTTGACCTGTCAGCCGAAGTACATGTTGCATTTGTACTACTAAATCAATTATTGAATGTGCTTTTTTAAGCCATTTTCTGCTGAATAAAATTTTCTAATATGATAAGCTACTAATATAAGTTGTTACATCAACAAGTACAAACATAATATGAAGACTAAAAAGGAAACTTTTACTTTTAAATCAGACATGATGCAATGAAGAGTGAATAATTAGCTCGTCTTCTATTAAATTCAGGCATTTTCAATGCTCCATATTTACAACACAAACTTCTTGAAGCCCCTATTTTACCAACCAAATTAATAGAAAAAACGAAGAAAGAAAAAAACTTAAGGAGCACAAATTACCTATGGACTCAGGCCATATCGGCCCAATTCTTGTGGGTAGCCTTCTGAACCCCTACTATTGGGTCTCTAATTAGGGAGTACGAATATGACACTCACCCACAAGAATGAACCGTTTTTATTTTTGGCAGGGCCACTATTGGCAACTCAAGACTTGCTTGGTATTCCAAATTTTTGTTTTCTTGTTGTTTCTCAAGATTTCACTAGATTCCTTCTATTTAGGCAAAGTTTCATGTATATATATTTCAGCACATGATTCTAAGTAATTTGCAAAGAAACTTCCATGTGGTCTATCAACCTCTTTCCATACACACATTGCTTAATTCTCACATCACTTTTTACTAGCTTACTATTCATTTAGAAAAATATTTCATTATCAAAATTAAACAAAAACTGATCTTCTAATACTAAATCATTTATTTTTCAACTTGCAGCCACCTTCATTGAAAGGACCAAATTGGCTCTTAAAAATCAATACTTGCTGAAAATTCATGCTTGCCAGTTGTGGTATCAAGGAACAATTGTCAAGAAGTACAACATCCATTATTTCCATTATTTAGAAATCATGCCGTTCTTAAAGGTGCCACAGCTTGAAAAAGTAGCTAAGCAAATGAGTACTTCTACAAATGACGACAAAAATAATAGCTCCTGTCAACATCCATTACCTCTTGCAAAGGTTGAGCAACAAGATTGCCAACCTACAAAAGCATTGCCTTTTGCTGTCGTCCAAGATAATGAAGAACAAATCTGCATTGAAGAAGCCTCCAATTCTCTCCAACCCAACAGTTCTGCGGACACCTTGCAGACTCCTTCATCCTCTTAAAGTTCTCATCCCAAAAACACCCTTTTAAGTTCTCATCCCAAAAACACCCTTTTAAGACACTAATCGGCTCACTTATTTTGGATCTTTTTGCTACACTTTTTGTTTTTTTGTTTTTTGAAATTGAATGTTGGTGAACATGTAAAGGGAATATACTCATAACAATATAACTTGTTCCCTTACTCTATTCACATAAGAACTAATGAAGCATCTTTTTAGATCCAAAACTAATATATCACAGGATAGATTGCCTCCTCATTTGTCCCCGAACGATGTAGACTTCATCCAGTAGTACATCAGTTTTGCACATTACAGTTTTCTTTTGTACTAATATCATTATTTTATATGATGCATATTTTGTTATACTATTTTAACAAACATTTGTTTTGTTACATTTTTGAGTTGTATATTCTTTTGTTTATTTCCTTGGCACAGAACAAGTTATATTTTGAGTTGCACATCTTCCTTTACGCACAATCATTGTGCACAAATTGATGTTGCCCTATTCACAACCATATTCTATTTTTGTTTCAAAATATAGACCATTAACACAAAAGCAAACGACATTAAAAAAAAAAAAAAAAGAAAAGAAAAAAACCTCTATTAACTACCTCTCGAAATACATCGGGCACGTGCCCCTCAGCCTAGTTTTAGAATAGGTAACAATTGGTACTTTCATACAATTAGCTTGGGAAGCTGAAAGATTACTTTGATCATACTATCAATGTAACAAATGATTGTATTTTTTCCAGCCCTCTCTCCTTTTCAATTTAATGGAAATTTTAGATAAATGTCAGGTAGAAGTTCGCCCAAGCGTTGGCTCACTTTCCACTTTTACACTCCTCAATTAGTCTTTAAAATTTTCAATTTAAGACATTTTATGAGACATATTTTTCAAAAGAATTAAATAAAAAAAATTATTGTGTATCAATTAATGAGGAATTAGTTAGATGGTGTCTACCACCAGACGAGTAAAGCACATGCTAGGCAAGTGTGTGGCCAAGCCAAAAGCAGGCCATGACCTGGTTAAGGACATGCCATAACCATGCCAAGACAGTGCATGGCTAAGCCATGATCAGGCCATGGCCAAACCAAGATAGTGCGTGGCAGACCAACCCCAACTGCAACACACCACCAAAAAAAAAAAAAAAAAAAAAAAAAAAAAAGTGGTAAAAAAGGGCAAAAAAAAAGGTGAAGACTTGAGATACCATAGTCTTGCATTTAGATCATATGGTGATGCTACATATCATAAATTAATTCGGGATTTCCAAACAGAGACAGGGGTGGGACCCGCTCAGATTTGGAAGCATTAGTGTAGATCATAACGTGCACGGCATGTCAAGGTCTGAAATCCAAACCATGGCAGACCTGAGTCCACTTGATAAAGTCATATCGTAAACTCCAAATTAACCATCAAAACTTTGAAAATAATGGCATGAATGTGAGCCACTTGCCTCTCGTTCCAATATTTGAATGATTCCAATCAAACCCCAATTCCTAAAATTGTATATATCCAAGTCAAGTCTAAAACATGTAGCCTGGTGTAAGACCTAATTAAGAGGAGTGAGTCTTTCATGTAACGGTGACACAACTATGTAGTGTTACGAGTCATTGAAAGTAAAGTAAAAATGAGATTGTGAAGCTAAAAAGTATTCTCATAATCCTATTTTACTTCACTTTCCTTAGTTTGTGATACCACATCAATCATGTCATGTTATAGTTTGATATAAAGAATTGGTTCTAATGCATGCACTAGTGCTATATGAACCAACTCTTTACGTTAATTCATGTGCCCAATGATGTGGTGATGTTTGACCGAGACTGATTCATTAAAAAAACAACAAACCATGTATCTAATACCACCTCACACGAATCGATGCATTTTCATTGAGAAATTATATGGTGTAGTTATCACTTCTCTTTTTGTCTATGAATTTATAAAGAAAAAAAAAAAAAAAGAAGAGATTTTCCTTCTAATGATCCTTATCATTATTCCACCTCTTCTAGAATACATTAGACCTTCTAGAGATTGAGTTTGAGTTAATCATATAGATTCTATCTTGAACTCCATTCAGATTATGCTATTTATGTCGACTTCCTCGCATATTTGTGTGCTCCTTATGTGTGGTTAGAGAAAAATAAAGGGCAGTATGGCAAGTAGCAACCATCTCTATTATGACTTTTCATCTCAAGAACTAGTCTGAGTGGTCCCTTCGAGTAAAAGACAATTAAGTAGCACTCCGCCGACACACTAGCATCGTCACATATTTTGGACCCAAGAAAGCGAAATCGTATAAGAACATCTTCACCATCCCTCCTTGTAGCCTTGATGGTTAGGTGATTGTCTAACAGTTCCTAGAGTCGGGGGTTCTGAGAATTGTTAGGTGATTGTCTAACAGTTCTCAGAATATGTCAGCATTATTCCCTGTAATATTCTTCTAGTACACCTATACATAGGCCTCTCTTGTACAGGCATTATACGCATTCGATACAAGAGTTCACCTTTTATTCTATTCTGTCTCTCCTCTTTAGTATGTTAATAGTGCAAATAACACAATAACACAATATGTAATGTTTTAGCACAACCACCCACCATCCCCTCCTATTTTCTAATCACCTTTGTGTTATTATGACACAACAATAATATACCAAATATGATAGAAGGGTGTGCTATTGTTATTTTTTAATTTTTAATACTCTTTAACACAACATTGGAACAATAAGTAATAAGACGTACTATTTTTTAAATAAGCAATAACACATGCATATTTTAGCATAGGGTTTTAAGAATCTACGTACTTCAGTAATTTTAATAGAATACTTACAGGGATTTAAGATCACCTTATCCGATATTTAAATTTGTGAATAACCGCACAACTAGACAGGTCTTATCTGACATATTTAGTGCCTGTTTGGATGAGATTCTGTGAGGCCCAAAATCTCTTCTGATGGCCCATAATCACTTTTAAGAGTGTTTGGATAAAAAATGAGAAAAGTGATTGTAAGTCCAAAATAGATTTTGAAGCCAATTTGCTCAAGCTGCCTCCCCCTGATTCTGATTCAGCTTCTGATTTAGCTTCTGATTCTATTTCTGATTCTATTCTGAAGCTATCCCAAACAGGCACTTAGTTGTTTGCTGTACGTGATCAACGTCAGATTAACCTCCCAACCCCATTGGCTAGAGGGAGGAAAATAACGAAAGGGAGGTTACTCAAATTAATCATTAGCTATGATGATTGTCAGTCCATCCTCCGAAGGGTGGGGCAACACCTTGTTAATAGCCAAAAAGGCTGGGCTATGGTAATAATGAAGATGACAAAATATAGAGTGTTATTTTTACCCTCAGTTTCTGAATAATTTTTAGGATATATTAGAAGAAATCCCTCTAATGTTTAACATTTTTTCATAATCCCTTAAAAAAAAAAAAATCAATGCAATGTGGCCCATTGGTTAGGTTTCAGGTGAAAATTGAGTAGAAGTTGGTTGAAAAACACTATAGGAATGGACGTACATTGAGCACATGAGAGGAATATAGTATTTTTTTTCACCCAATTTCTACTCGATTTTTCCTCCTGAATCTAATGAAGGGGAGAAATTGCATTAATTTTTCTTTAAGAGGGTTATGTAAGAAATGACTAAATATTAAAGGATTCTCTTGTAATTTATCCTAATTTTTGACACATTGGATCTTAAAGATCTAATAGTCATATTATAATATTAGTTATTTTTTTACTTTAACATTTTTAACGATTTTTTAATCTAATAAAATTCAACCACTTAAGAATTATGTAAAAAAATAAATAATAATTATTGTATCACCTTATCTTAACCTTAAATATATTCACAATTTGTCGACAACAAATGCTTAAATAAGCAACCAAAAAAAAAAAAAAAAAAAGGTGGGGTAGGGGGGAAATGGTATAAAACGTGTCACTGCCTAAGCTTGCTAAAGTTATTAGGTTGCTTTTTATTGAGCTTTTATCTTTTAAGAGCCAATGAAATACGTCCATGTGCCTAGAGGAACCAAAAAGATTCTTGGAATGGACTTTCTCGTGTAACTATCTTACCGGTGAGCTGGTATTGGAGTATATACTAAGTGAAAGGTAATGTGATTCACGTATGTGCATGTATATGGTGCACTCTTAGAGGCTCTTTGCCAAATCTGAAAATCTAACCAACTGAGAAAAAATCTGATCAGTTTTATTTTTATATTGTTTGGTAAGTCTCTTTTTCCTGTTAAACAGTTCAGCTTTCTTTTGAAAATGACATAAACATAGTTTTTTTTAATTTCAAACCAACTATGAGTTAGTTTATTTAAAAACCAAGTAACAGTTATAGATTAGACCCAGATTAATCCAATTTTTGAAGTTCCCAACCAAACCCTTAAATTCATAAGAAATCTATTTCCACATTAGATGCAGTTAATATAGATGGTGCTATTACGTACATACAACATTGTCCTTGTTTTATTGGGCATTTCTATACGTAGCATGATATAGATCGCACTAGCTTGATTTCGCAATAGACCTCTTGCTGTAATACTAAATAGTTTAGAGGTTATTTTTGTTAACCAACTCATGACATGTTAGGTATTGTAATTAGGTGCTATTTATAGTATTTCACTTAGTAGATGAAAGAATTATTATTATTATTATTATTATTATTATTATTATTATTTTTTTTTGGATGGGGTTAAAACAACTTCTCATTCAACACGTAGGTTAGGTAACCAGCTAAAATGATTATTTATTTATATGGTTGTTTGTGCTTGGTTTAAGTTGCATTTTAAGTTCCTACACAACTTCTTCATTGCATCCCAACATCCTACTTCCTTCTTTCACATCTCTGTGCCTTTTTTTGTCCTCCAGCTGCGCTTGCCTTCTTAGGTGCAACCATGGAAGAAATCTTAAAGCCTCAGGCTGCAATACTCGCCAGCCCTGGATTGGGCCACCTCATCCCTGTCCTTGAGCTCGGCAAACGCCTCGTCACCCACCACGGCTTCCAAGTCACCGTCTTCGTAGTCGCATCTGGTACATCACCCGCAGAATCACAGCTTCTCCACTCTGCCATGGGCACCAATCTCCTACACATCGTCAAACTCCCACACGTGGACATTTCCGACCTAGTTGACCCCGACGCGGCCGTCGTTACAAAGCTAGCAGTAATGATGCGTGAGGCTCGACCAGCCTTGCGCCATGCAATATCTTTGATGAAGTATCGCCCAGCTGTACTCATCGTCGACTTATTTGGAACTGAATCTTTGGGGATAGGTGATGAGTTTGAGATACCAAAGTATGTTTACGTACTTCCTTCTGCATGGTTCCTTGCGCTTACGGTATATGCGCCTACACTGGATAAGGTGGTGGACGGAGAGTACGTTGACCAAAAAGAAGCGTTTCAGATCCCGGGTTGTAAGCCGGTTCGGCCCGAAGATGTGGTTGAACCGATGGTAGGCCGGTCAAATCAGCGGTATCACGAGTATGTACGGATAGGAGCTGAGATCCCAATGGGTGATGGAATTTTAGTGAACACGTGGGAGGATTTAGAACCCACAACACTTGGAGCCTTCAAACTGGATGAAATCTTGAGCCGGGTCGTTAAGGTGCCGGTTTATCCCATTGGTCCACTGATCAGATCAGCCGGACCGGTGGGTTCAAGGAGCGAGTTGTTAGATTGGCTAGACACGCAACCTACTGAGTCTGTGATATACGTTTCATTTGGGAGCGGTGGGACGCTGTCAGTGGAGCAGATGACCGAGCTGGCATGGGGCTTAGAGCAGAGCCAGCAGCGATTTATTTGGGTGGTACGCCCACCCATCGACAACAACGCATCTGCGTCCTTTTTCTCAGCAGGCAACGGTCGTGATGATCTTAGCTACTTGCCAGATGGATTTATGGCACGGACCAATGACATGGGACAAGTGGTCTCAATGTGGGCCCCACAATTGGAGATTTTGAGCCACCCATCAGTGGGGGGATTTTTATCGCATTGCGGGTGGAATTCAACACTAGAGAGCATCACCAATGGGGTGCCGATGATTGCATGGCCACTCTACTCAGAGCAACGGTTAAATGCTACACTACTGGTGGAGGAGCTCGAGGTGGCGGTCCGGCCAAAGGAGTCGCCGCTGAAGAAAGTGGTGGGAAGGGAAGAGATTGAGATGATGGTGAGAAAGGTGATGGAGAAAGAAGGGAATGCAATGAGGGATAGGGTTAAAAAACTACAGTGCAGTGCAGTGCAAGCATTGAGCAAGGGTGGAGCCTCTTTCAACTCACTGTCTAAAGTGGCCAAAGGCATTGAAATGAGTAGGCCTGAAATCCCAGAAAAGGAGAAAGAAAACTAAAGAGTTGGGAGTACTATTAGATGTTCCGTCAGCAATAGAGTCAATAATGGTGGATGTAGTTTGTACTGATTTGAAGATTCCAATTAGTTCGTGATGGTCTCGCATCATCCTCTCTTTTTTTTTTCTTTTTTTTTTTTGTGCTGCAAAGACCAACAAGACCCGCATTATCCTTTATAATGCGGAACAATATACGAAGAGGTAGATGGTCTAAGGAAAAAATCTGTACCTTATGGGTCTGAAATATTTTTACCATGTCTAGCTGTTTGCCTACGAATTTGTCCGTCTTTGTAAAATTAATGATAATTTATCATAATAATACTACTAGTATTTTTCTATCATCCCTTAATTGAATGCATGTAAATAGCAAAATGTCATTATTCAGTCTTTGCTGTGGACAGTAGAATAAGTGTTTGACATATTTTTCTTTCTTTTTGTTTCATATTAATTGTCTTCTTTTCCATTTTGGGCCATTTTAAAATTATTGTTCAAGTCAAAAAGTCCATACTTCATTTTTAACCAATATTCCAAAATATTTATATTCATGATATTAATTACATGACATTAACAAACAAATTCAATTAATGATTAAACTCTACTTTAGGGTAAATTGGAATGTTAGAGAATAAAAGTGAACGTGAGAGCATTTAAGAGAGATTCCTTAAAAAATATGTTTTTTCAAACATGATAGTAAATTATGTGAAACAGATGGAGTAATTTTGATTGACTTTTAATAAAAGAAAACAGTTAGTTAAAATCTCCAAATAACATAATACATATTATATGTAATGACTACTATGCTTAATAGACACGAAAAAAAAAAAAAAAAAAAACAAAAACAAAAAGCAAAAAAAGGGGGGGGGGGGGGGGGGGAAGACTAGTATGGTTGTAATTTGGAGAAGAAAGATGAAGGAAATATGGGACAAATTAAAGATGACGTTGAGGAGATTAGGGTTAGAGTCCTTCCTTATTTGGAGCTTTTTAACTGTTTTCTTTTATTAGAAGTCAATTAAAATTTATATAATTACATTCAGGAACCTTACAAAGAAAAAAAAAACAGAGTAATTGTGTTCAGTGAATCTTGATTTTAAAGGAAATGTTTATTGTAAATGGGTTAATTTTGGTAGCCCTCCAGGGTAATTCAAAGCAAACTTTTGACTTTTGACTTTTGACGCGAAAGCCATGGCGGCATCGCCGGCACACATGTGAACCAGTTCTCCCGATGGGCTGATGTAGAGCGCGGCCAAATGGGAATGGATGTAGAGCTAGTCTTACCTATTTCACTTGAAAATAGGTAAAGACTATTTTCAACAAAACGACATAATTGTGTTCAATGAACACTTAATTGAACAAGAGGGAAAGGTTATAGTCAATCGGGATTAATTAAGGCATATGCTACGCTAGGCCTACTCCAATCTGTATTTAGGCAACAATTTGCCGTTATGAATGGACGAGATCACCTACAAACTGCATCCATCAAATAATGAAGATATCAATTGAATCCTGTGATGCAAATTCGATCATAGGACTTCCACTTCATTGAGCTAACCATGCTATCTCATGCAGTCATTTTCCTAAGTGAGGTGAAGCACCTAAGTACTAAAAATCCATATTAAATGGTAGCAATCACTTCTCCTCTCGTCCTACGTACCCTTGGATGGTAAGGATGGAACCCTTGTTAATTAGCAAGATGGTTAAGTTTAAAGTCCATCTAGCATGACAGCCTAATTTTTCTGTCATAAAATCATTTTCTTCGAGTTTAAACTCCTCTTTGATAGGAAGTAAAATAAATTTTTTATAAATGAAATTTCAATAAATAATAAAAGGGGATGCCGAGATGGTGTTTGCAAGTTAAAGAAATAGCATTCAAATATATTTGGTACTATAAATGAATTTATTAAAGATCATTTGAGATAGTGACTTGAATGCTATAATTTGTTGTGTTCACGAAAGAATTAACAAGGCGACAAATTTTCTTATAATTTCACCAAATTAAGATACCTTCTCTAATCTTCACTGTTGTTGGAAAGTTTAGTGCGCGTTCGAGTCAGACCTTTTTCGGTGCTTTCCTATCATTGGAGTTAGTTTTCTTGAGAGCTTTATACAGTTCCTTTGGTGGTGGAGTCGTCTCTTTCATTGGCGTATTGCATCAATCAATCCTTTAAATTTAACCAAAAAAATTTAACAAAGCAGGCTGGACATAGAAAAGGTGCTACCAATTAATTCTAGGATGACGCTTTTTCACTCACATTGTTCCTCTCATTTATATGTGCTAGTTTTTTCTTATTTCATGATAGGTCTTACATAATTATTTTCACCTATACATTTTTAACACATACGTTGGAAGGTTTGTAGGTGGCAAAATATGGGTGAATTAGTATTTTCCTTAACTCAAATACATCACTCAAATTAAGTACAACCTTTAAGAATGATGAGATGAGAAAAAACTATCACGGGAATACCCTCAGGGATGTAGTGACAAAGTTTTCCCATTATAAGGATACACCAATTAAAAAATGTTACATAATTTTATCGCAGTTTTATATCCCTGCATGTTTAATATATTATTTCTTCCAATAATGATTGGTTAGAATTAACGTTTTACTTTTGACTTATTTGTCTTAGAGCATTTTCAATGGACTAGCTATCTAACCCTCTTAACTATTTTAGTTAACCAAATCACTTTTTTCCTTCTCCAATATTGGGCTAGCTAGCTATTTTAGTTATCGTTATTTCAACTAGCTATATTTAGCCAGCGAATGTTCATTAGTTAAACTATTTTTATTTTAAAAAGTAACACTTGTCCTTTCTACATGCATCATTCCCTTTTTATCTCTCTACCAAATGATTTAAAAAAGAATGATTATTAATAAGAATTTGAAATAATTCAAAAATAGCTAGTACCTTTGTAGTACTCACTTTGATAACTAGTTAGCTATTTTAAAAAATGTTATTTTTCTAGCTAAAGTAGCAAAAAACTAACTAGTACCCTTGGAAATGCTTTTAGGCTTATTTTGGGCAAAATTTTATATGGTTTGAATAATAAAAAAAAAGCTTTTAAACCTTCCTTAATAGCATCAAAAGACTCTCACGATGTGACCTAAAATAATCAATGTCATGCAAAATGAGTTTTAGAAGTTGAGCAATACTATTCATCATCGGCCTAATTTTTTTTATTTCCTAATTTCTCATCCTAATGTTGTTAGCAAAATAGCAGGCAGAAACCATATCAACAACTATGTTAACAAATATTTTTCCTTTTTGTAATATGCATGACACATTAACAGTAACATAATTAGACTAAGAAAGAAATTTTAAAAAAATATTAATTTTTTATTAAGAAATTTCAAACTTTAAAAATGGCAGGGTCCATAAAAAGAGTAATGATTACTCGTCAGGGGTCTAACCCTAAAGATTTGGCACAATATTTCGCGTATTTCACGAGCACAGCACTCATAATACTCCATTTACGATACACGCTGCATCTCCATAGTTTTCTCCTTCACAAACTCCCAACCCTAACTCCTATCTCTCCTTAGTTGCAGCAATGGACAACTCAAAGCCTCACGCTGCAATCCTCGCCAGCCCCGTCTTGGGCCACCTCATTCCCGTCCTCGAGCTCGGCAAACGCCTCGTCACCCAACAAGAATTCAAGGTCACCATCTTCGTTTTTGCATCTCATTCATCACCGGCAGAATCACAAATTCTCCGTTCAGCCTCTACCCCAAATCTACTTATGATTGAAATTCCACCTGTAGACGTCTCTGGACTAGTTGACCCCAACGAGGCAATCGTTGCAAAGCTCGCAGTAATGATGCGTGAGGATCGACCCTCATACGACATGCAATATCTTCCATGAAGCATTATCCGACTATTTTTATCATTGATTTATTTGAATTGAAATTTTGGAAATTGCTCGTGAGTTTGGGATTCCCAAGTATGTTTACGTAACTCCTTCTGCATGGTTTCTTGCGTTTAAAATATATTCACCAATATTTGATAAGGTGGTGGAAGGAGAGTTCGTGGATCAAAAAGAACCGTTGCAAATTCCGGGTTGCAAGTTGGTTCGGCCTGAAGATGTACTGAATCTGATGTTGGATCGGACTACTCAGCAGTATCGTGAGCACGTCCGTATAGGGGCCGAGATCCCATTGGGTGATGCAATATTGGTTATAACACGTGGGAGGATTTGGAGCCCACAACACTTGTAGCCTTGAAAGATGATAAAATTCTGAGCCGGATCGTTAAGGTACCGGTTTATCCCATCGGTCCAGTGGTGAGATCGATTGGGCCGGTGATGGGTTCAAGAAGCGAGTTGTTAGAATGGCTAGACATGCAAGCCGCTAAGTCTGTGATTTACGTGTCGTTTGGGAGTGCTGGGACGCAGTCAGCCGAGCAAATGACGGAGCTGGCATGGGGCTTAGAGCTAAGCCAGCAAAGGTTTATTTGGGTGGTGCGTCCGCCCACTGAGAATGATGCAACTGGGTCTAACAGTCATGATGATGCATCGTCCTACTTGCCAGATGGATTCTTGTCCCGGACCCACGACATGGGACATGTTGTCCCATTGTGGGCCCCACAAGTGGAGATTTTGACCCATCCCTCGGTTGGAGGATTTTTATCGTATTGCGGGTGGAATTCAACGCTAGAGAGTATCACTAAAGGGGTGCCGATGATCGCATGCCCAATCTATGCCAAGCAGCGGTTAAACGCTACGATGTTGACGGAGGAACTTGGGGTGGCGGTTGGACTGAAGGAGTTGCCGACCAAAGGAGTTGCCGTAAAAAAAAATTGTGGGAAGAAAAGAGATTGAGATGATGGTGAAAAGGGTCATGGAGAAAGAAAGGAATGCAATGAGGGATAGAGTCAAGAAACTACAATGCAGTGCAGTGCAAGCATTGAGCAAGGGTGGGTCATCTTACAATTCACTGTCTCAATTGGCCAAAGACGCTAAAATAAGGCTGCAATCCCAAAATGTAAATCAAGGCTAAGAATTCTTCACGATATATATCAAGTATCTGGCTTCTTTAAGAATATTTAGTTTCACTATGGTTTTAGACAAATTGCGTGACAAATTATACAGCTCATTTCAGGCTTATTATTGGAAATCCTATATTTTGGGAAAATAATTTTTTGGGTCATTTATCTTCTCTTTAATTGGCCCCCCTATTTTTATCACCCTTTCATGTTTTAGGTTTTTAAGGTTTTAAGCAAAATATAAAAGGTTTTTCCCAAAACCTTTTTTAACCATTTATAACCTTTATTTCATTTTTTACCAAAAAATAAATTTAAATGATAGATTTTAGAAAAACCTTTTTCTGCAAAGTTATTCAAATTGATATTTTCTAGTGCACAGTGGCACAATATGATAGGTTTTTGTAAAAACCTTTTATATTTTATAAAAAATCTTAAAAACCTAAAGTAAAGGGGTGCAATAAAAAAAAGGAGGCAATAGCCGTTCCCATTGGATTGCTAGACATGCAACCCACTGGATCAGTGATGTATGTCTCTTTCGGGAGTGTTGGGACGCAGTCGGCCCAGCAAACCACGGAGTGTTGGAGTCTTCGGGTAACCCATACTCAGGGTCAGAGGTGAATCACATCCCCTATGCGAGATGATATAATTTTTATAGCGGGACAGCTAACACTCCCATATCCACTCCGTTATGAAATTCAGAGAAAGTAAGCTGAATCTAACCTCTCCTGATTTCGTGGAGCCCTGTTGTGATTGTTGATGTAGGCACCATCCTGATTCCACTTGAATTGTTGGGACATTTAACTTAATTTGCAGTCAACTAAACTTACTGACGTTGGCCAAGTTATTAGAACACTTTTGGACGTTCCTTCGAAATTGACCCCTTATTGACCAGCTCAAGCAGAAATAACCTGACCAATGACCAAATTATCTATACTACCTATAAAAAAATAAATGTAAGAAAAACTTTTGATTGACTAATATATCCTTATTTTAATTTTTAAATACACAACTACCCACCCTTCTGCATATATAGGATATATAGCAATATGGAAACTATAATTCTAAAACACATACCTTAATATATTCTAAAACACATACCTTAATATATAAAACACAAATAAAAATTCAAAGGAAACCCTAAATCAAATACTCCATTTAATACTATATATATAATCCTAAAGCACGTTGACTTCGTATCTCTCTCTTCCTCTCATTCTCTAGCAACTTCGTATCTCCTTCTTCCTCTCATTCTCTAGCAAACGAGAATGGCCTGTTAAAGGCACACTTACTTCCCAACGCAGTCACAAACCAAATATCCACATCATGGAAACGATACCGGATCTCAAGGGGCTGTTGTGTGAGTGTTTTATACTTTTATTATGTATTTCTTGAAATTTGGTGAGAATTCATATAATGCTGAATTTGTTTGTGGTTAGGGGTGATTGTTTTTGAGAATTTTGGGTAAACTAAGAAAAACCTTGAATGTGTTTTGATTGTAACGTGGAAGTTGTTGGAATGGGTCATATATGTATATGATAATTATTATTATTATTTTGCTTGAATTTGGTTGTTGATGGGAAGGGAAGGGGAAAAGAAAAAGGAAAAAAAACAAAGAAATGAGGAAAAAAAATAAAATGAAAATCTCGATCTCCACTTTCTTTACAATCTCTAAGTGAACAAAAAAAAAATGTAGGTGATGATACCATATAAAAATAAAATTGAGAATTCTTTTTTAGAAAAAGTAAGAAAAACTATATTATGAGGGATCAATTTCACTTATTAAAAAAATAAATTAAGTCGTATTTAAAAGCATAAAAAATATAAAATATAGAAAATAAAAATAAAAAAATTATGTTTGCTACTTCCCTTTGAAATGCACATCTCAAGTTGAAGTAGCAAATTGCTACAGCCTACAGCAAAAGACAGATTTGTTACTTTTATTTTTATTTTTTGCTACCTCCCTCAAAGATGCTCTTGTATCACATATTAAATTATATTGTATCTATACTACCTATAAAAGTTTATATTTTAGAAACACTTTTGATTGACCATTACATCTTTGTTTTAAATTTTAAATATTTATTTGCCTCCCAGATTTAATCAATTAAGAATGTTTTATATTTAACCAATTAAGAATGTTTATTTTCTAGCAAAAAAGATGGAAAAAAGATAACACAATTTATGTTCACTTCATAAATTCTATATAGCTTCCACTACGATGCATGTGTTTTAGCTAACTTTTTATTCCTACTATAACTCCTAACAATTGAAGAAATTTTGACCTATTGTATTGAGCATTTATTCTAATAAGTTAAATTAACACAAAAGTAACAAATAATTCGATTTTCATGTTCAATATATATATATATACTAACAATTGAAGAAATTTTGACCTATTGTACTGAGCGTTTATTCTAATAAGTTAAATTAACACAAAAGTAACAAATAATTCGATTTTCATGTTCAATATATATATATATAATTTATAAATTTTTTTATTTAAATAATATTCATGTGCAACGCACGTGTGCCCATATATATATAGATATATTACCTATAAAAAGTTTAATGTAAGAAAAACTTTTGATTGACTAATATACCCTTATTTTAAATTTTAAATGCACAATTACCCTTCTACATATATAGGAAATATAAAAATATAAAACACATACATAAATAGGAATTCTAAGGAAACTATAATTCGTATAAATAAATAAAACCTAGAATTATAAGCTAACTCTATTTCATAACATATATCATCTATTCATTAACAATGGGATTCTAAATTCTACTTTCTCCATTAACAGTAACTTCAACCTATTTTAATAGAGCTCTTATCTCCTTTTCTTTTTTGAAATATAGGGTTTTAGGGTTTGTTTTAATTGCTATAGAAAATACTATTTTCCATGTAGGTCAAGTACTTCATATATTTCTGTAACTTTGGTTCTCCTACCTCTATTCTTAATGAATGCCCTACCTACAAGATTCCTTGCAAATGCAGTAGGGTTCTATTTTAGTTCTGTTAGATATTATTACTTTTGAGTATTTTTTTATTTTATTTTTTTGGTGTAAGTTTTTGACAAATCGTGATTCACAAATATTTTATGAGGATACCTTTCTTTTTATTTAATTATTTATTTTTTGAGTTGGTTTGTTTTCTCACATAGAACCTTTTATTAAAATATAATATAATAAAACCGAATGAGGTTCCTAGACTATCAAAAACTAGCATTAAGAAAACCAAATCCTATATGTAACGATGTTAAAAATTCTCCCTTATCTGGTCAATAGAGCATCATCTTAACAAAGAACAACCTAAGAGGATTCCCATGTTTTAGTAAGCATATTTTTCATTGAGAAAATTTTAAAAATAAGTATATTTATCATAATTTCATTTAATTTTTTATATTATAAAAAAAATTTATAAAAAAAACCCAACTTCCCCACTCATAGAATAATATTTTCAATGAGTTGGATGACATTTATTTTAATTTATTTCTTATTTGAATTTAAACATGATGTTATTTGTTCAATTTATTTATGAAATAATTTTTAAAAAAAAAATTGTTACTCTTTGAAATAAGTACATAACTAGGTTAGTTGCCAAACAAGTTCGAAAAAAAGGGTTAAATTATTTAGCTTTTTCCTTACAAAAATAAACATATATATATATACACCGACAGGGCCATGAGAAATATCCTTTTGATAGGCAAGTGTACAACTGAAATTTACATATATTTTTTATATTTATTTAAGTTATTAATGACACATTTAATTAATTTATTAGTTTTGGCACTGATTTTTTTTTTTCCCATTACAAAAATCTCTTCTTTAAAAGATAATTTATATGGTCCACTTTAGCATAAATTCGTATACCATTGACGAAATATTTATTTTATACTACAAAAATATTCACGTGCAACGCACGTGTGTACTAACTAGTTACGTGAAGTGACTTGGCTAATGATCCATTTTTACTGAACAACGATTAAATAAAAGAGCACAACTATGACCAATTTTTACTCGTATTACTTTTTTTCAACGACAGGTAAACTATGATCGTAAACATAAAAGGGCAAATATTAAACAGTCCAAAATTTTTTACCAAATTTTTTATCCAAATTATATGGTAGTTGTCATGCATATCAACTCATTATGGATATTCTAGGGGAAATTAGCAATAGGCACATGTTTCCCAATCTGTTAAAGTGATAAGTCACCAAAGAAAACTCTTTTTGCCTAGAGTCCACCAGCAAAGCAAAAAACCATGTTTTACCATTTTTGGGGCTAACGGCATCACTAATCAAGGAGGTAGATCCTCCTTATTTTTTGGGCCTATTTTGCCTCCTTTTCCAATTTGAATGTCACTGTCTTCTTCATTTTGCGCTTGCATGCTGTAAAGAATACCCAGTTTAGATCAATGATTGGCTTCCTTAGCTGTTGTTGGGAAATTCCAACGTAACTAATAATGCAATTCCAATTAGTTACACGAAATTCCAATGTAACTCTCCAATTAGCAGTTCCAATTAGTTATACGAAATTCCAATGTAACTAATAATGCAAGAAAGTTCAGAAAACCCATTACCAACATCAAAACCCCCAAATCGGAAATCAAATAAAAACCCCAATTCCAATTAGTTACACATAAAATCAAATAAATTGAATATTTATGTCATAAAATCTCGTAATTAATTTGGCATTCATTGCAACAATTACAACAATAGTGGCTCACATGGTTATTAGTGAATCGTTATGGTATAAAAATATAGAAAGAATCTTGGGAGTAAAATAAGGAGAGAAATAAGGAGGGTATGGTTATGAGAGAATTGTTATAGGAGACAAATTAGGAGAGAATCTTGAGAGGAGAAAAAAAGAGAAGAGAAAAATAAATAAAGAAAGAATCCCATTTTAAGGAAATATCCAGATTCCAAGGAATTTCAATCTTTTACGTTTTCAGAAGGAAGGTGTTTATATCATATGAAAAGGGCATTTTTGTCTGCAGGTTAAAATGTGGACTTGAGGTTTAAATTTCTTTTTAAATTGTACTTAAGCCTACACTAGAATGCAAAAAAAGACTTGTGAAATCGTGGAACATAATCAATTAGATCTCTTGCCCATATATATTTGCAAGGGCAGTTGTGGTATTTTTTGTGATGCCGTTAGCCCCAAAAATGGTAAAACATGGTTTTTTGCTTTGCTGGTGGACTCTAGGCAAAAAGAGTTTTCTTTGGTGACTTGTCACTTTAACAGATTGGGAAACATGTACCTATTGCTAATTTTCCCTAATAAATACATAAAGATTTTATATTTTTTCGTAAAAAATAAAGTTTAAAATTCAAAAGTACACTTTTTTTATATTTATTTTAATCAAACTTGTCAACAAAATATTAAAAACTCTTTAGATATGCATTCAGAATTTTTTTCTTCATAAAACGGAATACTTAAAGAGTTTATATTCATATATATTGTCATGCAATTTGATAATTGCTCTACAAAAAAGAATTTGATTAAGAATTTAATTTTAATTTGTTAAGAGTTTGAGTTAAAATCTAACTTTCTTTTGTTATCAAATGATAAGAATGTTTACTATGTGTTTCAATTAAAGAAATGGTAAATATGTATTTTTTTTAAAAAATAAGGGTATATTGATCGTTCAAAAGTTTTTCTGAGATTCAGCGTTTTATAGGTAATATAGATGATTCCGCATTAATCCATAATCATATGGACTTGAATCTCAGAGAATGATTCCGCATTAATCCATTGAGAGCGATGCTTCTGGGTCATTTTTCTCTGCGGGAAACGACCGTGATGATCCATCGGCCATCGCGCTACTTGCCAGAGGGCTTCTTGACCCGGACCCGCGAGATGGACCATCCTCATTGTTGCATGAGGGCAACTAACAAGTCGGGCTAGAAATTCATTTAGATCGTTATCATTTTATTTATTTAAAATGGAGAAAAGAATAGACTCTTCACCGAATGATTCCTCATTAATCCATACCCTAATAGACTTAATGGAAAAGTCTTAAAATTAATATGCGAACATAACCACTTGCAAGTTTGAATTTGAATAGCAAACCAAAAATAGATTTAATATCAAGATGTCACTGCACCTCATTGGAAATATTGAATTTGGATATATGGATGATTTAGGATAAATACCACTAATGTTGCTTAATTAATAGCTTGCTTTTAAAATTTCTTTCATTTGATCGCGAAAGAGGTTTCAATAGCCCATACATATACACATAAGCAACATTTATAATGTCTCCCAAGTCCCGCAATACATTCATTTCTGTGAGGAAATGCTAAAATTATCAGTTTGATTGCATATTCTTACTCTTTGTTTTGTCAGTGGGAGGAAATGAATAATTAATAATTTAAAAAAAAAAAAATCTCTTTTGCTTTAAAGAAGGGGCTACCCTATGCATCCTTCGAATGTAAACAGCACCTTGCTATATATGTGTGTGTCTGTTAGGTAAAATTATTTATTAATTTCAAATGATAGCTTACCATGCTTGAAAAGCATAGAAGATGTGAGCCCTAAAAAAAATATAATATATCCTTGGGAGTATCTGTGTACGTATACTTTAAGGCTTAAGAATGATGAAATCGTTTTCCAAGTCAATGCATTTAGCACGGCTGGCAAAGACAAGGATTTCATGTTCTTAGTCATGGAATTGTGATAGGTAACCTTGGACATTGGAGACAAGAAAACCAGGGAGGAACTTAACCCTTGGTAAGTCCCACTAGTCCGGCCCCATTCCCCTGCGCACTTTGTAGTTGGACGCTATCGCTTTGGAAGCATCAAGCTCGCAGGGGAGACAGATGTTTGGCAGCTTGATCACGAATCCCTTTTCCTGCTTGACAATCGAGAGGTGAATCTGAAAAAAAATAAAATAAAGAGATGGGCAAGGTCTCAACATGCTTGCTGTGCAGTGGTAACTCTCCTTAACATTAAATGTGTTGACAAAAATACAAGGGAACAACACTACAGGGACAAATGGACAATGTTTATCGATGCTAATGAAGTTCTTTTATCTCAAATTATGAATCCTAAAATATTAATTCGAAATAATAATAATAATTATACAGATTAATAATAATGTTTAATCCTAATTAAGCCTAGCTCATTGAGTCATAGATTAAGCCCCAACCCAGCCCCAAAATATGCTACTAGCACTAGGACTTGCAGACTTGGTAGAATTTCATCAAGCAGCCATTTGTCATTAGATTACTGATTATTGCTACTTGGTGGCCCATTTAATTAATGTGCCAATTAATAATGGCTAGCGTGTTTGGTGTGCTTACACCGTCCCCTATAAGCTTGGGGTGGGGGGGACCGGGGGAGGGGAGGAAGACTTTGCTACAATGATTGTAATTTATAATCAAAATCATAATAATAATAATAATAATAATGAAATAGGTACCCACAGGGCTTCAATAGATCAAAGTAGATCGAGCCATCCAAAGGCTATTTTAATGGAATTGAATGATTCCAATTTTCATGTGCTACGTGTTGAAACTGCCCTCCGGTCACTCTTCTTTTAGGCTCTATTTGGTTTGTGGATTTTATCAAGGAAAAAAAATAAAATATTAGGAATTGTACTTTTCTTTATTTGGTTGCAATAGAAAATTTGAAAAAAAAATAAGAATTAGAATAATTTTGGTTTGATATGATTTTATATTTTCCTTTCATTTTCTTTCCTCCTCAATTTTTTTCCCTTCCTTTTTTTTTCCTTGATAGAATCCATGAACCAAATAGAGGGTTAGAAATTAAGGACAACTGTATGGGCCACTCTTGTTAGTATTTAATTATTGCAACCGTAAGTAAGTGTCAGTCTCATTCAGTCACCTAACTATATGTTTTCTTTTAGCATGTTGGACTGCCCGAATTTTTTATCCATTAGTTTTTTGGCTTGAAATTGATTGATTATCTGCACATCAAGTAAATACACTCACCCTTAATTCATTAATTAGTAAATAAGAAAGTGAGCTGTGATGGCATATTCCTGGGCAATGATCCATGTATTGACAGAATAGTCGTTGAGGGTCAAATTCCAAAAATCATGAGCTAGGACATTTAAGTTGAAATTGATCGAGTGTGTAGTGATGATGAGAACAACGTACAATACTGAAAACACACATCCGGTGCGACACAACAAAGTACATAAATACCACCTCAAAGGATAGAGCACGGTCTAACATCATATGGAACAAAGCCAATAGCAACAAGCTGACAATCATTACAACAAGGAGGGAGAGGAGGTTCAGGAGGCTTGGGTTTTGCGGGTTCAGGAGGCTTTGGGGGTCCAACACTGATTATAGCTGCCACCTTTCCCATCTTCCTAATTTGCTTTACAATACACACTGTGTCAGCGTCCCCAATGACTGTTAATGTCCCCTTCTCACCATCCACAGATATCTGATCGATCCCTGTTCAACCAGAATTACATTCTCCATCAAATTTCGCACAACTTCATAAATTGCAGGATGAATATGAGATTATTATTACTAGCTAGTCATTCTCTTACATGCATAGCAACCCACACATTGCGTGTACGTCATATATATGCAGATAAGCAAGAGGCTAGGATGAGTAGGGCTCTAGAGAAATGAAATGACATTCTTTTAACAAGAAATGCATGGGCACTATATATTGAAGTTAATGTACAGGATGATGATAGTTATATATTTAACTTCGAAATGAATTATAGAAACGATGCCCATGTAAGTCATTATAGGGTGTGGAAGAAGTCATGTTGTTGGTTTGTATAGGCATTACACTTTTCTAATATATATATAAGCATAATATAGTAACTGCATGATTTGGCCAAATTTGGCCAGAATCAGCCAAGGCTGGTACCTGTAAGTTTGGTGACGGCTTGCAGCACCCCCCTCTGGCATTTCTGGCAGTTGATGTTGACTTTCAACACTGTTTTCTGTGTTATGGCATAAAAATGAAAAGACATCCACATGAAGGGAACTTGGATATATATATATATGTGTGTGTGTAGCTAGCAAAGCTTCTCAAAATCTAATTGAGATGCAGAAGGAAGCGTAGGACCTTACCTTCGACATCGCAGTGCAATGCAACAAGGCAAATTCAACTAATCTTCCCTCAATATAAGAACCCAAATTAATAGTCCTATTTATAGGACTCAGCGAAAAAGGAAATTTTAAAAAATAAAACAAGAGTGACACAAGTGTCAAGTCCCTTGTATTAGAGTTTGTTATTCGAAACGGGGACCATGCAGTGTATTTAAATCTGACTGATGCTATACTGTTTGAAAACTAGGTAGGCGAACACTGGAGCCCTAAGAGACGCGCTGTTATAAAAACAGAAAATTTCAAGTTTCAATGGAGACCAAAAAGATTCGCTCATACAATATATTTTACAAGAATCTGCACGAATGTCTAACAATCATCATTTAGATAGAAATGAACGAGAATACAAGTAGCTAAGAAACCACAGCTGTTAGTTTGAAGAATAAAAGTAGCTAGAGTACCAAGATATATACTTCAAGTTGAGGGTTTATTTTCTTTTAACTTCTCTTTATATATGTAAATCAAAGTCGATTGAATTATGATAGTAGATGTTGAATATTGGTGACTTGACAAGGAAGTAGCTGAACCCTTCATAAAGTCCTACTAGTTCTGGCATGTAAAAGGTCCCCCTGGCCTGCCCACTTGGAAGAGCACAAAATACAGACAAAGCTAGAGTTCACCAGTGTAAAATCCTACTAGTTCCAGCATGCAAATATGACAAAGAAATATTAGTTAGAAGAGCCAACGTAGACTAGAGAAGCAATTATTGATACATAACAGAAAGATCCAAAAGATTCGTTTTAGTTTGTACCATTATTGTTCACCCGTGTTGAAACAGCTTCTTTTTCTATTTTGTTGAATGGAGGTCCTGAAGGTGACTTTTCTGCCCCCATCATTATCCTACTACCCACCGCCGCGATAATTTAAATAAATAAAAAATTAATGTTAATAAAAGTATCTAAACGCCTAAACATTAATTAAATCGGCTTCTTCTAGGGTTTACTCCCGAGTAAGATAAGGGACAAAATAGACATTATCCAAAGAGTTTTATTTTAGGGTAAATTGCAGAAAATCTCCCTAAAGTATAGGAGGGTTAGTAGATAACCCCCTTATGTTTTAATTTTGTCAATGTGCCCCCTAGTTCAATTGGAAGACAAAACCAATCATCGATGATCACCCAATTAGACATGATTTCGATTAGGGTTCTAGTGATTTTAGGTAACACGGGTCTATTAATGGTATCACATGCGTAGCCACGTGATTAACTTTCATCAATTTTCATTAATAGCGAGTGATGGTGAAGCACATTGCCAAAAATTAAAACATAAGAGAGGCACATTGGCAGGAGGGTGCTTTCTTTTTTCTTTTTTTTGAATAAAATAAAAGAGCTTCAAGTATCATAGAAAAACCTAGCATCCCAACTAGGTTGGAAATCCTGGGAGTTCTAAATCATATGCTATTCACCCATAATTTATTAATAAAAGAAAGTAAGAGTACAAGATAAGATAACAAGGAAAAGATTAAAAGCTTTGGTCAAATGCCAAGGTTCACAAGAGAAAAAGAAATAAATAACCTCTAAGATCTAAATCTATAAGAAGGCAAACCACAAGAGTCATGCTGAAGGAGAAGCATAATTTCCTTGGGGTCAGACCACCACCATTGAAAATTGTTGAATCTTAATCCCATATTAGCACATTTGTCAACCACAACATTACCTTCACGAAAAATACGACTAAATTGAAAGTTCATCTAACTCAAATTATATTAACAATTACGCCATTGAATCTTCAATTTCCAAGGAGGCTTATAATCCTGACTGTGATGGCACTGGATAATTGAAGTTGAATCACACTCTAATCAAAGATTATGCCACCCATGATTCCAAGCTTGCTCAATACCACAAATAACAGCCATCAACTCAACAACAAATGCAGACAGAATACCAAGAGTAGAGTAGAAAACCCTTTTCACAAAACCTTTACAATTCCTAAAGACACCGCCTGCAGCTGCAGGACTTAGATTCTCTTTAGCGAGGCCATCAATATTCAATTTAAGTCATGAAAATGAAGAAAGATACCACTTAACTGGGATAATGGAAGTGTCACGACCCAAATTAATTAAGCCGTGATCAATATTAATAAATCTAGTTTAATTAAGAAAATCATTTAGGAAGCACGTGAATGGCACGTGTTAGAAAACCGGTAATTTCAATAAAAATTTCGGCATGACCCATTCGTAAATGGAACATACTGTAACAAAATCTTGTATAAAAGAGTTATAAAAGTTCCTGTCATCCATCATTGGTATCATCACATGCTAAATAAATCATATGAAGAAACCTACGAAATTAAAATATTACAAACCATGAGTTATTACATGTCTAGCGCCCTTTGGCCAAATACAAAGTGTTTAGTTAATACATATCCATAATATTAAAATTTTTCCCATCAAAGCATAGCACCTGAAGGCGAGGTCTCCCCAGCTATGAAATCATCTAAAAAAGGTTTATGAAACATAGGAGTGAGTATAAAACTCAGTAGATATAATTTTCATATAGAAATAACCAAAGCATGATAATATAACCAATCATAATCATGTTTAAAATAATTAAAAACCCATGCAATGTCGTGAATGATATGCGACTCATGTCCATTTAACATAATCCATAATTACCGATCACTCCTGCAGGAGTCTTCGCGCGGAAACGGAGGATTTAAACCCACCTCCAAGAGGACAACACAAGGGTTCCTACCTGGAACCGGAAAGTACCTAGGACCAAAGGAATGGAAAACACCGCTAAGTCCCTTGACCGCTAGTAGTCCAAATCCAATGACCCTTTAATATACTTTTACCAAGTAATTAATTAAGTCCATTTCATGCATTTTATGCCAATGAATGCCATAAAAAACTTAAAAGCCCATACACGTGTCAGTTATTCCAGAAATCAACAATATATATAATTATTTCATAATTATATAATATGTGGGAGCTATGTAAAACATGTAAAATATAGACCAACAAGAATTTACATAGCATATACATAAAAAATAAACCAAAATATAACGAGTATATCAACCCATATACTCTCAAATGTAATATCCCTAAATATAGGGTTATGTAAACTAGACCCCTCAGTACATGCATTACAAAATATACATGATAATCCACCCAAATATCACGTAAACTCGTAAATAACACCCAAGATACATTTTTTATCCAACATATATGGGCTTATATACTAACCCATTATCATCTCTACGGTTACACCCAACGTGGAGAAAATGTGTTGGGAGGGTCGGATCTGAGCCTAGAATGCGAGAATAAGCTCTAAACTCCACATATCAGGTTTGAATCATCTCCAAGCACGTGTAGATCTTCAAATCCAGCTCCTAGAACGTGAATCCAAGTGTTGATATGAGGTGAGGGAGTCAAAAACCCATGCATGCAAGAGAAAAATGTGATTTTCTCTCTCCAAACACTTCCTTTCTCTCTCCTATCTTTCCTCTCTTTCTTTCTCTCCTCTTCTCTCAAGCTCTCTAACTCTCAAAATGCTGAAAAATGGGGGTTAGAGTCGTGATATGTGAGTTTTAAAAGGGGTGAGGGGCACATGCGTCATTTGACGCAAAAAATTGTAAAATCCGCGATACACGATCGATCGTGGGTTGAGGGCACGATCGATCGTGAAAAACAGAAGCAAAAATGAATTTTCGAAGCACCTACGATCGATCATCCTCAGGGCAGGATCGATCGTCCCCAAGGCAGGATCGATCGTCCCCAAGTCAGGATCGATCGTCCCTTGCTGAAAATGCCCAGTAACTCAGGTAAATGTATATAAACTTCCACAGTACACACCACTGCCTTATTTTCATTAAAAACATTTAAGTAATTACTTTAAGTCATTTAATGAAAATAAGCAAATAACCTCCCATTTGAATCCAAATAAAATATCAAAAAAATCAAATTCCAAGTATATCAAAATCTCATTTTCAAGTTTTAGTACAAAATCCGACTCCCGACAGATTTTTCAAAAACAAACATATAAGGAACCCGATCGAATCGTGGTAATAAAATCCCATAAAATCACAGATGTCTTATAATATTATAAACTTCCATTACTGCAAAAAATTATCTTTAAAAATGAAGTTTTATGTAAATTCATTTTTTCCCAACACTTAACCAAATTTTAGCAGTCTAAAAGTGTGAAATCGTAAACACAACAATATCACACACATGCAACACCCACGCGTGACAATACCCGACAAATCAATTAAAGTACATGCAAATTATGCATTAAAGGTGAGATTATCCTAATGAAATGACACGGGTATTACAGGAAGGAGCATTTTTACAAATCCCCGCAACTCCAAAAGAATGCAAAACAAGATGATCAACTAAAGAATTATTTATAATACCCCCAGTGACTTTTCCAATAACATGAAGCATAGAGATGATATGGAGACGAGACCTTTTAAAAGAAGGAGGGTGCTTTCTAAAATATTTGTGACATTATAATTTTGCTTTTGTGGTTAAACTTGCCTAGGTGCCTGGCTAATTAGTGGGTGAAGGGCGTGTATATATGGCTAATTTTTAGCCCTTGAATAGACTAGAAAGCATGTGGCACTTTAACAACCATCAATTGGAGGGTAGTGGAGCTAGAGGATCTTAACCCGGTTAGCAAGTGTGAAATTCCCAAGATATCCAGATCAAGGATTCCTTTTGAAAATGGTTGGAAAAAAAATAAAATAAAAGAAGTACAACTGAGGCTAGGCTATTCTTCGGAATATATAGTTTTAATTTGGTAAGCAACTTTCTTTGCTATCCAATTAATTATTTGAATGGAGGTCTTGAATGGCGAGTGATGGTAAAGGTGACTTTTCTTTTTCACCTGTGTTAAAACAGCTTCTTTTTCTATTTTGTTGAATGGAGGTCCTAAAGGTGACTTTTCTGCCCCCATCATTACCCTACTACCCACCGCCGCGATAATTTAAATAAATAAAAAATTAATGTTAATAAAAGTATCTAAACGCCTAAACATTAATTAAATCGGCTTCTTCTAGGGTTTACTCCCGAGTAAGATAAAGGACAAAATAGACATTATCCAAATAGTTTTATTTTAGGGTAAATTGCAGAAAATCCCCCTAAAATATGGGAGGGTTAGCAGATAACCCCCTTATGTTTTAATTTTGTCAATGTGGCCCCTAGTTCAATTGGAAGACAAAACCAATTATCGATGATCACCCAATTAGACATGATTTCGATTAGGGTTCTAGTAATTTTAGGTAACATGGGTCCATTAATGGTATCACGTGCGTAGCCACGTGATTAATTTTCGTCAATTTTCATTAATAACGAGTGATGGTGAAGCACATTGCCAAAAATTAAAACATAAGAGAGGCACATTGACAAAATTAAAACATAAGAGAGGCACATTGGCAGGAGGGTGCTTTCTTTTTTCTTTTTTTTGAATAAAATAAAAGAGCTTCAAGTATCATAGAACAACCCAGCATCCCAACTAGGTTGGCACCTTGGGAGTTCTAAATCATATGCTATTCACCCATAATTTATCAATAAAAGAAAGTAAGAGTACAAGATAAGATAATAAGGAAAAGATTAAAAGCTTTGGTCAAATGCCAAGGTTCACAAGAGAAAAAGAAATAAATAACCTCTAAGATCAAAATCTGTAAGAAGGCAAACCACAAGAGTCATGCTGAAGGAGAAGCATAATTTCCTTGGGGTCAGACCACCACCATTGAAAACTGTTGAATCCTAATCCATATTAGCACATTTGTCAACCACAGCTATAACAGCCCTAAAGAAATATAAATAAATAAATTTAATTAAGATATGATTATTATCTAAATTAATTTGTATTAGTATCACTAAATAATGAGATTAATAGTATTATATTAATATACATAACTATATATATAATTTACCTGCTTAAGATAAACTAATTAAGATAAACGTACTGATTAGAGAAGAAAAATCTGGAAGATATGTTTTGCATGTAAGTGATAGGTGGCAAGAAGTGAGAAGGGGGAGGGATGAGTCATTACATAGGTGTCTGTCTCTCGGAGAGCTCAAGCTACGTGTTCTCATGAGGGCTGTGTTGAAAACTCTATAAATAGGAATTAAGCAGAGAAAAAAATTAAAGAAAAAAATGGGTAGAACAGGAAGGATAAAAGGAGAGTTTGTTACGAAGGATTTGAAAAGAAAACTGCTGTGATTTAAGTAAGTTTCAACATCTATTTTGGTTCTGTAAGTCTTTAGTTTCAATTTAATTTCAGTTGAAGGAATTTTGAATTTCAAAAGCTTAAATTAGCTTTAATGGTGTTTGAATTTCAGTAGATTAGTTTTCCTTCTATGCTATTGTTTAACGCCATTTTTAATGCTTTAGAATCCTTATAGTATGTGGATATTGCCTCTGAATTTTGGTGAAGAATGGCTAGAAATGGAAGGAGTATTTAAAGCTTAAAGTTTCGGATTAAGTTTTGAATACCAGAACTTTATTTATAAATCTGAATTAGTGTGTTTATGTTTTCTCAAAATTAACCATAGAATATGAAAATAGACATCTTAAGCTTCGTCTGGGCTTTTGAATCACTCGCATCCGACGTCGTATGAAAAAGATATAAGCAGTCGAAGTTTTGTCCTTCATTGTAATTATTTTTCTGCAAATCGTGTCATTTCAGTAATATATTATGAAGAAGATGACTTTATTGTAAATAAATTGACCTGTTTTGTAAATATTTTGTCCTGTTTCGTAAATAAAATATCCTGTTTCGTAAATATAATATAAAAGTGTACTGTTTTGTAGTTTAATTTTGAAAAAAAAAACAGAATTTTATTCAGAATGCTAAGGCTCTGTTTGGCTACTGAAAAAGTGATCATCTTTCATTTAAATGCCTTAAGCATTATTAAATAATTTCTAAAAATAATATTAATTGTTATTTTGAAAATAAATTAAATTTTCACAACTAAAAACTATATTTATAATCAATTGGTTATTTTCTTTGATTGGTTAACAAACCATAGTTTTAAGAAATACATTAATAAATAAATAAATAATGAAATAAAGCACATATTGTTGATATTGGAAATATAATTTTTAAATGATTGAATTGTAGGGACCCTTAAGACCTTATGTATTAATTTTTTTCTATTGAGATAATGCTATTTTTATAGTATGAATTATTGTTGTTATTATTCTAGATACTAATGAATTGTGGAGTGGTCAACCGGGGCGGATCCAGTCAGGTATGTCCTGCAGTTAGTGTACTAATATACTGAGTCATTGAGCAAGTGGGCCATGACTAGTATACACATATGATAGGGACATATGTGCTGTGGCTGTAATAACACGCATGTACGGCAAGAGGCCTGTGCGGGTTATATTTTTATTTATATTTTGCAGGTTGCAGATAACAACAGAGGCTCAGGTATGAAAATTTTTATATTGAAAAAAAAAATAGTAGAATAATGTGCCACAATATGAATGTGCGTTTTGAATCATTATAATATGATTATTTTTGTGCTAAGATTAATATTGAATTAAAATAGATGTTATTCTTACTGAACTGTGTAGCTCACCCTTATTATACTAAATTTTTCAGGTTGATGAGGAAATGTCTAAAAGAAGTAGAAAAGCTTTGGGTTGCACATATAAAGAGAAACCTTATGATGTTTTATTTGTACTCTATAGTTGATAAGTTAAAGTTTGTAAGAAATTATTATGGAGATGTTTGGTTATACCTTTTATGTATAACAAATTAGCATCAATATTATGTTGTATGGATGAAAATTTTTATTTATTTATTTATTTGTTTCTTTTAAGTCGCATGATATTACGGGTGTTACAACAGCATTACCTTTATGAAAAATATGACTAAATTGAAAGTTCATCTAACTCAAATTATATTAACAATTACGCCATTGAATCTTCAATTTCCAAGGAGGCTTATAATCCTGATTGTGATGACACTGGATAATTGAAGTTGAATCACACTCTAATCAAAGATTACACCACCTATGATTCCAAGCTTGCTTAATACCACAAATAACAGCCATCAACTCAACAACAAATGCAGACAGAATACCAAGAGTAGAACAGAAAACCCCTTTCACAAAACCTTTACAATTCCTAAAGACACTGCCTGCAGCTGCAAGACTTAGATTCTCTTTAGCGAGGCCATCAATATTCAATTTAAGTCATGAAAATGAAGGAAGATACCACTTAACTGGGATAATGGAAGGAGCATTTTTACAAATCCCCGCAACTCCAAAAGAATGCAAAACAAGAAGATCAACCAAAGAATTATTTATAATACCCCCTGTGACTTTTCTAATAACATGAAGCATAGAAATGATATGGAGACGAGACCTTTTAAAAGAAGGAGGGTGCTTTCTAAAATATTTGTGACATTATAATTTTGCTTGTGTGGTTAAACTTGCCTGGGTGCTCGGCTAATTAGTGGGTGAAGGGCGTGCATATATGGCTAATTGTTAGCCCTTGAATAGACTAGAAAGCATGTGGCAGTTTAACAACCATCAATTGGAGGGGAGTGGAGCTAGAGGATCTTAACCCGGTTAGCAAGTATGAAATTCCCAAGATATCCAAATCAAGGATTCCTTTTAAAAATGGTTGGAAAAAAAATAAAATAAAAGAAGTACAACTGAGGCTAGGCTATTCTTCGGAATATACAGTTTTAATTTGGTAAGCAACTTGCTTTGCTATCCAATTAATTATTTGAGGTGAATGCTGCAATCCCAAGGATGGAGGCTAATGTTCTGAGAAATAGTCCTTTGTTGGCTAAAAAGAGGAGTTGTAGTAAAGTGGTTGTCGAGGGAGTTACCTAGTCAATTAGCAAATAGTTTAATTTGGAGAGCTGTCCTGTCCTTGCAGTATTTTTAGTATATTGGTTATTGTAAAAATTGATCATCTTACAACATGGTATGGAAATTCGGCTTCATTGTGTTTGTATAGAAGTTAAATCAACCTGCAAATTTGGGACGTTATTTGAGGTACAATTATATTTAGAATTCTAATTTCTCATTAAAGATTGTGATTATTCTTTGGGACTAGATGATTTATGATTGGTAGTCAGATGTTTGCTGACAAGATACACCGTCCTGCTCAGGAATTGCATCCTATATCCAGTCCGTGGCCTTTCGCATAGTGGGGGTTAGATCTCGTGGGTTCATTGCCCACAGCCTCAGGGAATAGGAAGTACTTGTTCATTGCAACTGACTATTTTACCAAATGGGTAGAGGCCATCGCGCTTGCATCGATTAAAGATTCAGATATTATCAAGTTCCTTTGGGAAAATATTATCACACGCTTTGGGATCCCGAGAGCCTTCGTATCAGATAACGGAACTCAATTCGACAGCAAAAGAACTCGGGAATTCAGTGGTGGTATTCTAATCCGAGTTACCTGCAGTGTAATGGTCAGGCAGAGGCAACCAACAAGATTATAGTCGCAGGGATAAAAAGGAGGCTAGACAATGTGAAAGGGTCTTGGCCTGATGAGCTGCATTCCGTACTATGGGCATATCGAACTACTCCGAGGAGGTCCACTGGAGAAACTCCATTTTCCATGACCTATGGAATGGAAGCAGTTATACCAGCAGAGTTGGGTCTACCGGGTCTCGGAACCGAATCTTATGACGCGGCAACAAATGATCAGGTTCTGTCTCAAGATCTGGATTTAGCAGAAGAAAGAAGAGAAAGGGCTCGAATTAAAATGGCATCTTACCAACAAGAGCTGAAAAAAATATTACAACCGAAGAATAAAGTCGAGGGAGTTCAATGTTGGAGAGTTGGTACTCAGACAAGTCAACGCCGGAACCAGAAATCCTGCAGATGGGAAGCTCGGGGCGACAGGGGAAGGTCCTTACGAGGTCATCCACGTCGGGGGTACAGGTTCGTACAAACTAAAGAGCTTGGAGACCGGACAAGAGCTCCCGAGATCAGTTAATATAGCTAACCTAAGATTGTTTTACCAATAGCGAAAGTTGTAATTACATTCAATGACTGCACAATACAAGTTCAGAGGTTATTCAGAGATGTTATCGTTTATTTATCATTCGAGCTAAAGGCACTTTCCCCAACAACGGGTCGAAGTCAAAAACTGCCTAAGAATGGGCACAAGTCTCACCTAATAAATGGCTTGAGCATGCTGAACCTAAGAATGGGTTAAAAACAAAGTCTTGCCCGAGAACGGGTCCAAGCAAAAAATTGCTTAAGAATGGGCACAAGTCTCACCTAATAAATGGTTTGAACACGTTGAACCTAAGAATGGGTTAAAAACAAAGTCTTGCCCAAGAACGGGTGCAAGCAAAAATTGCCTAAGAATGGGCATAAGTCTCACCTAATAAATGGCTTGAGCACACTGAACCTAAGAATGGGTTCACAACGAAGTCTCGCCTAAGAACAGGCTCAACGCAACGACATACCTAGGGATGGGTCTAAGTACACAAGGACCAACAGATGTTCAAGTCTATCACTCCGCAAATTGGAGCCCGTGGTCAGATTGGGTCTAATTATTTTCGCTGATCAACAGTGCACACACATCAACAAGGGACTTTATCCCGAGAGCACATTCAAACAGACAGCCAGCATAAAAATAAAGGACTCATGCACACGATAAAGAAGGATTGTGTATTTCATTCCAAAAGAAAGGTATTACAAGAATCTATACAAATTATGGCACTTAGCCAAGAATAAGAGAAAAGAAAAAATAAAAGAAAAATAGCTACTTTTCCCCCGAGTCCCCAACAGCTGGACGAACCACCTCGGGAGTCGGGACAGGATCGGCAGAGGCAGAAGGGGCTACGGGAGCCAGAAGTAGATCAGGGGTAGCCTCCGTGGTGCTTTCCGTTGCATTTATAGGTTGATCCCCATTCGCAGTGGCTGAAGTGTCATTGGTTACGTCAACAACCCTCTCGGCTTCAATGGTGGCATTAGGCTGGGACGTGACCTCGGGATCGTTCTCCCCGGCTTCATCGTCGCCTGCAACCTCCATCTCAGCTTCCCCGACATCACCTCCCTCGGAGTTGTAATCCGGGGGAATATCCCTCTTTTCAAAGGGAATATCGGCAATGCCAGGGAATTGGGCAGATGCCAACTCGACCAAGGTCTCCCACGCAAATTTGTAGGTGACCTCGAGCTCGGTGGTCAACTGCCCAACGAGGGAAGCCTTCACGCTCTCCCTCTCCTCAGCCACCGCCTTCTCTACGGAAGCCTTCTCCTTCTCTACCTCAGCCTCGAGAGCCTGGACCTTCCTCGCCAGCTCGCGCTTCTCCCGGGCTAGCTCGTCCTGGGCGTCCTTCGTCTTCCTCAGCTCAGCCTCCAAATCTGCATAGTCCTTCCTCGTGAGTTCCAGTTTGCTGACAGCGCTCTCGGCTGTGGACTTGAAAGTCTCACATTCAGATTTTACTTTCTGAAGCTGAGACATAGCCGCACTACAGTTGGCCTCAGCATCCTCTAGCTTCTTGTCGTACTCACTCCGGACTTTGGTGAGCTCGATCTGCAACTTGTTATCTTCCGCCTCGAAGCGGTCGCCCGCTAGCAGGATTTGTTGGCAGCCCTATACAAACATCAGCAAGTCAGAGATCGGGTTGAACAGTAAGTAACGAAAACCACAAAGAAATGAGGCTTACTCGGTAAAGACTTGTAAACCCGAAGCGGAGGTTGTCGAGGGCGGACTTCCTCCCAAAGTGCTCCATGTCCGCCGGGAGCCTCATGGGTTCCCCAGTTGTTTGAAGTTGTACTCCGCAGAGAAGGAGCTGGTAACATCGTTGTCTTTGGATATGGGGAACTGCACACACGTGATGAAACATAAAGTTAGTCAGAATCCGTCATAGATTTTCAAGTATGGGACAATTATGAAATTGAAAAAAAAAGCGAAGACATACCTCGGGGAATTTAGCTATTATCTCAGCGCGGGAAGGAGCGCTCCTACCTCCGGCCGCCGGGGCATTGGCTCCCCCTTGCCTAGGCCCTTACACAGCGAGTTGCTACTCGGGGCCCGTAGAAGGTCTCCGGGGCTTCGAAGGAGGAATCATGGGAGCCTTCCCCTTCCCAATAACCTCGGGTGCCTGGGGCCTGCCCACGTTCTGCCCCCTCATGGCGCTTGACATGAGTTTGCCACTGTTGGGGTTAGTGGATTTTCTGCCGCCATCCCGACCTGAATCAGGAGCAGCAACAGCAACAGCCTTGCTGGTCTTCTGCTGCTGCTGATTCTGCCGCTGTTGCTGCTGCTGCTGATTCTGCTGCTGCTGCTTCTGCTCAGCAGCCTTCTTTTCCTGGGCCTCTTTCTCCGCCTCCCTTTTCTCAGCAACCAGAGCCCTCAAATTCATTCCAGAGTCCTTCTTGGTCCTCTGGCTGCTGGAGTCTGTTCTTTGTCTCTTGGTGGAGGGGGGGGATTGGAGCCTCTCCTCTCCATGGCTTGGGAGACGGTCTCCTCAGAGCTGGAGCTCTCAATGACGAAGGGGGCGCGGTGACCCGTCTTGTCCGATGGCCTAATCTCCTCAGCACCCTCCCCTTCAGGTTGGAGGCGGATCCCCTCTTCCTCCTCTCCTTCTTGCTCTCCTCTCTCCACCTCTTCCTCCACCACGCGGGTCAGCTCGTCGTCAGGCTGCTCCCAATGGGGGTAACTCGCCTTCCCCCAAATCTGGTACCTCGCGTGGTAGTTGAGCAAGGTTTCAGCCGAACGGCAGCGCTGGCTGACTTGATATCCCAGCAGTTTCTCGATATCCTCCTCGTTCAGCTTGTCAGCGGGCTCGTTGGCGTGAGGACCTACTAGAAGGAAACATGACATAAGTATCAGTATGAAATCCAATATTCAACTAGAGGTCATATAAAACAGAAAGAAGAAAAGTGATCTCGCTGAGTTCTTACAGCTAGAGCCTCTCTCTCGGGGAATGATGGGAGCATCAGGGGGGAGAGTCCCATCCACAGGCCCGTACACGAAGACCACAATGTCGTGAGCTCCTGGGTTGGAGTCCGGGATGTGAGTGACAAAGGGTTTCTTCCTGGGCTTGAGGGAGAGTTAAACATCGGGTTTGTTTTTAAAGGCGTAGATTTTGTAGTGGTGGAGTATCTCCCGCACTCCAACAGAAGTCCCTAGAAGCTGGTGACATGAACCCCCAAGATGATCCTAAAGGAGTTCAGCCCTAGCTGAGTCAGGACTATCCCACAGTAGAGGAGGAAGTCATTGAGGAGGTCAGGAAAAGGGACACGAACTCCACCCTCCATAAAAGCAGCAATGGGAACGGGGAGGCCATCCTTGGCGTCTGACCTATAGACGTCCTCCCCGGGCTCAGCAAAGCAGAAGCTAAACTTCCCGTCTTCAAAGCCGTACAAAGCCCTAAACTCTGCTACCTTTGTAGGGTTCCCCCTAATGTCATAAAAAGAAGACATCTGCCAAGATGAAAGGGGAAGGTTAAATCCAAGGGTAACTTAACCTATGCCAACATGCCCCGACCTAAAATTTCAAAGTCAAGTCATGACAGGTATGTCACCCCTGCCTTGACAGACCCTAAAATTTTTCTAAGTGTCAGCTCGGGGAATACTATACTCGGTGTTGGGAAAAGACAAGAGAGGAGACCAGTGACCTCTTTCTCAAATTTACCCCGAGATGGAGCTTTTCAAACCCTAAAAGGCGGGAAAATTGGTATCCTGGGGATTTGCTCCAAAAACCAGAGGAAAACCCTAGGATTGCGAAGCAAACCCCAAGAACGTCGCCAACAACCGCAAAGAGGAAAAATACACCGAACAAATTGAAGAGTAAGGAACAAAAAACAAGTTATACCTTTACAAAGATCAAGTGGTGGTCAGAAAGACAGTTTCGCCGGAGAAACTGTGCGGCGTGGTGCCGAAAACCTCCAAAAGTTGTTCTTGGAAAGATGAAGGGAACAAGAACAGTACCAGCAAAGAACAGCGCCGGAGAAACGATTCGCAAAGGCAACCAACGAGAGCAGAACGAATCTTCTCCCACAAGCGAATGGCGTAAACAGTAGATTCTGGTGGAAAATACGGTGTTTTCTTGGTAAAAAACAGAAGGCAGAAAGCAGAGAAAGTAGAGAGAGAAAGCTAAGAACAGAAAGCAGAGAGCAAAAGCAAAGAGTAGAGAGAGAATGCAGGAGATAAAGTGAGCAGTGATTTGCTTCCTTCCAAAGACATAATGCTTCTGGAGCATTAAATGCCAATCGTACGGTCCCAAGGCACATGACATCAGCACCTTGGAATACGGAAAGGCTTAACCGCCTTCAGCCAGCTAAGCCCTAGAATGCCAAACGGCATAGGGGCACAGGGAAAAACACTTAGCAAAATAAAATTATGACAAGTCCCAACTCGAGAATGTCATAATTTGGGGCAAATTGTGTGGAAATATCTTTGAACCGAGGTTGCAGCTCGGGGTGGAAGGTTCAGACCTGAAACACTGACACGTGGCGAAGACTAATCAACCAGGCTAACCACAACGTACGTGATTCACCTCCCACGATTCAGCTCGGGTCAAGGAGTTAAATCATGTCACTCAACACGAGGTCAATGCCACACGGTAGGGCCTGCTGTAAAGCACGTGATCTCCCGTCTCGGGACCTGACTTTCATCTCGGGACACCTGTCCTATGACTCACACTACAATCCAAATCCTACTACAATCCAAAACTGTCACAGCAGCTGTAATTCCTGACACAGCGGTTACTAGAAACCCTGATTCCATGACCAACCATGATCAGCAAACCATGGTCAGACGGTTATGGGTACACCATGGTCAGATCTGACCTAACCAAGGCAGTTACCTGACCTCACATGGTCAATTCGTACAGGTGGGTATAAAAAGAATACGATACAGCCTAATTTGGTAAGCTACAGTACCCTAATTCTCTGAGATTCATCTTCTTCCTTGCCTCATTCTCCCCATTACAGCTTTCTGACTTAAGCTTTGGAGAAGGCACGGCCAAAACCCACCTTGGCCTACCCTCTGACCCATTTTCCAGGCTTGTGATTGCAGGTCCAGGCGAGGGAGCAAGCTCCATCATCAACCTGTAGTTCGGGGAGCAGATTTTACCCCGTACAAATACTATTCATCATTGGCCTAATTTTTTTTTCTTCTAATTTCTTAACCTAATATTGTTAGTTGAATAGCAGGTAGAAACCACATCAACAACTATGTTAACAAATATTTTTCCTTTTTGTAACATGCATGACACATTAACAGTAGCATAATTAAACTAAGAAAGAAATTTTAAAAAAATATTAATTTTTTTAAAAAAAATTTCAAACTTTAAAAACGGCAGGTCCATAAAAAGAGTAATGATCACTCGTCAGGGGTCTAACCCTAAAGATTTGGCACGATATGCATGTGGGGCCCAGCCAACGTGACTAGCGTGGTTGTAAAGTTGTAACTCTTCCTGACATTTCATGTATTGCACGAGCACAACACTCATAATACTCCATTTATGGTACACGCTGCATCTCCATGGTTTTCTCCTTCACAAACCCCCAACCCTAACTCCCATCTCTCCTTAGTTGCAGCAATGGACAACTCAAAGCCTCACGCTGCAATCCTCGCCAGCCCCGGCTTGGGCCACCTCATTCCCGTCCTCGAGCTCGGCAAACGCCTCGTCACCCAACATGAATTCAAGGTCACCATCTTCGTTGTTGCATCTCATTCATCACCGGCAGAATCACAAATTCTCCGTTCAGCCTCTACCCCAAATCTACTTAATATGATTGAAATCCCACCTGTAGACGTCTCTGGCCTAGTTGACCCCAACGAGACAATCGTTACAAAGCTCGCAGTAATGATGCGTGAGGCTCGACCCCTCGTACGACATGCAATATCTTCCATGAAGCATTATCCGACTATTTTTATCGTTGATTTATTTGGAACTGAAATTTTGGAAATTGCTCATGAGTTTGGGATTCCCAAGTATGTTTACGTAACTCCTTCTGCATGGTTCCTTGCGTTTAAAATATATTCACCAATATTTGATAAGGTGGTGGAAGGAGAGTTCGTGGATCAAAAAGAACCGTTGCAAATTCCGGGTTGCAAGTTGGTTCGGCCTGAAGATGTACTGGATCCGATGTTGGATCGGACTACTCAGCAGTATCGTGAGCACGTCCGTATAGGGGCTGAGATCCCATTGGGTGATGGAATATTGGTTAACACGTGGGAGGATTTGGAGCCCACAACACTTGCAGCCTTGAAAGATGATAAAATTCTGAGCCGGATCGTTAAGGTACCGGTTTATCCCATCGGTCCAGTGGTGAGATCGGTTGGGCCGGTAATGGGTTCAAGGAGCAAGTTGTTAGAATGGCTAGACATGCAAGCCGCTGAGTCTGTGATTTACGTATCATTTGGGAGTGGTGGGACGCTGTCAGCCGAGCAAATGACGGAGCTGGCATGGGGCTTAGAGCTAAGCCAGCAGAGTTTTATTTGGGTGGTCCGTCCGCCCACTGAGAATGTTGCAACTGGGTCTTTTTTCTCAATAGGGAACGGTCATGATGATCCATCGTCCTACTTACCAGTTGGATTCTTGTCCCGGACCCACAACATGGGACACGTCATCCCATTGTGGGCCCCACAAGTGGAGATTTTGACCCATCCCTCGGTTGGAGGATTTTTATCACATTGCGGGTGGAATTCAACGCTAGAGAGTATCACTAATGGGGTGCCGATGATCGCATGGCCACTCTACGCCGAGCAGCGGTTAAACGCTACGATGTTGACAGAAGAACTCGGGGTGGCGGTCCGACCTAAGAAGTTGCCGTCAAAAAAAATTGTGGGAAGAAAAGAGATTGAGATGATGGTGAAAAGGGTCATGGAGAAAGAAGCGAATGCAATGAGGGATAGAGTTAAGAAACTACAATGCAGTGCAGTGCAAGCATTGAGTAAGGGTGGGTCATCTTACAATTCACTGTCTCAATTGGCCAAAGATGCTAAAATAAGGCTGCAATCCCAAAATGTAAATCAAGGCTGAGAATTCTTCCTCAGGATATATATCAAGTATCTGGCTTCTTTAAGAATAATTAGTTTCACCATGGTTTTAGACAAATCGCGTAACGAATTATACAGCTTGTCTCAAGCATATTATTGGAAATCCTATAGTTTGGGCAAATAATTTTTTGGGTCATTTATCTTCTCTTTAATTGTCCCCCTATTTTTATCACCCTTTCATGCTTTAGGTTTTTAAGGTTTTATGTAAAATATAAAAGGTTTTTACGAAAACTTTTTTTAGTCATTTATAACTTTCATTTCATTTTTTGGCAAAAGGTCTATTTAAATGATAGATTTTACAAAAACATATTTTTGCAAAGTTATTCAAAATGATGTTTACTAGTGGACAATAGCATAGCGTGACTGGTTTTTATAAAAACTTCTTATATTTTATAAAAAATTTTAAAAACCTAAACTAAAAGGTGTTTAATAAAAAGGAGGGCAATAGCCGTTCCCATTGGATTGGCTAGACATGCAACCCACTGGATCAGTGATGTATGTCTCTTTTGGGAGTGTTGGGACGTAGTCGGCCCAGCAAACCACGGAGCTTGCATGGGGATTGGAGCTCATCCAGCAGAGGTTTAACTGGGTGGTACACAAACCTACGGAGAATGATGCAGTGGGGGGCCTTTTTGGCCGCAGGGAAGATGGGTTTTTGGCGCGCACCCACGAGGTGGGTTTGGTGTTCCCAATATGGGCCTCACAAGCGGAGATCATGGGCCATCGATCGGTTGGAGGATGTTTATCGCATTGCGGGTGGAATTCAACTCTGGAGAGTATTGTGAACGGAGTGCCTATGATTGCATGGCCACTATATGCGGAGCAGCATATGAATATGCTACAATGCTGACGGAGGAGATAGGGGTGGCTGTCGGGCCAAACGTTGCGCCAAAGAAGGGATGAGATAGAGAAGATGGTGAGAAGCGTCATGGAGAAGAAAGAAGGGAATGCAATGAGGGCTAGAGTTGAGGAACTAAAATGTAGTGCAGAGAAAGCTCTGTGCAAGGGTGGTTCCTCTTATAATGCATTGTGTCAAGTGGCTGAAGCTTGTAAAATGAAAAGGAGCCTGCAACTGTAAGCGAAGGCCCATGTCATGAGGCACCCCAAGTCATTCCGCAAAGCTGAATTAATGAACATTGCTTGGCTTATTTTGACATTGTTCCACTAGTGACGATTATTCATTGAATTTCATGACGACTGGGCAGGCAAACTCTATCTATGGCCAATAATGTCTTTTTCGAAAATGATGATAACTTCTTTAATGCTTTTTGGATAGAGGATGGGTGGAACTTGGAGTCTTCGGGTAACCCATACTCAGGGTCAGAGGTGAATCACATCCCCTATGCGAGATGATGTAATTTTTATAGCGGGACAGCTAACACTCCCATATCCACTCTGTTATGGAGCCCTATTGTCATTGTTGATGTAGGCCCCATCCTGATCCCACTTGAATTGTTGGGACATTTAACTTAATTTGCAGTCAACTAAACTTATTGACGTTGGCCAAGTTATTCGAACACTTTTGCATGTTCCTTCGAAATTGACCCCTTCTTGACCAGCTCAAGCGGAAATAACCTGACCAATGACCAAACTATTACGTGAAGTAACTTAGCCAATGATCCATTTTTACTGAACAACGATTAAATAAAAGAGCACAACTATTGACAGATTTTTTACTCGTATTACTTTTTTTCAACAACAGATAAACTATGATCGTAAACATAAAAGGGCAAATATTAAACAGTCCAAAAAATTTTACCAAATTTTTTTTTCCAAATTATATGGTAGTTGTCATGCATATCAACCCATTATGGATATTCTTGAGGAAATTAGCAATAGGTACATGTTTCCCAATTTGTTAAAGTGACAAGTCACCAAAGAAAACTCTTTTGCCTAAAGTCCACTAGCAAAGCAAAAAGAACACGTTTTACCATTTTTGGGGCTAACGGCATCACTAAAAATATCACAATTGCCCTTGCAAATATATATGGGTAAGAGATCTTATTAATTATGCTCCACGATTTTAGGAATTTAACAGATTTGACTTACCTAGAAAATGTTAATTACAATTAAAATTGAATATATTTACATACAAGGAAAGATAGGAGAAGGGAATGGAGGAAATCACGTTAATGATAACTGGACTTCCCTTGTTTATCATTCTAGCTTTGTACATATTGTACCACATGACCAATAATCAAGGAGGTAGATCCTCCTTATTTTTTGGGCCAGCGTTATCATCCTTAATACGCCCACCTTATTTTGCCTCCTTTTCCAATTTGAATGTCACCGTTTTCTCCATTTTGCGTCTGCATGCTATGAAGAATACCCAATTTGGTTCAATGGTTGGCATCCTCAACTGTTGTTGGGAAATTCCAATGTAACTAATAATGCAATTCCAATTAGTTACACGAAATTCCAATGTAACTCTCCAATCAGCAATTCCAATTAGTTACACGAAATTCCAATGTAACTAATAATGCAAGAAAATTCAGAAAACCGATTACCAACATCAAAACCCCCAAATCGGAAATCAAATAAAAACCCCAATTCCAATTAGTTACACGTAAAATCAAATAAATTGAATATTTATGTCATAAAATCTTGTAATTAATTTGGCATTCATTGCAACAATTACAACAATGGTGCTCACATGGTTATTAGTGAATTGTTATGGTATAAAAATATAGAAAAAATCTTGGGAGTAAAATAAGGAGAGAAATAAGGAGGGTATGGTTATGAGAGAATTGTTATAGGAGAGAAATTAGGAGAGAATCTTCGGAGGAGAGAAAAAGAGGAGAGAAAAATAAAGAAAGAAAGAATCCCATTTTAAGGAAATATCTGGATTCCAATCAATATCAATCTTTTACATTTTCAGAAGGAAGGTATTTATATGAGACGAAAATGGCATTTTTGTCTGCGGGTTAAAATATGGACTTGAGGCTTAAGTTTCTTTTTTAGTTGTACTTGAGCCTACACAAGAATGCAAAAAAGGACTTGTGGCCGCCAAATGCCCCTAAATTCTTTCAATAAAATTTTTTAAAGAACATTTTGACAATATATGTAGCATTGCCCTATTAAAAATAAAGAGAAAAATTCATTAATTGGTCATGACAGTCCTCCCTGCGTATAATTTCCTAAATAAAAAACCCCAAACTCAAGTGAATAGGTTTGGCCGTTTACACACGAAGATAAAGTTGCTAGAGTCATTTATATGTATTGCCACTAGAGCTAGCATAGTATTGATGAAGGGTTGGGAAAAAAAAAATGTAAGAATAGGTTAAGTTAGGAGTTTGATTCCTTCGGATGACTATATCCAAAAAAATAATAATAATAATCTGCAGGTACTTAATTGCTATTTCCACTTTCATAATTTGCTGCAGGCTGCAGCCAACAAATGACATAAGGGAGAGCCCTTGGTGGGTTGTGCAAGAATCAATATAGATGTAGGCTATACAGCCCTTGTCTCAACATAGATCCGCCCCTGGCTATACTTAGAAGTCGGCCACATTCTACCCTTGTACTCATCCACTTTTCCACATTACGTACGCGTATGCATATGTAGCCATGTTGACTTAAATATCCTGCCACTGCTAGCTTCTATATAAGAGAGCTATGCATCCAAGGTTTTTGCAAGTGACAAACACTTTGAAACTTTTCTTCCAATCGATCTTTATCATCTTCTTAGTTTTCAGCCATGGAATTACCCTCGAGGCCTCATGCTGCACTACTTGCTAGTCCTGGTATGGGCCACCTCATCCCTGTCCTCGAGCTCGGCAACCGCCTCATCGACCACCACGGCTTCGATGTCACCATATTCGTCGTGGTGACCGATGCCTCAGCTGCCGAAAACCAACTTCTCAAGCCGGCGCAAAGCCGATCAAATCGTCTCAACGTCGTCTTTCTCCCACCGGTCAACATCACCGGCCTAGTCGACCCTGCTGCGTCCATTTTGACACAACTAGCCGAAATGATGCGAGAGTCCCTTCCGATCCTCCGTTCAGCAATCACTGACATGAAATTTCGTCCAACAGTCTTGATCGTGGACATGTTTGGGACTGAAACTTTGATGATTGCTGAGGAGTTTGGAATGAGAAAATACGTATACATCACTTCTAATGCATGGTTCCTAGCGCTTACCATACACACGCCAAATCTTGGCAAAGAAGTGGAAGGTGAGCCGTTGGAGATTCCAGGGTGCAGATCCGTTCGGCACCAAGATATTCTTGACCCGATTCTAAACCGGAAGGATCAAATGTACGTTGAGTACGTACGTATGGAGTTTGAGATCCCATTGGCTGATGGGATTTTGGTGAACACGTGGGAGGATCTGGAGCCCACTACACTTAATGCCTTGAGAGATGATCGAATCTTATGTCAGGCTGCTAAAGTACCGATTTATCCTGTCGGCCCACTGGTTAGACAGGCCCGAACGCCGCTTTTGAGGAGCGACATGGTGGAGTGGCTAGACATGCAACCCACCGGATCAGTTGTTTACGTGTCTTTTGGGAGTGGTGGGACCTTGTCAGCCAAACAAACCATAGAGCTTGCATGGGGATTGGATTTCAGTCAGCAGAGGTTTATTTGGGTGCTACGCCCACCCACGGAGAACGATGCATCGGGGACTCTTTTCACCCTAGGAAAAAAACGTGATAGCCCACTTGATTTCTTGCCTGATGGGTTTTTAACCCGGACCCAAAAGATTGGATTGGTTGTCCCGATGTGGGCCCCGCAAGCAGAGATCATGAACCATCCATCGATAGGAGGATTTCTGTCGCATTGCGGGTGGAATTCGACGTTGGAGAGTATAGTCAATGGGGTGCCAATGATCGCATGGCCGCTCTATGCGGAGCAGAAGATGAACGCTACCATGCTGACAGAGGAGCTCGGGGTGGCAGTCCGATCGGATTTGCCGTCCAATGAAGTGGTGGAGAGGGTGGAGATAGAGAGGATGGTGAGAAGGATCATGGAGGACAAAAAAGGGAGTGCAATAAGGGCTAGAGTTAAAGAACTAAAAAATAGTGCGGAGAAAGCATTGAGCAAGGGTGGTTCCTCTTATAATTCACTGTCCCAAGTGGCCAAAGACTGCGAGATGAGCATGCCATACCACAAAGGCAAGGTTCAAAGGGCTAATGGTGCATAAGCCATACCCCAATAAAGAGGTGCATATGTCTCGGGGAAAAAGCTAAAACCAGACGTATCGCTAATATGACGAAGGATCGAATGGATCTATGAGTTAAGAGTGTTTGAAGGTTTCCTTTCTTTCTTGTTAATGGTAGTATGTGTTATTTAGCCAATGACCGATAGTCCAATGGTGTAATGGCATATAGGTTGCTTTTAAGTCACCACAATGTAAGAGGCTGGGAATTCACAGCACCTTGTAATAAATGTTATGAATGTATTCCGTATCTTCTTTTTTGTTTTTTGCTATTGAAAAATTGGATAGGAAAGTAAAATTAATCCAAGTGATTTCTCTATCTTAATGTGACCATAATAGCACCCAACACTTATTCTCACAGCACTCTGAAAAGAGTCTCAACTAGAGCTTTCTTGCTATTTTGCAACACAATCTAATCATTTCTATTTTCAGACCAACCACGTCACTCTTTGGAAACAAATTGACTCCTCGAATTATTGAATTTAAGGCTGGGTTTGGGCAAAACGAGTTTTTCAGATTTTTACAGCGTAGATGAATCCCATTATATTAAATCTCGTCTGAACTTTTGTATTGTTCATTCACATTTTATGGAATTCTATATCTGAAAATTGGGCCAAGATTCTTGTAAATTCAAATGAAGCTTTGGGATTGCTGTCTAGCTACGTTCAAATTTGGCGAATTTATCATAATTGGTTGCAAGACGGACCGAGCTATTGGCTTTGAGATAAACCAATAAAACTCAATACTTTTTTTTGTTCGAACTCTTTAATTTATGGAACCAATTTAGGCAAATGGGATTGGGGTCAATTTTGAGTGAAAATATCGACCGACAAGAGAAACTAAAACTGTTCAAATTTCAGTTTGGCAAGTTCCTGGTCGGCATAACATTATAGTTGAGACCTATTGTGATGCAGTCAATAGCAGCCCGATCATCAAAATAGTTGGCAGTTTCCGTCTATGGCTAGTCTTGATTGTGGGGTAAGGATCCACTTCATTACAATAGACGGTCTATTAAAATTTAAACCATTCATACCATATGAGTCTCACATGTTTTGGTGCATCCCACTTGATTTGAATAGTCTAGATTTTAAGGAAGAAAATCTCTTCCCTTGATTATGGGCATATCTAGCACATGCCAAATCGTTAGCCCCACCTGATATTGACCCTTGATTGAGTTGCAATGGTTTCTTCCTTCCTTTCTTTTTTCTTTTTTTTTTTAATATTTAATGTACATTAATGGCCAACATTATCCATTTATCACCAATCCAAGTGGTATCTTTCCTGTTCAAAACCTGATTCCGTTGCACCAATGTTCAAAAGTTTTTTATTTATTTTTTCTTTATCTTTTTTTTTTCAATAAATAAAATCCAAGTGGCATCTTTTTTTTTTTCAAAATTTTGGTAATTTTTTTTCTTTAAACAAGAACTCAACTTCGTCTAAATGACCAAAATTTAATTCCAACTTCTTCATAACCAGCGAATTCTACAAAATATCAATGCTTGAATTTTAAAACTTACTCAGTTTGAACTTTTATCATGATGAAGAAAATATATTTACTCTAAACCTTTGGAATTCTTAGCCATTTATTTCCAAATTTCCAAAATATAAATGTGCACAATAGTGTCAAGTTTCCAAGTAGTTTTCTCATTCAATTCTATTAAGGTTGCTTGTTAGTCAATGACCCTAAAGGATACTATTAACATGTTCTCTCCCAATAAAGACGGTCAGATTTGTAGAAGTCTTAGTTAAACTATGCCCTAGTGGGTGGGTAACCGTGCCACCAGCCACAAATAGTCATCAAATATCGAGACAATTGGGATTTGGGCTGACAAGTCCAGCGCTCGTTATTTTGAACATGACTAGTCCAACGTTTTTTGCAAAGATAAAACTGAAGTAGTCCAGTTGCGAGAAAATGACGTACCCAATCGAAGAAGTCCAGTTGCGAGAAAATGACGTCCCATAATGAAGCCAGAGTGACCTTCCTGTTAAGTTGACTCCAAAAGAAACGCATGCACACGGCCATGCGTGCATGCTTCAAATTGGTGTTAGCCTCTTCTCGAAGGAAAGTCCATTGAAACCCACAAACCGTCAAATGCTTCATAGAGAATAATAGGACCGTCGCCAAGGGAGGGTCAACTTCTCTTCGTTGCCTCATTTTGTACGCTCCGTTCTAAATACGCAGTGTCATTGATAGGAAGAACGAGTACACGAGTTTTTTGCGTTGATTTCTCTGCAAATAGGGGACCAAAACTGAACTTTTTAGGTGCCGTGGCTTTTTGTTTCTTGGCTTGGCCTGTTGTTTCTTTTACTGAATTCTTTGGTCGTTATTCATCCAAGATAAATTCTCATCTCATTTGGCGCAAACCTGTTAGTTAATATAAAATCTCGTCTGATATGATGCAAGTGTATATGTTATTTGGTTATTTTTATCATTTTTTTAGCAAGTCAGTATGCTTTTAGAAACTTATTTTTTTTAAAATCAAGGACAATACTTGACTCCTCACAGTTGAGGAGCAACTGTTCCTCCCTTCTACTCATATTATGCCACATATAATAATTAATTTTAAAAAATATGGATACGTGGATACAGACGCGTAGACATGTAAATACAAATATATAGACACATAATCATATTCATTTGGACACATAAACATATATATATATATATATATATAGAAACATAAATGCATATCTATTATAACATACATAGGGATACATGTACATAATCAATTCTCATTTGTTTGTTAGACACATGACATAATATGAATGAGAGGGAGGAGTAGTACGTTGCTCCTTTACTATAAGGAGCCAAGTATTATCCAAAAATCAATTGTATTTTTAAATCTTAAAGGGATGGTGAAACTTTTTATCTATACTACTATGTAAAGCCAATTCTCTTTGTAGTTGGATTGCACCTGAAAATACTAAAACACCCTTACAAGTTAATAAAATTCAGAGACGATTTGATAATTTTACTAACTTTTAAAAACCCAACACAATCTGTTTCCCCTTAATTTTCTCCCACATACATACATGCGGTTTAAGAAACTTAGAAACCGACATATCAGTTCCACAAGTGGAAACTTAAAAGAATGTTTTGCACACACATCGCGTGTACTCGATTATTAGTTTTATTTTAAATCAATTGCGATTTTAAACTTTAAAAGGACGGTGACAGGCGAATGGGATTTTATCTTGGGTGAATAATTTAGATCAAAATCATCAAACAGATATTTATGCAGGACTTCATTCGGATTCAATTTGAGGCCGGTTAAGACAATTAATTTGGTTGATAAAATCTCTGGGCATCAGACCAAAGTCTTGGCTGATACAATCAAGTCAGATCCACCAAATCGTCATGTTTTTTCTCTTCTGGATCAAATCGTCAGTTGGAGATCTATGTTTAGCACAAATGACAATCTTGGAACCAATAATCCACCTTCCATATAAGTGGTTTTAATTTATTATCCAACATCATATTTTCTGATCACATAAAAGGCAAACAATACTAAAAATTGAATGTGAGAATACTAAAAATTTAAAGATACCTTAGATAATTTATATATATATATATATATATATATATATATATATATATATATATATATATATACTATATGGTGCACACGTGCGTTGCACGTGAATTTTTTTGAGTTAAATTATTTTTTTCAATAATGATAATAATTTTTTTAATTTAATAATTTTATCGTGCCTTTGCATAAGATGAAAACACTTTGATCACTCAATCCTTTATTTCTTTTGATATGATTACTATTATTTTTTTTCATTATCTTTCCCAAATCATAGTGCTTAAAATTATTTTTGAAACTTCATTATACATAGGTTCTTTGAAGGTTTTGTGAAACTTTCAATGCTGAAACAAAAGGCTCTCTCTTCCACTCTTTGTTTCTTTCTCTAATCAAAACATATTTTCGCCATAGTTGAAAGATTTAATAGCAAATTATTAGTACATTAGTCTTACAAAAATCAAAACCAAGACTTGCGCGGCTTTACAAACCCTACGGACATGCCATCCTTTTTTTTTATAATGTACTACAATCTACACTCCTCCTGTAGATTCATGCCATAGAAGCTAACTTAAGTTCCTCATAAGGCCTACACTACCACCTTTAAAAAAATCTAGTATTTATGGAATTGGGAGGTTCTCATTTTATTTGTGAGTAAAGTAGTCTTTGATATATATGTATTGGAAAAACATAGGAGAAAACAAATACTCCACGCAGGATTGAAACCAAGACTTACACAAATCCAGAACTTCTATTGGTCTTTGATTAAAATAATAATATTCCTAATATGTACATGTTTAAGATTTTTTTTTTCTTTTAAAAATCTGGTATTTACGGGATCAGGACGTTCTCATTTTATTTATGAGTAAATTAGTTTTTGATGATTTTTTCATTTGGGAAACAATAGGAGAACACACATAGCTTACGTAGGGACGTCTGAAACCAAAGACTTCTGACTTTAAAAAAATATGATTTAATTTTTTAAAGTGGCCAAATATTTTGGGACAAAAAATGTTGAAAATTTGGCATACTTTATTGGGACGGAGGGAGTAATCATTTTTATGTATTGCCTTGGCAAGTTGGAATCATGACTTTACTCCATGGTGTTAAATTTTTCTAACAATTGTTAACCTAGTTGAATCTGGATGGTTGTGATGAGATGATGACTCTTTGGTAATCGCCTCCAAATATAATGCCAAATAAAGTTTGTTTGTCAACTTATTAAATATTAACTGTCAATATGGTAAAAATTGATTGCCAATATCTTCTGTTTAGTACAAAATAATAAACAACCCTCATCGTGTTTCCTTGATGGTCTTTGGGTTGACAATTGCAAGATCTATGGGTCTTGATAGCCTCCGATCAATGTTGCATCAATAGATGTCATCAATCTATGGGTTTTTATCTAAGGTATGTCCTGTACATTTTTTTCAAATTACCATTATTTAAAATAAAACAAAATGAACTATGATTTGATTTCGATATATATATATATTTTCTTCGTCGATGCGTGGTGGATCACTGCTTGTGATTTAATTTTTTTTGGGCTTGTACATTTTTTTTTTTTTTAAATGATTTTGAACTCTCTTTTTTTTTTTTTTTTTTTTTTTTTTTGGGGTTGTGATCTAAGTTATTTTCTTTTCTTTTTGTTCTTTTTGGTTTTGTTTTGTTTAGTTTGGTATTTTGGGTTTGCAGGTAGATATTGCAAAATTTCATGAACCTCACAATTTGATAGGGACTTTTTTTGTGGTTCATTAGACCTTCTCTTTTTATTTTCTTTTTTTCTTGTGCATTCGTTAATGGTTTTTTTTTTTTTTTTTTTTTGGGTTTTGTTTTGTTTTTGTTCAAGCCTACTTCTTTTTTAATTTTCCTTCAATTGAATCATCTTTGATTCTCTTCTTTTTCTTGGTAATTTGACTTGATTATTTTCAAAAATCAGAGATTATATATGAATTCTCAACAAAATATGAAAATTATGCAACAGTAGCAATTTAAAAGTTGCATAATGCAATTCAAGTTTTTTCTGATATGCGAATCCTTAGAATATAATCAAAGATTATATGTGCTATTCAAAACTTTACTTATGCAATTCAAGTTTTTTTTTTTTTTTTTTGGCCTCTTAATCTGGGTTTTCATTTGTTTTTGTTCAAGTATGCGTCTTTTTATTTTCATTCAACTGATTCGTCTTTAATTCTCTTCTTGTTCTTGCTAATTTTGCAATTCAAAAAGAGATTTAAAAGTCCAATCATGCAATGCAGGCAGAGATTTAAATGTTTATGCAAACAGAGATTTAAATGTTTAAACATAATTTGTATATATGAGTCAAGTTTATTGAAAACTACATACCAGACAAAGCACCAGAAGAAAGGAAACGTAATGAAGGCACATAAAAGACGTAGAAGAAGGAAGCAGTAGTTGTTCTTTCCTGTGTTAGGGATTTATGATTTTTATAATGTGTTTCTATTTGTATTTATATGTTAACATTGTTAGGGTTTTACGAATTATAGTTTCCATTTTCTTAGAATTCCTATTTGGGTTTGGTTTTATTTAATTATTATACGAATTATAGTTTCCTTAGAATTCTTATTAAGGTATGTGTTTTATATTGCTATATTTCCTATATATGCATAAGAATAGTTGTGTATTTAAAAATTAAAATAAGGGTCTATTAGTCAATCAAAAGTTTTTCTCACATTTTCATCTTTTTATATGTAGTGTATATATATATATATATCTATACTATAATTAAGAGTTTTTTTGTTGACCTCATCTTTTGCTGATGTGTCTCTCTAATAAGTCTTCCCTCCAAAATCCATTCCTCTCCTCATCCTTGGCCCCACAAATGACGTCAGCCCCTTCCTCAACTTTTTCTTCCCTTCCCCAACCGTACAACCTTCCCACTTCCTCTACTTTTTCCCTATTCCTTCATCTTTATTTTTTTTTTCTTTCTTTTCTCCCCCACCCCTCTACACACAACGTCAGCACTTCCTCCTTTTTTTTTGGTTCTCTTCTACTTCCCCCTACACCTTCCTTCTCCCTCTACTTTGTCCTTATCCCTTCTTTTATTATTTAGTATAGGTTTTCTATTGCTAATTTTTTAAATAACCAGTTAGTTATTGGATAAGTAATGAGTAATCATGGGATCCTGTAAAGGAGAATCTTGATTGCTTGGTTTGCTATAGATAAGCAATTGTTTTATTTGGTAAGTTTTCAAGTGTATTTGACAACATATTCAATCAAAAATTAAATATTTTTCCCAGTAATTTCCTAATTCGATTTATAATCTTCTAGATTTTGTCTTCAATTAATCAGGTTGTCCCATTTTTTTTTCTTTTTTTCTTTTTTGGGGGAGCTATAAAGAAGTTGGGTATAAGTAACAACCCTTAACTGTCCAAGACAACTAATGGGAAGATGGACACACTGCTTTATAAGTAGGGATGCAAAGAGTTGAACCATATATAAAAACATGTTAGCCTAAACTCTGGATCATTAAACTATTTGTTATCTTCATATTCATTTGTGATTCCCGCGCATCACGCGGGTTCATACTAGTATATATATATTATGGAATCAGCATACATATGATCAACTGCAGCTCTAGTTTCTTAATTTTTGTTTTCCTCCTGCGCACGGCAAGTGTGTAGGGTGAGGTGGGGCAAACAGAGAAACTACTACTCCCGCGTTGATAGGTTCAGTAGCTTTCTTCAGCCATGCCATTTCACTATCATCCAAGTACGGAGCCAGAATTTCCCTACAGTTTGAATAATAGGTGTTCAACCAATCAATCTCTTCAGGTATTAGAAGGCTTAAGTCCATCAACTTTCTCTGGTATGGTGCCTGGATAAACAATGAAGCATCATAAGTTAGGGGAAAAATAAAATACGTGCTACCAATCAATCGTCAAAGTGGCACTACAAAAAAAGGGGTAATTCCCGACTAAATTTGCCGACGGTTTGGTAATTTTTGTCGGCGTGTTGCTCGGCACCAAATCGTGCGCGTTATGTGATGGTAAAATTGTAAATACCCATATATGTTATGGGTATTTCGGACAAAAGTTGCGTTAACATATAAGGCAGAGAAGAACAGGGCTGTTTCTCCGCGCGACACAACCCCTGCTTTCCCACTAAAACCAAAACCCAGACCCTATTCTACCCGGCGGAGCCTCCAGCCATCTACCACTGGCGTCACAGCTCAACGCCCCTGCTATCACTTCGCTGCTCAACGTTGGAACCCCTAGGTCCTCGACAGAAGCCGCTTGCTTCCAGTTCGCTGTAGCCGTCGCCACTACCCATCGGGACGTATTCCGCTCATTGGGTCTCACTGGAAGCCATCTCAGTCGCTCGAGGAAGCCGATCGCTGGAGCAATCCCTCCATCGGTACATATTCCTCTCTCTCTCTCTCGCTCTCTAACTCACTTATCTCCTATCTTGGTTCGATTTCTTCTACGTTTGTTCCAACAAACACAAGCAAATACAATTGATTTTTAGGGGTTTTTTTTCTCTTCTATTTCTGTTATGAAACACACGCAGATACACAGGGAATTTCATTGTTTTTGTTGTTTGATTTTTAGGTTTTGGTGGGGTATTTGTTGTTCGATTTTTTTTTTTTTTTGTTTTGTTTGTTAGCTTCTCTGTTTCTCCTTGTTTCTCAATAGCCATACATTTCCAAAATGGTCAGTCGCTTATGGTCAAAGCTGGAAAAAAAAAATCACTCTGGTTGAAACATGTTAATTGCATTTTCATCTAAAAGAAATCCTCTGGTTGTTTCTTTAATTAGTTGGTGGCTTTCTTGATAGTTTGGTTTGTAGTTGGAGTGGGATTTATTTTTTGATTAGGCCGGGGAGCCTATGTTGTGGCCATATATGTATTGCTTGGAATGTCGATTTCTCTATTTTTTAAGATTATCTAATTCAAGTGTGGCAGTAGGATAAGTTAATTCAACTACCAGTGTAAATATGATGCATAGAAGAGAAATATGTAAGGTTATTGTGGGTGGATGGAATGTGTTTAGCTACTTTTCTTTGTTCAAGTGATTTCTAGAGTCTCGATGGACGAGGGCTTAGCTTCTCTTATAAAATGTCAGGTGCTGTTGCTGTGAGAGGCTGAGTGTGGGATCCATCGCCTTGGAGTTTATATTCATTGTTTATGCTTTGTTTTTGTTAATTTGGGGCTCTTTTAATATTGGGGTTTTAGTTTCTGGGTGGTTTCTTTTCGTGTATTTGCACTTTTCTATTAATTTGGGGCTGTTTTAATATTGGGGTTTTAGTTTCTGGGTGGTTTCTTTTCTTATATTTGCACTTTTCTATTAATAAAATTAATTTTTTTCGGAAGTTATATATATATATATATATATATATATATATATATATATACAAGCAAAAAAATTGTATGAGTGCATAATATGAAGAGGTTATAACCTTTATCAGCAGTCCTTACAGTCTTCTAAATGTTGAACAACTCTATTTTATGAAGGCATGTCTTTCCATTTGTTTTTAGGTGGAGCAATCTCTTCTAGTGACTGGGTTCGGCTATGAACATGATGATGCATGGACTACCAACATAGATTTGTTCAAAGAGTTTACTGATATCAGCAGGGTATGAATGTAATTTTAGATTGATTAGCTATTATTTTCCCAGAATCATAACTCAAAGTCCTCTCTCTCTCTCTTTCTTCATTGTATTCTATAGGGTGTGAGAAGGCTAGGTGCTGCTGCAGTGGACATGAGTCATGTAGCTCTGGGGATTGTAGAAGCCTATTGGGAATATTGTCTAAAACCATGGGATATGGCTGCTGGCATTCTGGTAATATTGGTTATCTTTGCAAATGGTCTTGCTAGATATGCGCGTCATAATTTTGTTTTATAAAGCTTTGAAACTTACTTCTATTATAAGCCAGAGGCTTTGGTACTGTAGGTGAATAGTGAACAGGTACGTGTCCACTTCTATAGTTTTTTTCTTTTTTCTTTTGTTTTTTTTTTCTCTCTATTTTCTAACAATAGCACACGTGTCAATTTTTTAAAAAAAACCAAAGGGAAAATTTTTTTGAAAACAGGGGAAAACGCAAGAGCAGGAGAAAGGTCTACCATTTCAAATTTCAAATCTTCCTTTCCTTCCTGTAGCCCTCTCGCCTCCTCCGTGCAATATGTGTGAAGCTTCCTCTGCAGCCTTCTTTTTTTTTTTAATTCTTAACTACTTCACTCTCTCAATCTCTCTGTTCTCCTCTCTCTCTCTCTCTCTCTCTCTCTCTCTCTCTCTCTCTCTCTCTCTCTCTCTCTCTCTCTCTCTCTCTCTCTCTCCCCTTCCTCACTTTTACCCGTTTCAAAATTTGAAATGGGTTTAAATCTTAAACCCATCTCAAGCTCGCTCTCTCTCTCAATTCCCTTTTTTTTTTTTTTTCTTTTTTAGGTTTCAAAATGTCTTTGTTTGTGGATTTCGCTTGGGGAAATCGGCTAAGAAGCATTCGGAGGGTTCCGCATCTGATTCGGTGGGTTTCACTAAGGTTTGGAATCACGAACCCACATTTACTTTGTTATAATTATTAATTTTGTTTTAGTGTGAACTGATTTCTTTCTCTCTTCTATTTCCATAGGATTTTTGTTACTTGATAACCTATCAAATAATCAACTTCTTGGAATTTTGAGTTCAACCTCGATGAATTCACGGTACTATATTTGTTCAATTTGATTTTTTATCCTCTTTCATATTGTTTTGTTTTGATTAATTATGCGCTAAAACACAAATTGGGTCTATTGGAGGTTGTTTTTTGTTCAATTCCCTGTATTGGTTTTTTTTTAATTTAAAATTAATATGAGCTATATTGATGATTTGGTTTGTTTGTTGTTGTCTGCTTTTTTTTTTTTTTTTTTTTTTTTTTTGGAACTTATTGATGTTCTTGGTGGGTTTTGAACTTTTCCTTCTGTGTCTTTGTTGCTCATGCGTGACTTTTTGCTTGAGTTCCATTTCTAAAACTCAGTTTCTTTCCTTCTGCAATGTCTTGAATGATTTGTTTACTAACTTTTTTACCTTTTCCCTACTTTTGCAGTTGTTGTTTCATCTGTGTAATCTGATGCGCGTTCCACCCTTCTATGGTTAGTGCCCATGACGAACATTTTTTAGGAATGAATTTTAGTGCATATATGTGTAATTTTTTATTTTATATATCAACTTAGTATCTGATGCGTTCCACCCTCTATGGCTAGTGCCCTTGACGAACATTTTTTAGGAATTAATTTTAGTGAATATGTATTGACATAGTGAATATGTATGTCAATTTTTATTTTATATATCAGGACTTTTGTTTGATCATTCCACTTCTCTAAGCTCGCCCTCCTATATTTTATAACTAGGAGTTTTGAAGCTAAATTTCCTTCAAATTATCTTTACTCAGTGATGGCTTGATAATGTTTTCCATTCTCTTTTGTAGCGACTGGCTGATGTGTTTGGGTAATCCTACTGATTATTTTACTATTTTATTGCTTATTAATTTTTATGTTAGGTATTTGTTACTTATGGTCATTGCAGGTTTCATTATTCTCTACAATCAATATTGTCTTTTACAAATGCAATAGTTTTTTTACTAACTTCTTTAGCTTTTTTCTTCTCTTGTAATGGTTGTTTCATCTGCATGAATTGAGATGCTACACCCTTCTATGGTTAATGCCCATGACAATCATTTCTAATTAATGAATTTGAGTGAATGGTTATGTATCAATTTAGTGGTGGTATCTATTAAGAACTTCATGATGAGAGTATTAAATTTCGATGAAATCCCAAATTTACTTAAAATCATTGTGGTAATAACCAAAAAAGGAAAAGGTGAGGGTTTGTTAGCCTAAATCTTGCACCAAACATTCAAGATTTGTTGAACTTCATGATGAGAGTATTAAAGGTTGTGGATTTGTTGTTCTTACCATCCCTCGAGTTTTTCGCTTAATTCCAACTATAATTTGTAATTAGTTTCTTTTCCAAGATTGTTTGGCCTCATTCTAGATATCAATTGTATGGCAACATATCATACGTACTAACCTACTATGGGCCAATCAAAATGGAATGAGTTACACTATAAATTTTAGATAACAAGACTCATTGTCGTTTCTTAGCATGCATTTTTTGTAAATATTTATGGAATGTGATTATTTTATTTCACAGGATAACATTTACTATTAGGTTTATGAGTTGGTAAAACAATATTGTTTCAAGCTACAGGTTTATGAGTTAGTAAGACTAAACAGAACCTTATTATGCTGGAGAATTATGAACAATTAGTTGCTCATTCTTCTAATATAAGTTGTGGAATAAGGATTTTGCATAGCAGGACCATCAATGGATAATGACATTTTATTGCTTATATAAGTACTTTAGATAAAATTAATGTGATCTTTTTTTATATAAGTTCTTTATTGGTTAGTGCCCATGACAAACATTTTATTGCTTACATAGATAATGAACAAAAGAAAAAAAAAAGACGATACTCACCTTTACTAAGACAATCATAGCACAATTAAGTAAAGGTGAGTATCGTCCTTTTTCTTTTTCTTTTTTTTTTTTTTTCCTTTTGTTCATTATCTATGTATTATATTTATGTTGATGTAATTTCATTTTTCCCTTTAATTTGTGGAGCTTAGATTACAAAACATTACATCAGAATCAATGGGTTTATCTTGAAAGTAGACATTAGGAAGGGTAGATTGGATCAAAACCTCCATCTGTTGAGTACAGAACTTCCTTTTGTTTCCGTAATTACAGAACTATATGTGTCATGTGAGGTTATTAAATCACTTTATAAGTAGAAGTGATATGCAACAAAACAATTGATTGGGAATAGGGCTACTTGATGAAAATAGATTGAATAATAGCATTCAAATTAATCACATTCCTTCAAAAACTGAAACACCTAATAAGCTCTTCCTTCAAAACTGAAATACCTAATAAGCTCATAAGAGTGAGTCCTTAGTTCATATAAATCAGTGTAGAAGTCATGGTGGAAAGTTAAAAAAAATGAGGTAAAGAGTCTTGAACATAGTGTGAAGTCGTTCTAAAAATGTAAAGTTGTTTTAGGTATGCAAAGCTGTTTTTAAGTCGGTGTACATTTGGAATTTGATTATAAGAAAGTCCTATTCATCAATGAATGAAATCTATATAAGGAATTCTGTCTGCATATTGTAAGGAAACAATTTGAAGTGTAAGTTCATATATGTTTACTCCTGTGTTATTATATTTTGGAAGTCTATTTTGTTGCTTTTAAGAAACTGTACAACTCAATAGCCATACGTTTCCAAAAAGGATGCAAATTATAACATTCACGCTTTCATTGATGCAAAAATTTTCTTACACGCTTGAGCTTCACAAAAGGTTATAACAATAATGTGAAACTATTTCAGAAATTGCCAGGTCGATTTAGATGTAGTGGGCTTATGGTTCTGATCAATTACCCAAATATGTCTAACATCAAGGTCAATTTGAGGTGAGAAATTTCCTTTATTATAATTATGTTGGTGGGAGGTTAGACATTCAGTTATTTCTTTACTCATGATCCATTAAATTTCCTAGTACATCAGGGAATCCAACAGTATACGGGTATAGATTTATTGTGGAAGCTGAACTCTAAAGATTGTTATACAATAAATGGATATTAAAATTTTACATGTACTCACCAGTAAAGTGACCATATTATGAAAAGAGAAAGGGCTACAGCCTACCGTTCACAGTTGCCACTTATGTGCAGTGAACTGGTTAATCTTATTGTCTAACCTCTGGCAGGTGATAAAATTATGGATGCCTTGAAAAAGGGGTTTCAGAACCCGAGTAAACTAAATTTATAGTACGTAGTTTTCATTGAATAAAATCTCCGCATTCTACACAAAGTATCTAACTAATTTTCTTTTCGCAGTTACATCTTTCAGCAAGTCGCCGCTGCAACGTCTTATACCTTTATTGGAAGTCATGCCTGACCAGCTCTATCTTAGCCAGCCTTATGCACTCACACTGAGTCTACTGGCAGGTTTGCCTTCTTTGTTACTTGTAATTTTCATATCCTGGCTTTGCTAGTTTCTTGATACATGTATTGGTTTCCACGTAGAGATGGCAATGCATTAGGTTTGGGTAGGTCCAAAACTGCCGAACCCATTGAGAATATTTTAATATTAAGATGTATCAAAATATATGTAAATTTTTTTAAAAAATAATATTCTTTCCACAACTCGTTGTGAACTGGGACTTTGGTTCCTCATCACATGTGTTAAAGCATGAAATTGATTATATGTCTCTTAGCTTCCTTTTGATTTTCACGTGAGGCTAATGCCACACCTCCTTCACCTCTCTTTAAATAAAATTGAAAAACTTTACAATATTCTTCAGCCATGGTTGTTTGCAGTCTATCTTTTATAAAAATATGTGCTTCTATAAGATTATATATGCTAATCACTAGCTTGATTATGAGTTTTATGAGAGAATTTTCCATATTTGTTGAGGAGGCTTTACATGATGACTGTAATTTGAAATTTCTATTTTTAGTCACCATTAGTCAATCCTAGCAACCTTCAGTTGTTGTCATTCAACTCAAAGATAATTGGGAAATTAGTTGACCTTTCCAATTGAACTTTGAACATATGAAAGGTACAAAAATGCTGGATTTGAAGCGGGCTGGACAAGGTGATGAATGCCAAGATAGTTACACATTGTCGATCTTTCCTATAAATATCTTGAATAACCTTTGGTTTTTTCATTAATCAGCATAGAAAAAATGATCATAGAACTTTATGTTTTGACCTTCTAATTCTAGACCATTGCTATCTATTTTTGTTCTTTATGCTTTAGCATCCAATAAAGATGTCTGTCAGTGTGCGCTTCTCTGACTCCTCTTCAATATTAGCTTGGGGAGAGGGTTTGCTCTTGCTGACGCTTAACGTGTTCAGAAGAGTAGAAGCAGTTTTGTGTTGAGACTTAAAAAATGGAGTAGCTTACATTAATTAAAAAGTCTAGGCTTCTCCTTTTCTGTTTGCTAATGCAAGAGCATAAATGCGAATCAAGCATGCCATTTTCTTATTATGGAAAGTGCAATTGAAACTGATTCTAATATATCTCTACTCATTATTTCGAGTCAATAAAAATATATGGTCTCACAAATTAAATATTTGTATAAAATTTTCTGATACCACAATTATACTCTATATATTTAGGTGATCCTTTGAGGATGGCGATGGCTACTTTGGAGAAAAGACTTCCTCTGCAACAAATAGTTGGAGAGCTATCACAAGGTCTTGTTGCATTGTCAGCTTACCTTCCTGTACGATTCAACTCTACAACAAGAATACATAAGTAAATCATGATAAAAATTCTAATTTTTTTTTCCTTTCTGGTAAATGATATAACTATAAGAGAAGTCTCTCTCAATTGGTGAAAATGTTGAGGACCCCGTCATTGTCATTTCTTCTAGTGCTTTGCATCTACATGCTTTATGCCAAAAAGATCTTTCCTTTTCTAATTTACCAGTGAACAGCATCTATTTTCTTATGTAGCTATGGTGGCCATTTATGTTAATCTTGTTATTTTTTCAAGACCTTTTTATGAGTCCATAGGAATGTGATTGCTATATATTTTTTTGCCTTGCTGCTCACCTTTTGATTTTCTTATCACGCACTTTTAATTTTGTGAAAAAGAATTAATAATTACAGATACAGGTCCTGGCCAATATTTTACCAAGAGAAACACTTCTCTAGAAGCTGCAGATGCTTAAATCAGCTTCGGCATCTGCCAATTCATGTCTCCATGCTGTGAAAGCTCAAATTCTGATACTTTCCAGGTCCTTACTCTTTGGCATTTATGGTCTGTTCCCATACACTGTTATTGATAATATATATCTATATATAACTTATTGTGGATATTCTGTTATTATATTAAGTAGTTATTTAGTCTTTTAACAAAATTTATTAAATTGCCCAACTCTTCCCGCCCCCCCCCCCCCAAAAAAAAAAAACTAGCTTAGTAAAGCATAGTATATTTTCTATTCAATGGAAATCTTAGAAATTCTAATCCTGCTAAAACTAGTATGTTTTTTTTTATAAAAAATTTTATAATTGATCTTCTTGTTGCCATTTTGTTATAATGAAGTCAATTTTATTGGTGTCACAGTTGAGTTTGCTAGAATAGGATGTGAAAGAGTCACATAAAAGTGCACTATGCACTTTACTATGTAAACCAAAAACACGAAGTCAAATCAAAAGAAGACGAAATTAGGTAAAAGTGGAAAACAGATAAATTCTTTTAGAGAATTCACATCCCACCGATGGCTGCCATATATTTTTCCTAAGCTTCTGCCTATTACAAAACTTTATGGGAGGAGCACCACTAATTTTTATGTACATTTTGATATTATAACTCTGATTCCAATTTCAAAAAACAACAAACCATGACAAAATAGTTCAACTGCTTGTTTGGTTAAGCTCATCGGTTATTCTCCTTGGATTAAATTAAAATGAAACAATAACCCCTAATTAGGAAACTATTCTGTATTAACCAAAAACAACTCTAACTGTATTATTCACCTCTTTATTTATTCACCGTTAATCCAAAAAGAGGTGAATAAATAATTTTTTCAACAAGAGAATTGATGAAAAAACATGCTGGGTCACACAAATGTCAAGAGACCAAGCTGACCCTGGTACCTTCGATGGAAATTAAAAAACCAACTGAAAATTTCCTTCCGCTTTTTGAAGGAGAATTTAAGCAATTACAGTTTTTAATAAAGCAAGAAGAATACTTAATTTTTCTAAATGGATACATTGTGCATTAGCGAATTGCTTATGTGGTCCTTGGACGGCCAGGCCACACTACAGGACACTGGAGAGGAATAAGTTCTTTCTTTTGTTTTATTGATGGCATAAATGAGTCTGTTCTTCATCGTGGTACATAAGTGAGATTTCACATTTAGAGTTTTGAGTTTAAACTAGACTTGCTGTCATCTCTAAGACCTTAAGACTGCTTTTGAAAATAACTAGTGAAAACTCCCACCATGCTAATGTGTAAAGCAATACAAATTTAATAATAGGCTAAAAAAAAATTGTAAACATCTCCAAAAGTAATGAAAGTAACTTCCATCATCGTTTGAGGGTTGTTAATTCCATTAATAACAGGATGGTCTACAAAGCCCTCCTTCATATAATTGTATCCTCATGCATAACAACACTACTACTGTAATAATAAAAATTCATTTAAAAATACACTCATTTTCATGATTTACATCCCATTGAAGCGAGGGATTCTTAACTTTATTGTTTTTCTGGAAACTTCATAGGTGCCTTTTTGCTATTCAAGAGGATTGGTGTGACATCCTTGAATATTCAAGATTACCTAGGTAACTTACAAACGGTGTTAGGTTGAGTTTTTGTTACACTAATCTGTGCTCATCCTTACATATTGATTATTTGAGCTTTAAATAATTGCAGTTGTGGGTGCTATATTGTCAGCAACGGATTCAGTTTGTACTTTGCAGGTACATCAATAATTTCAGTCCAGAACATGGTGAGTGAGTTTATAGAAGATAGTTGAGACATGCCATTAATGTATAATCTTTTTTCTGATGTTAAAGGTCCTCAATCAAGACAATTAAACACCCTTCCTTTACAGTGTTGTATTTGGAGAGGGATTAGTGAATGATCCTATCTCTATTGTGCTTTTCAATGCAGTCCAATCACTTGACTTTAGCAACATCGGTGCTCTAACAGCCTTAGAATTGTTGTGGACCTTCCTTTACCTCTTCTTCACCACTACTGCTCTTGGTATAACAGTAAGTTGTAGTCTTTTGGTTCTTTCCATTACTGCAAAGTGGTCTGTTACATTGAGGCACAGTTCACAAACCTGACAATAATAGCGAGGGATCACTTTGTACTGGATTGTGCTTGTGCAGCATCCAGATCTATTTTACATATAATTATTCGTGGATGTCTTAAAATTTCTAAATTTATTACCCTTCTTCATTTTGGTCTAAAATTTTCAAAACATATTTTTTTATTTTTTGCATATGTTTCTATGTTTTTCACCTGTTCCAATTTACAATGCGGTTCATCTTCCCTTTTGTGGCCACACCAAAATGAACGTATAGCTACAACAATATTGTTGTACAGAGTCACAAAAACCAATTGGCTAGATATTTTCTTCCATTTTCCCCAGTGTATTTCTTTACTTCTTCCTGTTCCAGAGTCACAAAAACTAACTAAACTACATTACTCTATTCAACAGTCCCTAAATCCTAACTACATGGGGAGTTACTAACAAACCAGTGAATCACAAAAACTACATTACTCTATTCAACAGTCCCAAAACCATAATTTCTTGAAGCTTGAAGATACTCAGTTAATTTCTTGTCATATATTGGTTCAAAAGGGGCCAAGTAAGTCCTTGGGATCTACTTAAATTATTAAAATTCTGTTCACATATTTGGATCCTTAATTGTTTCCTTTGTGGTTGCTCGGAGAAGAATAATTATAGGTAGACTTTTATGCAAGGGGCATGTACTTTAAAGGATTTCTTTGGATACTGCATTCCTCCTCGAGAGACTCTTATGTTCTTGCACATTCAGCAGATAGCGTGTATTCCTATTATAGTTGTTTTTCCTTTCTGGTTGCTCTAATAGAGGTTCTCACATCCTCCATATTCTCCTTGTCTCTTTATTTTCTCGAAAAAGATTTAGAAATATTTATTAAGTAGTATTTTATTTTTAGTAAAACTTTTACTTGAATTTAAAGTTTTATATTTGAGTTTTGGATAAAATTTGTAAAGAAATTTTCATAGGGCTAGAACTTAGAAGTTTTGTTTTGGTTATTATATGTGAGTTCATAGTAATTTGTGTCTTTTTATGTGAATACTCTGTTAGGAACCTCATGGTTAGTTATTTTGTTTATTGGGTTGAAATTAAGCCTCTGTAAGGGCTTAAAATACGACAGTAAGATGGGTGACAAGTTTTAGTGAATCAAGTTATATACTTATTGTTATGATGCTGATTCCATATCTCTTTAGGTAGTGGTGATTCTACCTAGAATGCACATATGGATTCTACATCTTGTTGGTGGTTCCTGTTTAACTCTTTTATTCTTATATTTATTTTTTTCTGTGACTACAATTGCATAGATTAGTATATCTAAGTCTTCTATATCAAGGACAGGAGGCTAAGAGTTTCTAGGGAGAGTATTAGGGTTTTTTGAGACTTACCCTTGCACATGCCTCTTGTTTATGTTGGTCCTTAAAGCTGGTGAGTGTTGTAATAGTGTATTTATGGAGAATTACGATTTTCCACTGGGTTGAATGTTTTGCATGATTTTGGAGAAGTTAGATTGAGTTTTAATGGTGGAAATAAGTTGGTACTCAGATCCTAGTGTTGAATTGACTGTAGGGAGCTTAAAAAGGAAGGGGATTTAAAGTTAAAAAGAAATCACAAATTGTTGGTTGTTGAATTGTACGATCATATGGGATGATCCACTGTCATTTGAGTGACCATATGATCATCATCATCAGGGCAGCCGCAAATGACTGTGCAGTCATCTGGGGACTACTATGATGACTGTTTTGACCTTTTTGACTGTTTTGTTGCATAATTTTCATTAATGCTCTTCATCAAAAAAAAATTTCATTAGTGATTGAATTATATTCCAATCTTAATTTTTTCCTTACTTGTTTTGATGCAAAAGTTAAACCTTATATATCTCAAATTTCACTGAATGCAAGTGCTCCTTTCTGGAAATTGGTTTTAAAGCAGCTCGATGATTTACTAGTTAAGATATTGATTGCAGCTGCCCTCGTGTCATTCGTTTTGGCTTTAATTAATGGAGAGACAGGCCTAACAGCATTTTTCGAGCCTTCTGTAAGATATGATTTCTTCGTGCTATACTAGGGACTTCTTATTTATGGCTCTTCTTTGACACTTAAAATGGTTACATTATTAGATTAGATACAGGTATTTATTTTTGAGAACCACCATTGTGTTTTTGATGCCGCCCCCTTTCAGACAGTTATGGCATGCATGGATCTATCTTTAAACCCGTGAATACCAGAGTGGCACTGCTATTGTCATTTTCTGCTGAAATATTTAACTTTCATTGGATCATTTTGGAGATGGAACAGCATATGGGTGCGTATTGTCTTTTATCAGTGAATACTTGCCTGTGAACCCAGATGAACTGAATGCTTTCTTTTGAAACTCACTGAAACAAATATTCCCTATTCCTTGGAAGAAGGTGAAAAGGGTTTTCTCGTTTGATTATTTTGTGTATGTCCAATAATTTGCTCCATTACTGTTATAGTGGTTTTTACTTTATACTGGACGAGTCCATTTTTGTGCAAGTAGCTAACAGGATAAATTTTCCTATTGGTTGGTTGGCCAGATGTTAGTTCTTGAGCAAAGATTTCCATGGAAGCTTCATTTGCATCTTACTTGATTTTCATGAACTTGTTATGATACATGATGTAAAGTTGACCTCCCCTAAATTCACTTTAGTACAGAATATGAAATATCTTACATAGAAGTTTGTGGACATCTTACTTACAAAAAAAATTTAAGGCTGAATGATTGAAATGCACTTATAGTGATGGTTTCTGAGTCCTGCTAGGAGGGAAACAATTTCAAAAGATGGGAATAAGGCTTGGTTGGGTTGAGTTGAGTTGAATTGAATTGAATTGAGTTTTCTAGACACTACATGAATCATAAAAAAATGTTATAAAAAACAATGCTTCTCTCATATTGACTAGGATTTAGCCTTACGTGAGTACACTTTGCTCTTCTTATGGTCTTTTTTATTTGCCCATCAGAAGGTGAAAGAATGCAAACTCTTAAATAATATTACCTTTTCCTTTTTTAGTTGTTTTGGAAATTTTTTATTCTAGTCTGTGTAGTTGCAGACTTGCATCTCAGCTAATTCTTTCTTTTCCCTCCCCGTTGTAGGAGCTGCTACGTGCCTATCAAGCTAATATCGCGACTGTGCTGTAAAATAGTAAGGTTTACATTAAAATATTAATGAACGACCAGACGAACGCTTATGCTGATTATGCTTTGATGATTTGATTACTTGGTAGATTAAATGTATGTTGTTTTAAGGTCTTGGAATTTTACCACTTAGGAGCTTAAGTAAGTGATCAAGTTTATTTTAGTACGGCACGTGATATTATGCTTCTTGTGGTGATGATGCCATTGGCAGTCGTCCACTGTGACAGTGTGATCACATGGTTGTGATATGAATATATGATTCACTATATCTAAAGAGAGACTTATGTAGGCATGTTCTGTATTGCTGTGGATCTATCTTTTTACTCCGTAGCAATTTCCTTATCTAGGGCTCCTTGGGGTTGTTTCTTACCCTTTTTTTACTGACCTCTTCTTGCCAAGGATTGAAGAAGAAAAAGAAAAAAAGATTCACTCGATTGTTTGTTTTAGTTTTTCCCGTTGAACTGTTGAGTTGCATATGCGTAAAGTTGTTGTTATCTGATATCTCCTTTATTAGGAATTGACAGCTGAGTTGCAGTTATTGTTATCTACAAAAATGTATTCATTTATTTTATTTGTTTATTTTTGTGGTAGAACCATGTACTGTTTGGACCGATGTCTGCATTTTGAATGGAGTGCAATCTATGTTTTGACCTCTTAATTATGTTTGTTTAATTAATTATAATACAATGTAGGCATGCCTTTTTTTTTTTTCCTTTTTTTTTCATTTATTATAATACTAATAATAATTTTTTATTTATGCTTGTCATGATTTTCTCCTTTTATCCTGAATTGGGTAGACTTGTCATTCATTTGGCAAAGTTATATGAACTTATTATCATTATGTCTTTTTATCGCTTAAAAAACAATATTATATATGTTTGTTCCATCATTCACACAGGTTTAAGTGCTCAAGGCACTTTACTTTGAATAAAGAAGTATCGTGTTGATTATAACTATGGAACTATTGCACGTTGCTTCTCCATCACAGGGTGTAAACAAGCAAGAAGAATGGAGAGAGATTGAAAATAAAAGGCATCATCATAAGAGAAGACACAAGGATGAAATAGAACAGTTCGAAAAGAGCAGCCTTACTGAGTAATATAAGCGTCCTAACAGTTCCCAAAACCTCTGTGATTGTACTGACAGTAACTTGAATAGCAACAATATTTTCTAGATTAGTCGTCGTCATTTAAAATTGTAAAGTACGAAGTTTTCTTTACTAAATCTATAGGCATATTTTATGTTACTTGTGATTGTGATTCTGTGTGGATTTTTATATTGCATTGTGTTGTTGGTCCACCTATGTGTCCCATATATGATAGAATTTTATTGTGATTGTGAGTTTGTGTGGACTTTTATATTGCAATTTGTTGTTGGTCCACCTATGTGTCCCATATGTGGTAGAATGCTTGTGTATGGCAATGTTGATACACTGAGGAAAAAAAAATATGTATGTATAAAAAAAAAAAAAATTGTTTCTTAGCTTTTGCCGACGGTTATAAACCGTCGGTAAAACATATACCAAAACAACTAGGTAAGTCGGAAAACCGTTGGGAATTGCCGACGGTTTAGTAATGTCGATAAAAGGTATGAGCTTTACCGACGGTTTTTAACCGTCGGTAATTCCCGACAGTTAAAAACCGTCGGGAAACGATTAAAGACGGTTTTCCGGCATACCTATGTTGTTTTGGTAAATGTTTTACCGACGGTTTTAGACCGTCGGAAATTCAAACAATTCCCGACGGTTTAGTAATGTCAATAAAAGGTATGAGGTTTACCGACGGTTTTTAACCGTCGGGAAACGATTAAAGACGGTTTTCCGGTATACCTATGTTGTTTTGGTAAATGTTTTACCGACGGTTTTAGACCGTCGGAAATTCCAATTACCGACGGTTTTAAACCGTCGGCAACGGTTTTAAACCGTCGGCAATTACCGACGGTTTTAAACCGTCGGGAATTCTGGACGGTTTTCTAAACCGTCCATGAAGGAATAGCCGACCGAGGTAAAGCCGACGAATTTGCGACGGTTTTAAAACCGTCGGGAGAACAATTGCCGACGGTTTTTTCCTCATTGCCGACGGTTTTAAACCGTCAGTAAAGATCGTTTTTTTTGTAGTGTGGGTAGTTGATGGGCGAATTCTGCGGAATGGCGGTGACTTGAATGTATAAGAGTGGAAGACCAGTCATTTGAGGAGGACTCTCGAACATCAATCAACAAACCAGTTCTCAAGAACTTTATCTTTTTCATTTTCTTTTAGAATTCTAGGATTTCAAATCCAGAAACATGTGCTCCTTTCTGGTCAAAAGCATGTGCACCCCTTTATATCTTTGTAATTTCAGAAGTTATCAATGAAAATGGCTTCCTCCGTGGTAAGCATTTCTCTTTAATTTCTGCTATTCTCCTATTTATTTCGTTACTTGTTACAGTAAAAGTCCTTGAGGCCATTCAAGGCAAGGTAAAACCTACATTTCGTCATAATTTTGTGGCTGGCACGCTCGCGCAACCCAATTTCCAGAATAGAAATTTTGGAGGAAACAATATTATCATGCAATTTGATAATTGTTCTAGGAAAAAGAATTTGATTAAAAATCTAACTTTAATTTGCTAAGAGTTTGAGTTAAAATCTAATTTTCTTTTGTTATCAAATGATAAGAATGTTTATTATGTGTTTTAATTAAAGAAATGGTAGATATGTATTTTTTTAAAAAAATAAGAGTATATTGGTCGTTCAAAAGTTTTTCTGAGATTCAGCTTTTTATAGATAGTATAGATGGTTCCGCATTAATCCATAATCATATGGACTTGAATCTCAGTGAATGATTCCGCATTAATCCACCGAGAGCGATGCTTCTGGGTCATTTTTCTCTACGGGAAATGACCGTGATGATCCATCGGCCATCGCGCTACTTGCCAGAGGGCTTCTTGACCCGAACCTGCGAGATGGACCATCCTCATTGTTGCATGAGGGCAACTAACATGTCGGACTAGAAATTCATTTAGATCGTTATCATTTTATTTATTTAAAATGGAGAAAAGAATAGATTCTTCACCGAATGATTCCTCATTAATCCATACCCTAATAGACTCAATGGAAAAGTCTTAAAATTAATATGTGGACATAACCACTTGCAAGTTTGAATTTGAATAGCAAATCAAAAATAGATTCAATATCAAGATGTCACTGCACCTCATTGGAAATATTGAATTTGGATATATGGATGATTTAGGATAAATACCACTAATGTTGCTTAATTAATAGCTTGCTTTTAAAATTTCTTTCATTTGATCGCGAAAGAGGTTTCAATAGCCCATACACATACACATAAGCAACATTTATAATGTCTCCCAAGTCCCGCAATACATTCATTTCTGTGAGGAAATGCTAAAATTAGCAGTTTGATTGCATATTCTTACTCTTTGTTTTGTCAGTGGGAGGAAATGAATAATTAATAATTTTTTTTAAAAAAAAATCTCTTTTGCTTTAAAGAAGGGGCTACCCTAAGCATCCTTCGAATGTAAACAGCACTTTGCTATATATGTGTGTGTCTGTTAGGTAAAATTATTTATTAATTTCAAATGATAGCTTACCATGCTTGAAAAGCATAGAAGATGTGAGCCCTAAAAAAAAAAATAATAATAATAATAATAATACACAAGCATTTATGTTCACGGATAGTCGTGATTGAACGGAATATTCCAAAATATCCTACATATGATCAGTATATATATATAATGTTGGTACCTTTAGTATGACTCTGGTCCTAAGTTTTCAAATTTAAAATTTCAGCCCTAAAACATATGCACCAACCATGATTTAAACCAGCATTTGATTGGATCAACTTTTGAAATTGTGTTTTAGTCGCGTACAATTCCAACAAAAATCTCCTCTCTTGATGATTGAAAGTAGAAAACGAGAAGAAGAAAGAAGAATTACTATTATATGAAGGAATCCATTAGGAATTTCGAAATTAAAAATATAAATACAAATAAAAAGGATAAGCTGTGGGCCTGTGGCCGATGGCGGGATTATGCTAGCAATTATTTTTTCGGCCACAATGAAGGGCGTGTTAGAGAAAACCGAGCCAAGCAAACAGAAGCATATATATAGCTACGTACCTGGCCAACCATCAAAACTCAGAACACAAAGCTCAGACGCCCAATTGTACACCCATGCCCGCCATATGACTCAAAAATCGACACACGTATAAATATATTATCATCTTGTGCATAAAGGTAGACACCTAAGCTGTTGCATTAAAAAAAAGTAGTGCTATATGAATCAATTTTTTATGTCAACTCATGTGTCTAATGATGTGGTGATATTTGACGGTTTCATTAAAAATAAAAATAAAAATCATTTTTTATTTTTTTTATTTTTTATTTATCATCAAAAGAAAATAATATATGTATCATTAATCCATAAAATTGATACAATAAATCATGTAGTTAATACCACCTCACTTGTAACATGAATTGATGTAATTAAGTAGCATTTTCCATTGAGAAATTATATTTTTATATGATGTAGCCATCACTTCCCCTTTTGTCCATTAATTTATAAAGAAAAATGAGATTTTTTCCTAGAATGATCCCTCATCAATCATCATTCCACATATCCTTCAAGAGGTATTTCCTTATGGAGGTATCTCCGTTTCTTTCTATTAATTGAACTCTTTCCCTTCCTTTTATAGCTGCCAAACACACCGTTAGGGATTTATTTCCCTACCTACTACTATATTAATAGAATGCTTTAGGGATTTCAGATCACCTTATTGATAACATCTTTAAATCTGTGAATAACCGCTCAACTAGATAGGCCTTATCCAACATAATTAACTGTAGATTGTACGTGGTTAACGTGAGATTAACCTCTCGACCCCATTAGAGGGAAGAAAAAATGAAAAGGGGAAATTACCAATTGAGTTTATGATTCCATGGAATTGCCTAAGAAAGATTGCCTCAAAATTGTAAAATTGGTAATGACCATTCAGGATTGCCTTAACTGAAGTTGGGTGTGGGGTTAAGTTACAGTTCCCTATTTTACCCTTCTACACAATACAATACAATGCCCATCTTTTCTCACTCTCTCATCCCCACCCTCTTAGCACCTGTCCAATCCGTCCAATCTATCTTATTATGCACAGCCCCTCTCTCCCTCTCTCTCTCTCTCTCTCTCTCTCTTTCCTTCAAGCTCCCGCTTACACATTACAAATGAGATCCCTACATTTGCACATAGGATTCCCAAATTTTTCTTTCCAATTAACACTGAATTAACCCAAATTTATTTGGGCATTAAAGCACATGGGATCCCATGCTTACCCATTGCACATGAGATCCCTACACATACACATAAAATCCCCAGATTTTCACATATGATCCCCAGATTTTTCTTTCCACTTAGCACTAAATCAACCCCAATTTAGTCAGGCATCAAATCACATAGGATCCCCATAATTTGAAGGCGAACTAAAAAAAAAAATTCGGATAAATTCAAACGCTTACACATTGCACATTGGATCCCCACATTTGCACATAGGATCCCCAGATTTTCGTATATGATCCCCAGATTTTTCTTTCCACTTAGCACTAGATCAACCCAAATTTAGTCAAGCATCAAATCACATAGGATCCCCATAATTTGAAGGCGAACGCAAAAAAAAAAAAAAAATTCGGATAAATTCAAATGCTTACACATTGGACATTGGATCCCCACACTTGCACATAGGATCCCCAGATTCTCATATATGATCCCCAGATTTTTCTTTCCATTTAGCACTAGATCAACCCAAATTTAGTCAGGCATAAAATCACATAGGATCCCCATAATTTGAAGGCGAACGCAAATTTGGGTTGATCTAAGTGGAATAAATAAAAATTTGGGAATCATATGTGAAAATCTGTGCAAGTGTGGGGATCCAACGTGCAATGTGTAAGAGTTTGAATTTCTCTAAATTTTTTTTGCGTTCGCCTTTAAATTACGCAGATCCTATGTGATTTGATGCTTGATTAAATTTGGGTTGATCTAGTGCTAAGTGGAAAGAAAAATCTGGGGATCGTATGTGAAAATCTGGGGATCTTATGTGCAAGTGTGGAAATCCAATGTGCAATGTGTAAGGATTTGAATTTATCCATTTTTTTTTTTTTGGCGTTCGCCTTCAAATTATGGGGATCCTATGTGATTTGATGCCTGACTAAATTTGGACTGATCTAGTGTTAAGTGAAAAGAAAAATCTGGGGATCATATGTGAAAATCTGGAGATCCTATGTGCATGTGTAGGGATCTCATGTGCAATGGGTAAGCGTTTGCATTTATTTGTTCTTTCTTTTTGTTTTCGCCTTCCAAATTATGGAGATCCAATGTGATTTGATACCTACCTAAATATGAGTTGATCTAGTGCTAAGCGGAAAGAAAAATCTAGGGATTATATGTGAAAATTTGGGGATCCTATGTGCATGTGTGGGGATCCCATGTGCAATGGGTAAGCGTGGGGATCCCATGTGCTTTAATGCCTAAATAAATTTAGGTTAATTTAGTGCTAATTAGAAAGAAAAATCTGGGGATCCTATGTGCAAATGTGGGGATCCCATTTGTTATGTGTAAGCAGGAACTTGAAGGGCAGATAGAGATAGAGAGACAGAGAGAAAGAGAAAGATTGGACGGGTGATGGGGGGAAGAGATAAGAGAGAGAGAGAGAGAGTATGGGCGTTGTATTGCATTGTGCAGAAGGGTAAAATAGGAAACTAGAACTTAACCACACACTTCCTTTAGTTAAGACAATTCTAAATGATCATTACGATTTTTAGAATTCTAAAACCGTCTTTCTGAATGATAAACTCAATCTGTAATTCCCCCAAAAGAAAAGGTTAATCAAATCATTAGCTATGATGACTAGTCCCAGACTCCTAGCGGTGCACGCCTCCAAAGGATGGGGACACCTTGTCGTTAAAAGCCAAATAGGGTTATCAGATATGATATTACTATGTAACAAAGATGACAAAATAGAGGATAGTGTTATTTTTACACTCATTTTTTGCATAATTTTTAACACATTAGATCTCAAACATCTTAATAGTCACATTATTATATTAGTTTTTTTTTTTGTTTTTTCACTTAGCTCTTTTAAAGATTTTTTAATTTAATGAAATTCAACGGTTTAAGAAGTATTCAAAAAAAAAAAAAGAAAAAAGATTTTAGTGTAAATATTGTATCACCCTATCTTAACCTTAATATTGACGAAAAATGCATAAAGAAGCAACCAGGGGAAAAAGGGAAAAACAAGAAAAAAGAAAAAAAAGAATGAAAGAAAGAAAGAAAAATGGTGGGGTAGGTGGGGAAATGGCATAAAATATGTCACTACCCAAGCTTGCCAACATGATTAGGTTGCTTTCATTGAGTTTCTATTTTTTAAGTGCCAATGAAATACGTCCATGTGCCGATTAAGAAGAAACAAAAAGATTCTTCGAATGGACCTTCTCGTGTAGTTATCTTACTAGTGGGCTGGTATTGGAGTAAATAGTAAATGAAAGATAATGTGATTCATTTTTACGTGTGTGTATATGGTGCACTCTTAAATTTAAAATAGGTTTATTATCACATTAAGTGTAATTAGTACTGCATTATGGTATACGTATGTATAACATTATCCTTATTTTATTAGACAATGTTGTCCTTATTCTATTAGACAATCTCATACATAACACCATATATATATATATATATATATATATATAAACAACAATTAATATAATAATAGATCTTTTGTATTGATATGAAATAGTTTAGAAGATATTTTTGTCACTTTAAATCATTTCTCTTTTGTAAATGAATGAATTTCTTATTTTGTTTTTTGTTTTTGTTTTGTTTTGTATTTTTTTTATTAGGGGTTAAGACAATGTCTTATTCAACACCTACGGAGGCTAGGTAATTAACTAGCTAAAATGATCATCTATTTATTTTTAGGAAGCGCCACGAGGGGAGCCTTCCCCTTCCCAGTAACTTCAGGCACCTCGGGCCTCCCGACATCCTACCCCTTCAAGGCCAAAGCCATAAGCTTGCCACTGTTGGGGTCAGTGGGCTTTTGGCCAGCACCCTGCCCAGCGTTCTTAGCAAGAGCCGTCTGGCTGGCTTTCTGCTGTAGCTATTTCTGCTGCGACTGCCTCTGCTAAACTAACCTCTACTGGGCGATTTTCTTGTCAGCAGCAGCCCTCTTAGCAGCTCTCCTCTCGGCTACTAGGGCTCGCAGATCCAGCCCGTCATCTTTCTTGGACTTTTGATTCCCAAAATCAGTCCTTTGTCTTTTTAGGGGTGGATGATTGAAACTTCTCCTTTCCATAGCCTAAGAAACAGTCTTTTTAGAGCTAGAGCTTTCAATCACCAGAAGGGCAGCCGACCAGCTTTATCCAGGGCTCTAACTTCTTCAGCACCCTCTCCCTCAGCTCGAAGCTAGATTCTTTCTTCTTCTTCTCTTTCTCCTTCTTCCTCTTCTTATTCTACCAGAAGAGTTAAGGCGTCATCAGGCTGTTCCCAGTGAGGAAGGCTCGCCTTACCGTAGGTCTGATACCTCGGGTGATAGTTGAGCAGAATGTGAGCAGCCCTGCAGTGTTGGCTCACTTGGTAACCCAACAGCTTCTTGATATCCTCTTTCTTTAGCTCGCCAGCAAGCTCGTTAGTGTGAGGAGCTGCTAGAAAGAAGCAGAGCACAAGCATCAGCATACGATTTACTATTCACTTCGGGAGACGTATAAGAAAGCATAACAATGATGAATCCCGCTAAGTGCTTACAACAAGAGCCTTTTTCGCGAGGGATGATGGGGTTATCTGATGGTAGAGTCCCATCCATGGGCCCGTACACGAAGATTATATGGTCGTGAGCTTCGGGATTGGAGTCCGAGATATGTGTAACAAACGGTTTCCTCTTGGGTTTGACAGAAAGGTAGTTGTCGGGTTTATTTTTTAGGGTACAGATTTTGTAGTGGTGGAGTATCTCCCGTACTTGAACAGAGGTCCCTAGAAATTGGTTAAGGACATGGACCCCCGAGATGATCCTATAGGAGTTTAGCCCTAGCTGGGTTGGAACAATGCTACAATAGAGAAGGAAGTCATTAAGAAGGTCAGGGAAAGGGACGCGAACTCCGCCCTCCATGAATGCAGCAATGGGAACGGGGAGGCCACCCTGAGCATCTAATCTATAGAAATCCTCTCCAGGCTCAGCAAACCGAAAGCTAAACTTCCCATCTTCAAAGCCGTACAAGGCCTTAAACTCTGCTATTCTTGTAGGATTGTCCTTAATGTCAAAGAAAGACGACATCTGCCAAGTTTGAAAGTGGGAAGGTTATATCCAAGACCAACTGTCTTTCCTCACATGTCCCGACTTGAGCCTCCAGAACAATGTTCTGACAGGTATGACTGCCTTACCTTGACAAACTCAAATTGTTCTAAGTGTCAGCTCAGGAATCACTTAACTCGGTGTTGGAAAAATCTAGAAAAAGGAGACCAAGGTTCTCCATCTTGAATTTACCCTGAGATGGGGTTTTCAAACCCCAAAAGCAGGAAAATTGGTATCTTGGCAATTTGCCCCAAAAACAAGAGGAAAACCCTAGGATCGCAAAACAAACCCCAATAACAACACCAACAGTCCCAAGCAGAAAAAAATGACATTGAACAGATCAAAAAATAAAAACAAGGAAAGAGTTATACCGTCACAAATCTCAAAAAGAGTGCTGGAAAGTGAATCTGCCGGAAAGATGCGAGCACGCAACGGTGAGAATCTCCGAAGGATAGCTTTTGAAACGGAAAAGGAACAAGGACAGTGCTCAAGAACAGGCCAACGATGGCAGAACGAATCTTTAGACTGTGAAAAGAACTGAAAAAGATCTTCTCCAGCAAACAAACGGGAATTGCAATGGATTCCGGCGAAAAGAACGATGTGCACGGTGTGTTTTTTGTGGAGGCAGAATGCAAAGAATAGAGAAAGTAAGGAACAGAGAAGTAAAGAGAGAGAGAGAATGCAAAAGGTAAAGTAAATAGTGATTAGTTTTTCCACCCAAAGACATAATGCTTCTAGAGCATTAAATGCCATATACGGCGGATGAGACAGCCCCAACACACATGACGTCATCGCCTTAAAATACGGAAGGGCGTAACTGTTCTCTACCAGCTAAGCCCTAGAAAGCCAAACGACATAGGGGCATGGGGTAAAGCACTCAACAAGTGTAAAATTATGACAAGTCCCAACTCAGGAAAGTCATAATTGGGGCAAATTGTATGGGAATATCTCTGAACCGAGGATCCAGTTCAGGATAGAGAACTCGAACTAGAAATACTGACACGTGGCGAAGGCAATTCAACCAGGCCCGTTACAGCGCATATAATCTCCCAGCTCGGGACCTTACATTCAGCTCGGGACACTTGTCCTATAACTCACACTACAATCCAAATCTTGCTACAGTCTAAAACTGTTACAGCAGCTGTAATTCTTGACACAATGGTTACTGGAAACCATAGTTCCTTGCCTAACCATGATCAACAAACAATGATCAAACGGTTACTGGCTAACCATGGTCAAATTTGACCTAACCAAGGCAGTTACCTGACCTCACATGGTTAGTCCGTACAAGTGGGTATAAAAAGAATACGATACAACCAAATGAGGTAAGCTATAGTACCCTAATCCTCTGAAATTCATCTTCTTCCTTGCCTCTTCCTCCATAAATGGCTTCTGACTTAAGCTTTGGAGAGGGCTTGGCCAAAACCCACCTTGGCCTACCCTTTGACTCTGCTTCCAAGCTTGTGAGTGCAGGTCCAAGCGCGAAGATAAGCTCCTTCATCAACATCAGGTCTCGGGGAATAGATTTTACCCCGTACACCTACTACAAGGGTTAGTTCCAAAATGAGGCCCTCATTTTTTAGACAAAATGTGGGACCCAAGGAGGCCGCCTTTCTTGCTTACCTTCAGAACCGGTCTTGTATCCACTCCGTTATGAAATTCAGAGAAAGTAAGCTAAATCTAACCTTTCCTAATTTCATGGAGCCCTATTGTCATTGTTGATGTAGGCCCCACCCTGATTCCACTTGAATTGTTGGGGCATTTAACTTAATTTGCAGTCAACTAAACTTATTGACTTCAGCCAAGTTATTAGAACACTCAGTGCAGATAACTTCTGATCGGGTAATCCTCTACATTGTGATGAAGAAGGCTCAAAAGAGGTGTCGGATGTTCAATCTATAGAGGCTGCTGAGGAGATTGGTAGTCCAAAGAAGCCAGTCTCAATCAGTAATAAAGGAAAGAATCAAAGGGATGCGGAGGTAGGTATGATTACTGGTTTAGTCAACAATTCTCTATCTATTGATGGCTCAAATGATTTTTTAATCTCTATGGTCCCCGATAGTATTCACTATCAATTATTAATCTCAATTGGTTGCTTTGATCAAAACCCAAAGCTTGGTGGCCATGATAGGTTTTTTTTTTATGATATAGTGGCTAGTGAGGAATTGGAAAAGGTGTGTAGTGCGCGTGAACTTCGTCATAGCAAGAGTAAGAAAAGGTTAGTGGTAGGTCGGAAAAGAAAGAAAAAAGCTACAAAAGCTAGGAGGGGTAGGAGGAAAGCTTTGAAGGAAAAATTGAGTTGTAATGAGGTTGTCCCTAAGGACTTGGTGACTTTGCATGGCAGTGGTTTCTTAGTTCCAGATAGTGGGATTGTTAATAGAAATAGGATTATCTTGGAAGAAGCTAAGGATACTTTGGAATTAGTCAAGAGGTTAGGGGTTAGATGTTTGGGTCACGAAGATGAAGTTGTGAATAGACTTGTTGAATTGCGCTCTAGGGATTGAGTCCAATTCGAGAAGTATCAAGAGGAGCTTTAGGCTGGTTGTCTTTGTTTTCTGGGGTTTGCTTTGCTAGTGGCCTGTTGGGGTGTTCCGCTGGTATTGCTTCAGCTTGCTGTTTGTTATGTGGTTTTGTGTTGTTGAGCTTGTTGTCCCTGCTTCAGGTTTGTTCTGTGGCTTATGCTCCACTTTTTAGGCTGTGTAGTTGGTGTGGTTGCCAGTGCTTGGCAGTGGGAGGAGCTGGCTTAGGAGTTCAATTCTGTTCTTTGCGAATGTAATTGTTTTGGGTTGTTGCTGTCTTTTTTCTAGCTGTCTGGGTGCAGCTGCTGTCTTATGGGGCTTCCCTGGTTTCTTTGGCTACTTGGTCGTGCTCTTTTGGTTTTCCAGTTTGCTCCTTTCATGCCCTCCTGGTGCTTGTTCTTGCTTCTTGTTTTTTGAGTACTCTCTATGTAGGGCTGTGTTTATGTAGGGGTGTTTTTGGGCTTTGTTTGGGGTTGTGGTTTGGCGTGTGGCTTCTAGTGGGGGTTGTTTTCTCAATCGATTCAGTTGGGGGTTGCTTTGTATCTGGGTTTTGGGTGTAATATCTCTTAATATTAATCCAATATCTCTTTTGTGGATCAAAAAAAAAAAAAAAAAAGAAATTTGACCCCTTCTTGACCAGCTCAAGCGGAAATAACCTGACCAATGACCAAACTATTACGTGAAGTAACTTGGCTAATGATCCATTTTTACTGAACAACGATTAAATAAAAGAGCACAACTATGACAGATTTTTACTCGTATTACTTTTTTTCAATGACAGATAAACTATGATCGTGAATATAAAAGGAAAAATATTAAACAGTCCAAAATTTTTTTTTCCAAATTTTTTATCCAAATTATATGGTAGTTGTCATGCATATCAACCCATTATGGATAAATTCTTTCAATAAAATTTTTTAAAGAACATTTTAACAATATATGTAGCATTGCCCTATTAAATTAAGGGAGGCGCTGTTGCCAGAGATAAAATCTCTTCTTCCACGGTTTTTACAGCAAATGGACTAAATTGCCCCTTCTATGATATTCTTCCTTTCTTGGAACTTCACCTTTTCCTTCTTCTCTCTCTTAACTTTTTATTCTCTCTCAACCTTTTCGTTGTCTCCTCTATTTCTCTCTCCCTCCTCTCAAGTCTCAAAGTTCTTCTCTACCTCCACCTATTTCGCACGAACCGCACCAGTCTTCATCTCTGTTACAATTCAATTCAACCAAACACTGCCCTTTTTCCTACATCTCTGTTATAACCCCATTCAATTCTTTTTTTAAAACAAATCAAAAGTAGGTGAACAATTGTAATATATATAATAAAAGAAAGAGAAAAGGGGTGAAGAACAGAAAAATAGAAGGGTGATAAATGTAGTGGAAAACTAGGGACAGAAAAACGAAAAAGAGAGAAAGATTGTGAATTCCTATCCTATAAATTTCTTTAGAAAGGATGAAGAGATAACACTCCCATTAAGAATGGATGGATTGTATGGCTCATAAGGCAGTGTGGGATTGCAGAGAAGCAGAGGAAAAAATAGGAAAAAACATTCTAACCCCTTTCAGGCCGGCACCTGATACAGAAACCCTATCACCTCCCTTCTCATCTTAATTTCCTCCTCTCTTGCCGGCAAGCAGCCAACAACATCGCCGGAGTGCCAACCCCTTTACTCGTTCCTCCTTTCCCTTCTTCTTCTGACTTCTTTCTTCTTTCCCTCTCTCGTCCATATCTTTTCCTTCTTTTGACTTTGCCGAAGTGCCAATGCGATCAGGAGATCCCCACTTTTTCGTTGCTTTCTCAGCTTTTTCTGATATATTGCCTCGCCTAATCTGTGGGTACTTTTGTCCATTTCCAATAATAGCCGTGGAAATAAAGTATTCTTTCTCTGGCAATAACACCCCCCTAAATTAAAATAAAGAGAAAAATTCATTAATTGGTCATGACAGTCCTCCCTGCACATAATTTCCTAAATAAAAAACCCCAAACTCAAGTGAAGATAGGTTTTAACATCTTGCCAATGAAAGCCTTTTTCCTGACTTGGCCGACTAGTTAACGGTACCTTCGGGTGGTAGTTGGAGGACAGCAATGAACAGGTTTGGCCGTTTACATACGAAGATAAGGTTGCTAGAATAATTTATAGGTATTGCCACTAGAGCCAGCGTAATGACAGGGACGGAACTAGGATTCCGGATGGCCAAAATATGAATATAAAAAAAAATTACCTTTCAAGAATTAATGAAAATCATACTAAGATCCAAAACTAAATTAATACATCAAAAGATAATTGTATAGAAATAAACGACTCGACCTTGTTATGCTTCTCAAAAACATTATAAAAAAATAAAATAAAAATAAAGGATTGAGAGCAACAATTAATTTGAAGAGGGTTTAAATAAATAAATATCAAGCAAATAATAAGATAAGGTGTTTGTGTTTTGTCTAATTACTTTTTGGACGTTTACCTTTTTTTGTATATTTAACCTTTTATCCGTTGGGTATAACCATATAAGTTGTTAATTTGACTAAGGGGCCATTATGCTGATTGTGAGGGACCATATAAGTTGTCAATTTGACCTAGCTGCCTAGACTAAATCTTGTAAACGTGGGGTGGTCATCTATTTGGAAATGGGACAGTGGAACCATGTACAGGTACATCATAGCAAATGGAAAATTTCCAACCCTGGGGTGGCCATGCCCCCGAAGGCCCTATTAATGTAGGTCTGTCTCTGCATAATGATGATGATGGGTGGGAAAAAAAAAATATAAGAATAGGTTAGGTTAGGGGTTTGATCCCTTCCGAATAACTATATCCAAAATAATAATAATAATAATAATCTATAGGTACTTAATTGCTATTTCCACTTCCATAATTTGCTGCAGGCTGCAACCAACAAATGACATATGGGAGAGCCTTTGGTGGGTTGTGCAAGAATCGATATAGATGTAGGCTATACTTAGAAGTCGGCCACATTCTACTCTTGTACTCATCCAGAGACGGACCTACAATAGGGCCTTGTGGGGCCATGGTCACCCCAAGGTTGGAAATTTTCCATTTGCTATGATGTACCTGTGGTTCCACTGTCCCACTTCCAAACGGATGGCCACCCCACGTTTACAAGATTTAGTTTAGGCAGCTAAGTTGGCACAATGGACCAATGGTCCCTCACAATCAGCATAATGGCCTCTTAGTCAAATTAACAACTTATGTGATTGTACCCAAAGGATAAAAGGTTAAATATGCAAAAAAAAAAAAAAAGGTAAACGTCCAAAAAGTAATTAGACAAAACACAAACACCTTATCTTATTGTTTGCTTGATATTTATTTATTTATTTATTTGAACCCTCTTCAAATTAATTGTTGCTCTCAATCCCTTATTTTTATTTCCTTTCTTTGTAATGGTTTTGAGAAGCATAACAAGGTCGAGTTGTTTACCTTTATACAATTCTCTTTTGATGTATTAATTTATTTTTGGATCTTAGTATGATTTTCATTTTTGAATGGTAATTTTTTTTTATTCATACTTAAGCTGATAGAACAATATATTAAATCCATACTAGAAAACTAGAACACATGGAAATAATAATAATAAATAATATGCACGTACCTGTGGAAACCATTTAATCTAATTGACAAACCTCTGCAAAAGAGACACACGGTTAGGAGGCTGGTCTTCCTCTACTTGCTCCTCTTTTCTTTATGCAGCCACCAATGAGACAGGCTACTAGGGTTTTCAACTTATGGAGTGTAGAGGGGACCTGACCTATTTATAAAGAAACTTTATAGAGTCTTTCCCATTATGGACTCCTTGACTTACAAGGAACAGGCCCACACTTTATAATCCCACATCACGGACCAAGGTGCACGAGAGCCCAAATACTTAATTGATCACACACTATAATGGGCTATACCGTATATCATTGCAGGCTAAACATTCAACTCGTTTTTCGTAATCCAGAAAACCAATCAATGTAAAGCCCACATATATGAAATTCTAACATTCTCCCACTTGGGCTACATTGATTGTTATTTGACTGATAACAATAAAATAATACATACATATATAATATTTTGAAAAACGACTCTCGGGTTGATTTACTGAAGTGGCCACACATACATATAGCCTGAATGAAAACACCTTAGTAACATAATCCGGTCCAATAAGAATACCAACACTGAATCATGGAAGCCATTACATCATTTAGTGACATAAGACCACTCCACAGTCACAAATGCTAATATCCCTATCGACATGGATTTTAAATGATGAGTAAGTGTGACATGAAAATAGCATACTAAATGTGATCAAAATTGTGCTAAATTCAATATTGGTCCTCTTTATGGTTTCTCATGAAACCTCTTTATGCCTCACAAGGAAGCTTTTATGCTTCTAACTGAAGCCCACATGTCTCCAATGAGACTCTTATGTCTTTACTTTATATCTCGAGATCTTTATTGATGTCATTTACAACAATAAGACATAAGTACGTAGCATATATCATATGCTCAAAATGACATCAATCATACTTTATGTGCACAATAATACAGTATAAGAAAATTAATTGGTACCCACTATACTTCAAGATAGGCGTCTACTTTCTTGAATGATTTTCTTTATGATGAGCTCATCCTGCCATAAACAAAACTACATGTGCACAAAATATGGCAATATAACAAATAAAAATATTATTTCACGAAATAACTTCACAAACCTTAATGGCAAAAAACTCCGTACTTTATGGGTTATCTCATCCCAAATGGGATTATGCATCACATCAAAAAATTCAATCATCACATAATCTTGAACTCCCACTGATCAACCATATTCAAAATAGCCTAAGACAACTATAAAAAATTTATAGGCTAGGCATGTTAGTGGAGCCCAATTATAATTATTTTAACCATAATTATTGTTTGCTTACTATGATACTTTCTCTAACTACTAAGAACATTATGTCCTTATACCTGTCATACAAAAGTTATTGTCTTTTATGCCATATTAAAAATTATATTATAATCATGGTGAAAAAATTCATAGAAGTCCATCAACTCTTTCATTCATATAGCCCACCTTATTAGTTCCATCATGGACAAGTAAAATTTATAAGACTTTAGTTCATGATAAGTATCTTAATCATCGTATTGTTTTTACCCATTCAAAGAAAACACTGCGAGTCCACATGTAAGTCTAATACATACGCAAAACCTAAATGAGCATAATCTCAAGTACTCAATATGCTCCAAAATTGGCAAAAACATAAGATACATTCTTTATAAATTATTTCTTACTTTATTTTCCATTAACTTTATATTCAACTTATCCTTTTAAGATAACAAAATTAATACATGATATTTTTACCACGTAAAATATATTCTTAATGTGGAAACTATAAATGTCTTTCAAATACAGCACAACTAAAAGAATATATATATATATATATACAATATTTTCTCAAACCTTTTAATTACTTTAAAACTTGAATGACAATATTGCTCAAGTATAATAAAATCATAAGTGAACTTACTCCCACTGACCTTAATATTCATGCATTGATAATAATTATTCTTAACATATTATCATTATATTAATGTCTACTAAAAACATAGAAATTTCTTTAAATCACATTTTACCCCTTTGTTCACCTTAGAACAATTTAGTTCAATTATGTATGTGAAAATTTGTACAATAACGCGCAAAAAAATATGTAATAAGATAGACATACTACTAATATACGAAGACTTAAAATCAATCCATAACAATCAATGCCCAATACAATTACTTATTCACAGTTTATTAGCGTTGGCTTGAACGTTCAAAATTTTTAATAATTGATTTTCGTTACTCACATAAAATCAAAATTTTCATCTACTTTCATGTAATCAATTTGAAAATTGTTTTCAATATTAAATTTTCAAATAGTTGTCAAGATCAATAATTTTGACCATTGAAAACATATTTCAGTAAAGGGTTAAGAGTCAGTGAATCAAAAAGAAAATTTACAAGACCACTAAAAATAGTAGCTTTCAAAGCAAATGTCCCAAATTTAGTTTATAATTGAAATTAATGCAAAAAATAGCTTTAAACTAAAATCACGATCAATATCACAATCTTTGAAAACATACTACATTAGTCATGTACTTACGATTGCTTTCAGCCTAATTATAATTTCAGCATCACCAATAATTATCAATCCATTCCTATATTGCATTAACGAATATATAAACATTTTACGGTTGGTGATAGTTCTCAATAGGCTTACAATCAGTCCACTAAATATAAATTCTCTATTCTTCTTAATACAATAATACAATGATATATTGTATCTTATCACTATAATAGTACCTAACATCCTATCAAAAAACTTATGATTGAATATTATTTATCTCAGAAAAGGAACTAGAAGGGCAATCAATATTAATCATCAATTAATTCTTTAAGTCTCTAAGTCCATGATCGATATTGGAATCATGAGAAAGTCGTTAACGCTTCCCCTTTCATCATTATGGGAACTAATAATGTTTGGCATCATCTCGTTAAGCAAGAATTAACTATATATCTTAATTCTTTATGATATATTTATAAAAATCAGCGTTTAATCGTAGATACATATTTATTGATGGCAAACATACTCCAAATCATGGATACAAAAACACATAATCATCCTGATACTCAATATTATCCATGTCAATAAGTCTATCAAATTTAAGTACAATCTGTACATGTTGTCTCAATTTTTCTCATAGTTATTGCCAGCAAAAATTTCAATTACAGACATTTGGCTAATAAAAACAAAAGAATTAAAAACTGCGGAAGCAATTTAAAAATAATATTACATATCATCCAAACATAATGCATGCAATTACAATAATGGATGATCATTTCCTTTATCTAACTAACATGAGCAATTGATTAGATATACCCATAAATAAGTTCGAAAACCTTATGAATCTTATTACGGCGAGAGTCCTAGGTGCATCATCATAAACTCCCCTTTGGGCAGAGAATACAACATGCTAATAGGTGCTCTCCAAAAAACTTTATCATGAGGCTGATGAACAAGAACTGTACAGATTTTCGAGAAGCCCATCACCTTTAGGCAGAAGGAACCCTCTAGATCCATGCCTTCCTGCCAATCACCCCATGCCATTCTTGAATCGTCACACACAATAACCCCCTTTGGGTAAGTAATTGTATGCTACAACCAAAAACGCAATCCTATCCCACAATACTTTGAATGAGAAATTATGTCAACCTTTGTGAATGGGCCACTTTGGCAGCTACCACCCACTTTAGCCAACTACATTCCCTAAACTAGGATAGACTTTATGCCCATTCTAAAAATCTCAATCACAATTCTTTATTTGCATGCTAAAATTACTTTATATGTGATTGAGAATATATAATTCCAAAATTCATTTATTCATTTATTGATCAGTTAGTGCATGTATACATGACCCAAAAATTATTGTATGCTATCACGTTACTAACGCATTGGCAAATTACGTAATAAAATTTTTACCAAAAATTTTGCACGTTAAATACAGAAGAATGATAAAATAGCTCAACAACACAATTCACTTTCTACACTAACCATTGATTGTTCCAACTTGTAGTGTTTATGTGAATGCATGAAAAATAGATTCACCATGTTCATTATTCATTGCAAGTCTTAGAAGGTGTGATACATGAGCACTTGTATATACATATACTTAAGATTTGAGTAAGCCTGTTTAATACATGAAATATATATACATGTACATGCAATCCAACACACTACACATGCACCTACGCAGTGTTGGGAGTCGAAAACCATGACCTTCGTAAAACCCCACTCTCTTATTGGGACAAGACATGCCATTTAGATCAAGGACTATTAGTCATTATAATGTATCTAAGGAGAGTCACATACTTCTACAATTATTCTTGGACGCACACATACCGTAAATTTGTGACTAATATACAACGGTCTATCAAAAATCACATGTGAATTCGTTATCAATCACGTGCTTATAATCCCACTTGAATTCGCATGTGATTTTATGAGTGAAATGCCAGTAGTTTCCATCAAAACCAAGTCACTTCTAGTGATCTCCAACCAGTGTGAAAACTAGCATTCCTTCTCGCTACGTAATTAGTACGTGTTTGCCATAATAGAAATAATCAGAATGATTCATCCATAAGCATATTCCAATTTTTCAAGATTGAATACGCTACCAATTACTATTGGGAAAAATACTTTCTACAAGTGCAGATCAAGGAAATAATTTGAAAACCTAGCAACTATAAATTTCAGAAAAATATATCAAGGAAATAAAATAGGGACACACAGATTTACGTGGTTCCCTTAAAATACGGTTCGTCCATGGGCGAAGCCGAAGTCGATTTTTCCACTATAAACTAAGTTCGAATACAAGAGACACAAGGTCTTTAAGCAATTAAATAAACACCTAAAGATGTATTTCAACAAATACAAGAATGGAAAGATCTCACCAAAAATTAGTAGAACAAAGGCTTCCCAGCTTGCAATAGAGAATACCCAAAACACCCAAAAGGATGAAACTTTAGCCTCACAAATGCAAACTGGACAGCAGCAAAAATGGCCCCAAAAGCCGAGAGAAAAGTTACCCAACACAAGAGTGCAGAACTTTCACCCAAGAAAGCCAAGATACTCCCAGGCCAAAGTGACTGAGTCAGCTGTGTGGAAGAAGGCTCTCTAAGCCAAACGTGAGAACAAGAAGAGTAAAGTGATAGAAGTAACCTCTCCACTAATCTGATTTTTTGCTTATTATTTAAACTTAACCCAAGGCCTAAATGGTTTACACCTAATACCCAAAGTGGGTCAGTCCCCCAAAAAAAAAAACAAAAAGAAACCCAACAATTACTTCGCGTGGACGTGTAATTTCTGCCACACTGAAAAGGAAAACCCCTTTAATTTTTACTTCCTTTTTTTTTTTTTTTTTTAAATTTTATTTTGCTATATGACAAAACATGAAGACCATACGATAACCATATATTTATTATTTGTTCATGATTTAATATAATCAAAATCTAATGGATTTTGTGCGTGTATGTTGCATCAAAATTGTCATGAACTAATAGGCTTCCAAAATAAATTTATATATTATCATGACATTGAGAGCAACAGAACCAAAACCCTTCACATGCCTTCGGTAGCTAGAAAAGTAAGTGGCAACGGGATGTTTTGGGTAAAACCTCAAAACCTTTACAACAATATACATGTATAAAAATAAAATAAAAAATTATTATCATCATTATGATTGTTATTAGGAATGAAGACCATACCAAAACGAAAATATCTCAACCATGATTCTGGCCCTAACATGGTGGCTCTGATACCACTTGATAGAACAATATATTAAATCCATACTAGAAAACTAGAACACATGGAAATAATAATAATAAATAATATGCACGTACCTGTGGAAACCATTTAATCTAATTGACAAACCTCTGCAAAAGAGACACACGGTTAGGAGGCTGGTCTTCCTCTACTTGCTCCTCTTTTCTTTATGCAGCCACCAATGAGACAGGCTACTAGGGTTTTCAACTTATGGAGTGTAGAGGGGACCTGACCTATTTATAAAGAAACTTTATAGAGTCTTTCCCATTATGGACTCCTTGACTTACAAGGAATAGGCCCACACTTTATAATCCCACATCACGGACCAAGGTGCACGAGAGCCCAAATACTTAATTGATCACACACTATAATAGGCTATACCGTATATCATTGCAGGCTAAACATTCAACCCGTTTTTCGTAATCCAGAAAACCAATCAATGTAAAGCCCACATATATGAAATTCTAACATAAGCCACCCAGTGGGAATCCTAGTTCCGTCCCTGAGTCATCCACTTTTCCACATTACGTACGCGTATGCATATGTTGCCATGTTGACTTAAATATCCTGCCACTGCTAGCTTCTATATAAGAGAGCTGTGCATCCAAGGTTTTTGCAAGTGACAAACCACTTTGAAACTTTTCTTCCAATCGATCTTTATCATCTTCTTAGTTTTCAGCCATGGAATTACCCTCGAGGCCTCATGCCGCACTACTTGCTAGTCCTGGTATGGGCCACCTCATCCCTGTCCTCGAGCTCGGCAACCGCCTCGTCGACCACCACGGCTTTGATGTCACCGTATCCGTCGTGGTGACCGACGCCTCAGCTGCCGAAAACCAACTTCTCAAGCCGGCGCAAAGCCGATCAAATCGTCTCAACGTCGTCTTTCTCCCACCGGTCGACATCACCGGCCTAGTCGACCCTGCTGCGTCCATCTTGACACAACTAGCCGAAATGATGCGAGAGTCCCTTCCGATCCTCCGTTCAACAATCACTGCCATGAAATTTCGTCCAACAGTCTTGATCGTTGACATGTTTGGAACTGAAAGTTTGGTGATTGCTGAAGAGTCTAGAATGAGAAAATACGTATACATCACTTCTAATGCATGGTTCCTAGCGCTTACCATACACACGCCAAATCTTGGTAAAGAAGTGGAAGGCGAGCCGTTGGAGATTCCAGGGTGCAGACCGGTTCGGCACCAAGATATTCTTGACCCGATTCTAAACCGGAAGGATCAAATGTACGTTGAGTACGTACGTATGGGGTTTGAGATCCCATTGGCTGATGGGATTTTGGTGAACACGTGGGAGGATCTGGAACCGACTACACTTAATGCCTTGAGAGATAATCGAATCTTACGTCAGGCTGCTAAAGTACCGATTTATCCTGTCGGCCCACTGGTTAGACAGGCCCGAACGCCGCTTTTGAGGAGCGACATGGTGGAGTGGCTAGACATGCAACCCACCGGATCAGTTGTTTACGTGTCTTTTGGGAGTGGTGGGACCATGTCAGCCAAACAAACCATAGAGCTTGCGTGGGGATTGGATTTCAGTCAGCAGAGGTTTATTTGGGTGCTACGCCCACCCACCGCGAACGATGCATCGGGGACTCTTTTCACCCTAGGAAAAAAACGTGATGGCCCACTGGATTTCTTGCCTGATGGGTTTTTAACCCGGACCCAAAAGGTTGGATTGGTGGTCCCGATGTGGGCCCCGCAAGCGGAGATCATGAACCATCCATCGATAGGAGGATTTCTGTCGCATTGCGGGTGGAACTCAACATTGGAGAGTATAGTCAATGGGGTGCCAATGATCGCATGGCCGCTCTATGCGGAGCAGAAGATGAACGCTACCATGCTGACGGAGGAGCTCAGGGTGGCGGTCCGATCGGATTTGCCGTCCAATGAAGTGGTGGACAGGGTGGAGATAGAGATGATGGTGAGAAGGATCATGGAGGACAAAAAAGGGAGTGCAATAAGGGCTAGAGTTAAAGAACTAAAATATAGCGCGGAGAAAGCATTGAGCAAGGGTGGTTCCTCTCATAATTCACTGTCCCAGGTGGCCAGAGACTGCGAGATGAGCATGCCATACCGCAAAGCCAAGGTTCAAAGGGCTAATGGCGCATAATCCATACCCCAATAAAGAGGTGCATATGTCCTAGGGAAAAGGCTAAAACCAAACATATCGCTAATATGACGAAGGATCAAATGGATCTTTGAATTAGAGTGTTTGATGGTTTCCTTTCTTTCTTGTTAATGGTAGTATGTGTTATTTAGCCAATGACCAATAGTGGCATATGGGTTGCTTTTAAGTCACCATAATGTAAGAGGTTGGGAATTCACAGCACTTTATAATAAATTTTATGAATGTATTCCGTATCTTCTTTTTTGTTTTTGTTTTTGTTTTTTGTTATTAATTAACCCAAGTGATTTCTCTATCTTAATGTGACCATAATAGCACCCTACACTTATTCTCACAGCACTCAGAGAAGAGAATCTACCAGAGCTTACTTGCTATTTTGCTACACAGTCAAATAATTTCTATTTTCAGACCAACCACGTCACTCTTTGGAGCCAAATTGACTCCTTGAATTATCAAATTTAAGGCTGGGTTTGGGCAAGACGAGTTTTACAGCGTAGCTGAATTCCATTATATTAAATCAAGTCTGAACTTTTGTATTGCTCATTCAAATTTGGCGAATTTATCATAATTGGCTTTGAGATAAACCAACAAAACTCAGTACTTTTTTTTGTTCAAACTCTTTAATTATGGAACCAATTTAGGCAAATTGGATTGGGGCCAATTTTGAATGAAAATATCAACAAACAAGAGAAACTAAAACTGTTCAAATTTCAGTTTGGCAAGTTCCAACGTTTTTTGCAAAGATAAAACTGAAGAAGTCCAGTTGCGAGAAAATGACGTACCATAATGAAGCCAGAGTGACCTTCCTGTTAAGTTGATTCCAAAAGAGACGCAAGCACACGGCCATGCGTGCATGCTTCAAATTGGTGTTAGCCTCTTCTCGAAGGAAAGTCCACTGAAAACCCACAAACCGTCAAATGTTTCATAGAGAATAATAGGACCGTCGCCAAGGAAGTGTCAACTTCTCTTCGTTGCCTTATTTTGTACCTCCGTTCTAAATACGCAGTGTCATTGATAGGAAAAACGAGTACACGAGTTTTTTGCGTTGATTTCTCCGCAAATAGGGGACCAAAACTGAACTTTTTAGGTGCCGTGGCTTTTTCCTTCTTGGCTTTGGCCTGTCGTTCCTTTTACTGAATTCTTTGGTCGTTTTTTCATCCAAGATAAATTCTCATCTCATTTGGCGCAACCCTGTTAGTTAATATAAAATCTCATCTGATATGATGCAAGTGTATATGTTATTTGGTTTTTTTAATTATTTTTTTTGCAAGTCAGTATGCTGTTAGAAACTTATTTTTAAAAAAATCAATTGTATTTTTAAATCTTAAAGGGATGGTGAAACTTTTTATTTTATTTTAAATCAATTGCGTTTTTAAACTTTAAAAGGACGGTGACGGGCAAATGGGATTTTATCTTGGGTGAATAATTTAGATCAAAATCATTGATCAAACAGATATATATGCAGACTTCATTCTGATTCAATTTGAGGTTAAGACAATTAATTTGGTTGACAAAATCACTGGGCATCATACCAAAGTCTTGGTTGATGTAATCAAGTAATTAGATCCACCAAATCGTCATTTTTTTCTCTCCCAGATCAAATTGTCAGTTGGAGATCTATGTTTGGCACAAATGACAATCTTGGAACAAAATAATCCACCTTCCATATAAATGGTTTTAATTTATTATCCAACATCATATTTTCTGATCACATAAAAGGCAAATAATACTAAATTCCCAGCAAGTTATAAGTGTCCAGGTTGTAAAATAATATGCAGATCGTAAAAAAGATCAAATTGAATGTGAGAATACTAAAAATTTAAAGATACCTTAGATAATTTATATCCATAATATATATATAGATATATATATAATATGGAATCAGCATACATGTGATAAACTGCAGCTCTAGTTTCTTAATTTTTGTTTTTCTCCTGCGCACGGCAAGCGTGTAGGGTGAGGTGGGGCAAACAGAGAAACTAATACTCACGCGCCGATAGGTTCAGTAGCTTTCTTCAGCCATGCCATCTCACTATCATCCAAGTACGGAGCCAGAATTTCCCTACAGTTTGAATGATAGGTGTTCAACCAATCAATCTCTTCAGGTATTAGAAGGCTTAAGTCCATCAACTTTCTCTGGTATGGTGCCTGGATAAACAATGGAGCATCATAAGTTAGGGAAAAAATAATACTAGCTACCTACATTCTAGAGTCACTAAACAAATATCAACATAGAAAATATTGCAACAGGTTAAGAGATCCTCCCATTCTATTTACTAAGCAAAGATACAGGGTGAAGTAGAATGATGGTGATTAGAATAAAAAAATATGTGCCAGTACATGGAATAAAGCACAAAAAAACAATCAAGTACTTTAGAAATGAATATTCTTGGCTGAACTGATATTTGAACTTTTATGAATACCGCCTCACCAGTTCCAAGCTCTAAACTAAGTTTCTTGCTAATTGCATGAGTGACCCCAAAGGAAAATCATACTATGATTATATACTACTCAACAGCAACAACTTTGGTGCTGTAAAGAAAAACAAAACAAAAACAGAAGTCCTGAACCATTGAAGTTATTTAAAAACTAGCAGACTGTTTACTGCTCAACCAAGTGCAAGTTCCAAGAGCAAATCAACATTTTAAACGAGTTTTTAATAACAAGAAGCTGTAGTTCACTTGGTATTGAACGGCACTAGACCTCGGGAGTAAGAGGTTGGGAGTCCAACATATCATTTGGACCCAAAAGAGATTTTCTATTTACATGTTCAATTTATTTGTCTGATTCAGCTAATTTATCTTGCCTGAACTTCCTTCACAGTTTCAAAATCCAAGTTCTTTATGCAGTCAGCCATTTAATCATAAAGAAATGAAAAGCATGTAACAAATTTACACATAACACACAACAATCACCAGGAAAGAGAATGGATAGATTTAAACACAGGTTACAAGCTTACCCATGTTACGTGCTCAAATGATAAGTAACCCTTGTCACCAAAATTAAACTTTGTATTAGCCTCCTTCACTATAAGCACATTCTCCAATCTTATGCCAAAGCTTCCATCTTCATAGTAACCAGGTTCTGGAAAATGGAATTCCAACATAAAATGTAATAATTAAAATTAAAAGTCCAACGTTTCTACTTTCTAGAATTATCACTTTTTAATGGTTTTGTTAAAAAACCAAGCACAATTTCTACATTCTAGAATTATCACTTTTTAGGCTCTATTTGGTTCGTGGATTTTATCAAGGAAAAAAAATAAAATATGAGGAATTGTACTTTTTCTTATTTGGTTGCAAAGTAAAATTGGTCGAGGAACAATAATTGAAAGAATTTTGGCTTGGTATGATATCATCTTTTCCTTTCATTTTCTTTCCTCCGCATTTTTTTTCCCTTCCCTTTTTTTTCCATGGTAAAATCCACGAACCAAATAGAGGGTTAATGTTTTTTAAAAAACCAAGCACAACTGAATGTGCAAATCCTATTCAAACTTTGTAAGCATGAATCCTCAAAATTGGTGATCTTACACTAGGGCATTGCCTAGATCATCAGAGGATTTGGCCCTAAGTGGCTAAATAGAACCAAATGAGGAAGAACTGATTGGAGGTGCCGACGCCAAGTGGTGAGATATTCAGCTTTGTTAACTTGATAACAAAATTAGTGCTAAAAGGTAACCAAAGGCGATGAAGCTATGATACTAACCATCTGTCACAGTCATTGAAGCTTGTATTGGCACATTTCGAGCCTGCGGTCTAAAACTAATCATGTGGGGTCCTGCTCAATATAGAGAAATGAAATGAATATGCATAAATTTAACAACATCAAAGTTGTTATAAAACAAGGAGCAAGCAACTTTAGTGCACTTAACTTCATGAACATTTAGGTAAGACCCAATTCCATGGCCAGTACCATGTCGATAATCAAGACCATCCTTCCACAAAGGAATTCGAGCAAGAATGTCCAGAGAATGACCTGTCCAAAGCATTTGTTGAAATAAATTTATTATAAGGAGATAAACACTTTTCCAACTATCTTGTAAATGAAAGAACTTGGAATACCATTGGTTCCATTAGGAAAATGAGCATTGCCCAAAGCAATATGACCCTTGAGAACCTGCATGAAATCCAGCAAATCAAGCACGAAGAGAGAAAGAGAGTGAGAGAGAGAGAGAGGAACAAATTAGAGATAATATTTTATTTTTTAAAAATTTAATTCCATCATCAAACACCCCACAACTCAATGAAACCATATACTGGCTACTTGGTTTCAATTCCTTTCCAATTCAAAGACTCGAAAGTTTTGGAATTGAATAACTCTATTGGGATCGTCATTAAATTTCCAACATTTCATAGGACTAAATTCTTATTGACAAATCATTAGAGGATTGGTGATGGTAGTGGTGACAACTGACAAGCATGATGATTGGCCAAGAGGTTGTTACAGGTTCTGCTGCTGGTACAGGTTGTTAGGACTAAGGATGAAGAATTGTTGCATGAGTAGGTAGTGGCTGTCACCATTCATGCAGCAGTGGTTGTGGTTGTGGTGGTTGTGTTGGTGTTGGTCATTTGCCAAAGGTGATAACAGATTCATTGCGGTAAATTGGAATGTACTAGCTTTCACATGGTGCTACAGATGGCAGTGGTGTGAGTGACAAGTTGCTGGGGGTGGTGGCATAGTGATCATGTTCATCACAGCGACAGGACTTCGCTGGAGGTTTCTTGATAAGTGTGGTTGGGCAAATACTCCCTCCGTCCCTAAAAGATAGGCCAAATTTCCAACTTTTTGTGTCCCAAAATGATAGGCCATTTTGAAAAGTCAAATCATAAAATTGTTTAACTTTCCTATTATACCCTTTGTTTTGTTAAAAATCACTTTACCATAAAACAACTCTCAAATCAACGGGCTCGGATTTGCTGCGGTCCTAAAAAAACATACAACACATGCTATCCTAAAAAAATGACAACGTTTTGTTTTCCTTCCCAAAAAATCCCCAATTCCTTCCCCATTCTTTCCAATTTCCCTCACGACCATAGTGAAACTCCATTCTTCTTACCTTCAACTCTTTCTTTCTTTCCCCTTTTTTTTTTTTTTTTTTTTTTTGTGCCTCCTCCTACCTTCAGCTCAGGTGGCTGAAACACAACTTGTATCCATTCTCATCCAAAACTTTAAATTTCCCACTCAAAGAGACCTCCCCATCAAGGAATCCCAAAGCAATGAAAGACAACTTCACCTTTTCTCTCACAATGTTCGGAGATTCAACAATCTGAATCATAACCTCCCCAAAAAAATAAAAACAATCTGAATCATTTCCTTTATTTTGAAGACAAGGCGGCCAAACGCGCTCCTAAAGCCACTACCAGGTGATGTTGGATTCGAACACTAGATCACATCCCATTCTCCGAATATGAGTTGGCATTTTACTAGTTCTTCAACATTATATTTATGCAATTCTTGAGCCAATTCAACAACCTTTTTTTTCTCTTTTGAACAGGGGAGAACAGGGGAGTAGTTGGGGGGAAGGAGTAGCAGGACTTGTTTTTTTTTTTTTTTTTTTTTTTTTTTTTTTGAACATGAGAGTAGTTGGTGGGAAGGAGTAGTACGTTGAATGAAAAAGGAATAAATCCCTGAAAGGAGAAATTTGAGGAGGTCAAATCCCTCTTTTTAAGGGAAATATCCAGATTTTTTAAAATTGTTTGAAAATTTTGGCAAAATTGGTTGGAGCCTTTTTTTAGGAGTATCAGCAAAAACTAGTTTGAATAAATCCCTAGTTTTTTTGGCGCTGAATAGGGGGTGGGCGGGAGGGTGACCCACTTCAATTTGTTTTTTGTCTTGTTTGGAATAGTAAGGGAAGGGTATTTATGAAAAATAAAATTTAGTCAATGCATTTTTTATGTTTTCTTAATTTGCGTGTTTTGTCAAACCTGGCCTATCTTTTAGGGACGGAGGGAGTAATATTTACAACAAGAATAACAACTAAAATATCCTGGATATGATCAAGGATAGGCTAGGTTCAAGGTTAGGCAAAACATATTTTTTTCTTAAAAATTAAATGGAGGCCACCTACCGAAGTATAGGATGCTATTTCATGAGCTGAAGGCTTTCCAAAATGAACTGTCCGCGTTATATCAGTTGTTCCATCTAAATACTTCAAAGGCAAAATCACCACTATCAATAAAGCACTTTAAATATCAGAAACAAACAACGAAGCTATAATACAGAATAGATGGCATTGTATTGGTTGCTTCAACTAATGGCTATATGCCAAAACTCTTCAAGATTATTTACAAACCTGTGCTCCCGAATCAAATAAATAGATGCTATCTACATCGAACTCGGCACATGTTTCTGCATGTGGTGAATAATGGATAATTGCCGCATTTGGACCAACTGATGAAATAGTAGGAAAACTCAACCCTCTAAAATGCTGCAAATATAACATGTAAAAAGGACCTGATCAACAATAAAAATATCTATATATCTACATAAACACACAGATAGTTCATTTTCTGGTAACATACTGAAGGCAACAACTGTAATCAGGCAACTAACTAATCATTATCATTACAATATATATATGTGTGTGCACACGCACACGCACACGCACACGCACACATATATCAAAACAACAACTGTACCAAAGATTCCTTTTTATTGCAACTAAGTAAAGGCAAGCTTTTTCTTTTACCATAGTTTCTTGTAAGGCAAATAGGCAATGCATTTTTTTGACATGCTATAATGCCATTAAGCCTGCTTCAAATTAAGAAAGCAATTAAGTATTCTGAGCTTTATTTTCAATTTAGTGGGATTGCACTTATTAAGTTTAATTTAAAATTACTTCAAGCATAAGGGGTCATGGCCTGCAAAGTTTGGAAGCTTAAAAAAAATGTTTGCGATTTACAGTTCCTAGACCCTGCTGAGAGGTATTCCATTTACTTGGAAACCCCAACAAAAAATTATTTGGTCTGCCACCAAGGCACCAACTACCATTAGCATTCTCATAATGCTTCCAAATAAAATTTTATAATGCACCTCCTCTCAACTTCCTTATCCAATTCTTTATTAGAACAAAACCACGCAGTCAGCTAATGAAACCAACAAATTCCCTAGTTCAAAGTTTTGACACCATCCTATGTGTTTTAGGATTCACCAACTGCATTTGATTTTTTCCCTATCTTTTTATCAAATAAAATTTACGTCAATAAAAAGCTGGCATTTACCTCTTTTGATGCTCGGAAACCCTCCAGCTTATCACTTGCAGACACCTCCGTCAATTTCATGGTTTCCCTGCCATAGTTTATTATGATAATATACCAAAATATAGATCAGTAACCTAACAAACTCAGACCATTTTGCTGGGGAATAACAACTATTGTGTACTTTGTATTAGATGTGTGTGCATGCATGTGTGAGAGAGAGAGAGAGAACAAGAAGAAGAAAGTCAATCCCATTGAGCCCAAGATTTAAAACTCAGAGCAGTTGTCAATGTGCTAGTGTGATGTGGAAGCATCATGTCCACTCACTATACGGCATGAGTTGTGTAGACTAAATTTAAATCTAAGTCAAGTTTCTCACTTACCCCCCCCCCCCCCCAAAAAAAAAAAAGAAAAAAGAAAAAAAAAAGTCCAAGTCCAGTATGCATATGCCACATTTTTTCCCTTTTAAGAAGGTATTCCTATACTTCTAGGTCAAAATGTAAGTGTACGCATTTCATTCCCATGATAATTTGTCCCCATGTTAATTTTCATTAATTCACTTTCATAATTAAATGACTTCCAAAATAACTCTCCAAACTAAAAATTCTTGAACCAAGCTGACACCATTTGGAAAAGGGATAATCTTCTGGCATGGGTAAATTACGTTGACCAGGAGATGTTGAACCTGCATAGATTATTTGTATTGTGCCTACTATCATCAACCAGGGAGGAAAAACAAAAAAGATTGAGACAGTTATGAATTTCATTTGGAAACATAGAAGTTGATCATACAAAGCAAAAAGAAGATACTAAACACAAGAAGAAGATGATAAATCTGGTATGGTCTTGCCGATACCAGCTGGTACTTTAAAGTTTAAATCACAGCTAGAACTACCAAAATCAACAAGTAAAAAAAAACTTACGAACACTTTTTCTTGCACATTCCCTTCGCCTCTGAGAAGTAACCAGGAGCCCCATAAATATCCTGCATCTGCAAATTTATAACAAGGTTAACAAAATAAAAAATGCTACAAAAGTACTGAAAGAAATCTTCAGATAACAAGGATCCCTCAAATAAGAATGTGTATAACTATATACACAAGCCCAGTACAAACATAGGTTATCTTAAAATAAAAAATTAAAAAATAAATAAACGAGAGGGATGGAGAGAGGGTATTAAAGTCACAATTTCAAATTACTCTATTATCAGTTGACAGTTGTGCATGCATTAAGAGAACGTAGTTATTCCATGGGTAGCAGAATAGAATTTCACCAACCAAGGCTACTATCAGAGAAATTCAATTAGTCTTATCACCGCTATAGAGAGAGAGAGAGAGAGAGTGCAAAAAATCTTTATTGATAGACTGTGCAGCATATCTTCATAAAGGCCAAGAAAAACAGTTTATAATGTATGCAATTGAATACAGATCCCAATATCCACCAGAAGATTTCTCGACCATCATGTTTCAAGCCTTCAACTTCATTCCATATGTTCAAAAGTTAATTGTGCAACAAATTCTATGAGAAAAAAGATAAATCCTTAGACATTTAGAGTGTATTCAAAAATTTTCCATATAACTATATAAGGTACAAAGTTCAGATCACGGTCTCACAGTTTACCTGCTTATCGAGCCAGGCAAGATATTGCACAACAGCTGCACCATCCCGAATGTGGGCATTTTTCAACCCATCCAACTCAACAGGGTTCTAGAAATGTAAGACAATCAGTCAATAAACAAAAATTAGTTTGGTGGGGATAATAATAACAAAATTGTTGCAGAACATATAACCATCGACAAAATAAACTCAAACAGGAATTACTAGGATTTGTTGGGTATAGCCAAAAACCTTTAAATGGTTTTATATATATGATTATTTTATTCCAGACATTGCTTCAGATTCCATCAAGTTTGGACTTGATCACTTGATCCAAGAATCCATAAATGTTTTCATTACAAAGTGCACAAAAGTTACATAACCTCATGTTCTAGATCCCAAAGATAAATTTTATTCATATTCAGATAATCCTTTAACAGAGAAAAAAATTCTACTTGACTGAACAGGATTGGGTAGTTCTCTCTGAATAGGTCTACAAAGATGACACTAAAGCATTCCAAGGTGAAATAAAGGAAATGCGTGCATGCCCAGGCATTGGATTGTCTGCTTTCTAAAGATTTTCCATTACTTTGAAGTCCACAGTAGCACATCCATACCCATGTCATGTCACATCATGTCAACAAAGAGTACTCCAAGGCGAAGCAAAGAGTTCAAGTAACATAGTTTGTTGTATTAGGCATTTATGTTAGATATCTTTGTCTCAGAAACAAAAGAAATCGCACATCAAATCTCTATCGCCATCTCTGATAAGCTAAGCAGTCACCACAATGAGATGTGCTGCTAGGAACTCATTCCCCTCCCTATAAAAGAAAAGGAGACTCGTAAATTCCTCCATCACCTTCAGACATTTCTTAATTCAACAATAGGCCACTGATGATTTGGTGGCTCTTCTAAAGGCCAATGTCATAAAGTTTGATTTCTGTTGCAATTTCTACCCTCAGAAAATAATGAAATTCCTAATAGCAACAGAAATAATAGAATAAAAAAGGCATGGAATTTTATGACAAAGTTCCAGAAATTGCAATAAGGAGTTTATGGGGCACACTGATGGGAAACAAAAGCTGCATGTATTGCTTCTGACATCCAAATATAATAAAGCAACAAGGAAAAAGGCATATAACTCTAATTCCACAAGAAGTAATAATCACAATCCTAATTAAAGCAATGGAGATATGATTGATCCACAGACACAGAGTACCAGTACAACTTGAACAAGAACATTATACACTTGGACTTCGTCAGCATAGGACCATTTATTCAATTTTGTTTCATATTTATATGGAGGTGGTTTTAACCAAAAATTTATTTATCCACATTTATATGGAGGTGGTTTTAATCAATACTTCTCACAAGTTCTAACATCACTTAAAATTTTCAAACAGACTAGTGTCACTGGTCCAGTCCCGTTAGCTTATTGATAGCATTAAACACCCTCTGTCCTACCACAAACAATATCTCCAGTGTATGTACTATTGATTTATTAAAGATAGGAAGTGTATTAATACCTTGATAGCTTTTGCAAGGGCCAAAGGTGACTGCTGCAAGAGAACCTTTTCAGAATTCAGTTTTGAATACAAAGCATAGCAGCATGAACCTGGATCAGCCCATATGAGGTCACAATTATTTTCTTCCGCTTCATTTAAACCATTTCCTGGAGCATGAGTGTCACTAGGATTAAGTTCCATGTCCGTAGGAACTTCAGCTTGAATTCCTTTAGCTGCAGAGGACAGGTTGAGCTGATTAGAAGCAAGCAAGACCACATCTGAGATCACTGCATTATACTCCCTAACTTCAATCCCATTCTCCTCCATATAATGGTTTACCTGCATGCAGTAAAAAATTGACAGATAAGTCTAAAAGTTAAGCCTACTATGCTCCCACTTATCCTCTAACATGGACATGAACATAACAATTGAAAAATGAACCACACTTAAATTTGCTCCAGAGTTTTAATTACTAGCATATGCAAACCCCCGATACAAAATGAATATGGTCTGAAACAATAATGCACTAAATAAAAATTAATAAAATCATTCATAAAAAAGCTAGGAAACTGAAAAACACGGATCTGTAGAATTATATGGATAAAAGAAAAGGATTCTTCCATATTTTTTATTTATTAGATATGCCCTGCATGAACTATCATGTTGGTCCATGTCTATCACTCAAACCACCTAAAGCTCATTGGTCTTTCTGTGGAGCTATTGGAGCTACCAAATACCATCTCCATGAGTTCATCACCCAACAAAGAGTCAAAAGATTGACATTTAAACATATCATAAAAATATAATATACCCTGACCTCCAAAGATGCCTTCCTCTTGTCCACATAAAAGAAAGCTGAGTTTGAAGTTACTATAGCAAATGCATGAACGACTGGACAGTAGGAAACATCACTTCCACGAACATTATACAACCAAGCAACCTGCATATTAGCAATTATATCAATTTATCGCACGATAAAATTAAGTGGACTAAACTGAACAGAGGCTCAAGAAAATAGATTCTCAACCTCAAGAAACTACAAGCTGTGAACATATCAGACAAAAGATGAAGTAGACTCACCTCATCAAGTCCTGTTATTATAATACCATGAGCCTTCTCCTGTATGAGCTTTTCTCTCAAATCTTTCAACTTGTCTGAAACAGAACGACCAGAAAATTCTAAAGGATGTACAATAACAGGATTAATCTCCATGGGTGGCCGATTTTTCCAAACTTCATCGACCAAATTTGTGCATGTTTGAACCAGTTTTTGTTGCTTTTTGGAAAAAGCACGCTCCCATCTTTGAGCAGTGTCTATTGATACACACCAAGGATCAACGCCAACGGCTGCATCTTTTGGCAGATTCTAATAAAAGCAAATCACAGAATCAACATTTACAACCGGTAACTTGAAAAAACTATAAGAACATTAAAAATGACAGTGGAAAACAAATGAAAAAAACTATACCAATAATATTACTAAGAAAGCATGAGGTTATTAATGAATAATAAGTTCAAAATCATATGAAGAAATCAGTGAAGACAAGAATTTAAGTGAATGCAATTGATTGGAAAAGACAGCTGAAAACAACATCATGCAACAAAATTTATTCAGGCAAGGGTAGAACTTATGTGAACATAGGTTTTATTCTTTAAATTGAGATCGCATGCTTTAGTTAAAGCTTTGCTTCAGATAAATTGAAGTCACTTAACAAAAAACATGTTGCCACACGCAATAAGTTTAAAGGGAAAAAAGGAACTTAATGAAGACCATAATGATGAATTTCACAAGAACTCTCAAATCATATCATGAATATGAGATAAATCAATAAATTGCAAGAGACATGTCAATAAACTAGCAAAGTGGAACATGACATAGAGTCCACTTAAAACAAAAGGCATTCATTTGTATTTCAAAAAATAAAAAATAAATAAAAATAAAACAGCAATATTGAAGTTAACCCTTTGGAAAACTATAATATTGTTGAGCCATAATTTCATTATCATAGCCCTTAACCTTCAAGATAATTTAAAAGATTTTCCAAAAATATGGCGACTCACATCTGCCATCCATGCATCTACAGCCGGATCTTCTCCAATACGCATGAGCTTCCACTGGTCGCTAAGCTCTTTTATTGCCTGCAAGAAATACCGTCCATCGGTCCACAGCAGTGCTTCATTCATTGTTATGAGTGCCAACCCTGAACAATATTCATGCCAGAGATACTTTAAAAAGTGATATAGAGACACCCAGAAAACTTAATGGGAATTTGAATATGCACAAGGAAATCACACTATAGCAATTACAGAAGTATCATGATTTTTACTTGGAAAATCACAATAGAGCCAAACCGAAGGGCCCTCCTCCAAGACGCACTCCCTTGAGAGGGAAACCCACTCTTCTCCTTCTTGGTACACACTTTGAAACTTGGGTTTAATCCCCTTATATAGAGAACAAAACCTAGAGACAGAATAGGAGTGTCCAACTCAAATTCAAGGCCTAAAACAGAATAGAAAATTAAATCCATGCTAGATCATTCGAACAATTGACCTAATTGTTTGATCGATGCATCTCCTGCAAACAAGCAAAAGTCTCAGCCTTCTCTCTTATCTATCAGTCTGGAAACCAATCGATTGGTTACTTCCATGAAGCGACAAAACTCCCAAATTCAAGCCAACTCTCAGAAAATATAACAATATTGACCCTTATCCCAATTCTTCTCTTATGCTCAATTTCTTCCACTATCTTATATGGCATAAAATTATAGGTAAAAGTAAACTGCCAATAGATATCTTATTAAAAGTGTAAAGCATTTGAGCTGAAACTGAAAGTTCGAGACCAGCCCAAAAGTCATTGGATAAATTGTCAATAATAGAATCCTTAGATCATACCTAAAGGCTGTTACCTGTGAGAAACCCCCACTTATCAAAGCTGTTTACTGAACTACCGCAATTAACGAATTGAACACACAATCATGAAGACATTGACCTTTCATTCATGTTAAACTTGAGAAATGTAAGGTATTACACCATCAATGTGCAGTAAATGGCATCAAAATGCTAATTAATTTGAACTAACCGGCACTCCCTGTGAATCCAGACACGAACTCGCGCCTTTTGTCGCGTGCGGACACATACTCGCTCTGCAAACAATATCCACATAGAAAAACAACTCCAACTCAGTAAATCAACACAAACTCCAAACAAATAGAAAGTTAAGGCCCGTTTGAATGTCCAGTAGAAATTGAATTGCCCCATCCTGTTTTGCATATAATATTGTGAACAAAACCATCAAAGTGAATGGGGCAGCTCCAAGAGGAAGACGGCCTTCATTAAAAAAAAAAAATGACAGCAACAAAATCTAAAACAGAAACATTTCGCAAATTCCTCAAAATTGACCCTATACCATCAATTATGGTCAAGGCTCCATCTTTTCTTGGTGGTTCCATTGAAGACGACAAATTTCTACCTCCAATGCTATGCAGAATGCGAATGCAATCATTCAATTTCATGAAACAACCAAACAGACACTCAATCCTAAAACGATGCATCCAAATAAACATAAAGCTAAATCTTTTAACAAAAAATCGTACAATAAAAATAAAAACAAATAATACTCCGAAATAAATAAAATTTATAGTTATGAAGATCACGAAATCGGATACAAGAGCGATCAAGAGGAAAACTAGGGATTGAAGCGGACATTTGGCAATGGTACAGTACCCTCAACGAAACAACAGCAATAGCAAATGAAACCAGAGAGTATGTGTGTGTAGAGAGAAAGAGAGAGAGAGAGAAGGGAACCTGATGATAATCTTCTGAAGGTACGACCAAGGCGTCGAGAGGTGGGGAGTGGGAAGCCATTAGAGACCTCAAAGCGGAGAGGATGTCTGCCATGTTAGGTTTCTCTGTATCAATCTGCGAGGTCTGAGAGGGGAGAATTTTGAGTTTATAGAGAGACGGGAGTCAATAGGTTGTACGCGAGTTCTTATTGGAGAGGAAAACTGAGAAATAGGATGTCGGATTCGTTGAACTAGAAAGACTCCTTTTTAAGGTACCGGATTGGATTTCACCTTATTTTTTTGCGTTTATTCCTCCCGTTCGTTGCTCCAACGCTAAGCCTATATGGAATACATGTAGTTATGTACTTCCTTTTCCCTTTTTGAGTTTTTTTTTTTTTTTCTAATTTAATTTAATTAAAATCGGATACTGTTATGTCCCATTGGGGGGTTTGAACTTTGTACTCATAAAAACAAAAAATGGATACTATTATGGAAATGAGCTGAAGCTATGATACTCTTTTGTCTTTACCCTTGGTTGGATGGACGGATTTGAAGAGACGGAGAAAAAATAAATAAAAAGGGGAGGCAGGATTATAGCGGGTAAATAATTACAATTAGTAATCATTTTGAAGTAAATTATTAGTCATTTGTATTAAATTGTAATTATTTTCCATATTCCAAGCATTCTAAAATTCTCCCAAAAATAGAGAAAAATGGGAGAATTTTATACTGGTCGAGGCTATGGGAAAATATTAAAGTAGAGTTCAACCTACTAACTTCCTAATAAATGACTACTAACTTAATTAAGAATGACTACTAACTGTAATAATTTTCCCATAGGCTGACCAATCTAAAATTCCCCAATAAATAGAGGGGAGAAGACCTTGTTTTAAGACTCTTAAACTGATTAATTAAGACTCTTCTTTTTTCTTTTCTTTTTCCTTTTTAATTAATAGTAAAACTCCAACCCCAAACTTATTCTGCCCCTTGTGTTGTGAGGTGTGAACTCTGCCCCTATATGCCAATGAATGGAATAATTTATGATCGACATTTTAATCCCATCCTAAAAGTAAATTAGATGTCACTTCAATAGGTGTCAATTATGCTTTACTAGTAAGCTTCTCACCTTTATTTATTTTATTATATATTTAATATATATATTATATATAAAAAATGCTAATCTTTCTGTGAATCCCGTCTCACCTTCCTTGTCCTCTTCAAAATGGATGAAATTACGTTATTCCTATCCTTCTTGAGAAGAGGGGACGAGAACGACCAAGTCCATTTGCATGGAAGTTCCTTGGTAGGTCTAATTTGCAGTTGTGCTCATTTTCCTATCCTAACTAGAATTCTTTTCTTTCTTTTTTTTTCTATTTTTATTTTAAAAATGTCCTGCCAGATATCTCTAGCACGCCTGGCTGGCTAAAACAGAACGACACTCTTCCATTCTTCTGAGCATGTGCATCAGCTGCAATGAATCTGTAATTCATCTCAGCACCAACAGCCCTAAATTTGATGTTGCAAACAATATAGCAAGCATGCACTTCCTCTGCATGCAACAGAGGTTTGGGAAAAATGGACCTTCTTTCCTCTGTCACCACCCTCCCATAGCTATTCACATTAACAAAGGCTGCGCCCAGAACAATTCTGTATATATAGCCCTTTGCCCAAATGCCTCTAGGCTCGGGGTTTCAAAACTAAATTTCATAACACGTTAGTGGCAGCAGAAGAAGATAAAGCATAATAATTAGCACCATTTCTCAAAATCTCCTACCTTTCTTCCCTTTTTTTTCCTTTTTTTCCAATCTATAGGTTCTTGGTCTTGCTATTTAATGTAATCCCAGCTATGACAAAGTTCCCTGTTGCCGTCCAAGGTTCATAATTAACAGAAAAGGACTATAAGAAGAGGAAGGGAGGGGGGGGGGCACTTATCACAGATTCACATTATTAATATCATCAGGCAAAATAAATTCAAACTTTTTACAGCTTTTGAAAGCATAGAAATCGAAATAATTGAATGAACAAAAAACCTGATACCAAAAGGTTTGTTGTCTCACTGAAACAGGTGAAATGCCAAGGCCAATCACAAGACAAACATATTTGAATGGATAAACAGAGAAAATATCACAAATCTGGGTATCAATGGGATCCACAGAGATGAAATCATGAGGATGTTATCAAGCTTGGGCGAGCCTCTTGACAACTGCGGCCATATACTTGCCCTGATGCTCTGCGAGTGCTAGCTCTGTTTCAGTTGGTCCTCTTGTGCCATCACCAGCAAAAACTCCAGCACCATAGGGAGATCCACCTCGAACAGTGTCCATCTTGAACATACCGGCTCCAAAGGTGTACCCAATGGGAACAAACAGCATTCCATGGTGGGCTAACTGGGTGATTGCTGTCCAACTGCAAGAAATGAAAACAAGGGATACTGTTGAATGGATGGAGACAAATTATCTTTTTCTTACAAAAGCAATTAGTATTCCTGTTTTCAGTTTTTCAGTCTAAATCAGTGCCAAATCATCCTTCACTACAACCATATGAAAGAAGATTGAGATCGTATAGATGAACTTCAAATACACAAGGCAGAAGACAATTGCAGCACACACATTTCAGCTGCAAGCCAACAGAGGGATTAATGCAACAGAGTAGGAAGGACATACAACTAGAATCCATTTTCTCATCCAGAAGATGGACTTTGCAGCTTATATGTCATGTGAGAAATATGCCAGTCGTGTTTTAAAGGTGACACTGATTGAAACAATTGTGCATGCATCCGACTAAGTGGTCCTAAAATTCAGTAGTTCTACGACCACTACATGATTAAATTGTCAAATTTTAAACAGAAATTGAGAAAGAATTATACAAGTGCTCATTGCAGTGTCAAACACATTGAGAATGGCCATTTATTCAGCTTCAGTAACTGAGATGTTATATAATACATGAAAAGCCAAGAATGGGAAATCATTTTTTAAGGAGGATTTATGAGGTATCTATCTGTATGATCAGGGTGAAGTACTATCATGGTTCACAAGGGTAAAGTTTAAAGATGCATAGTAACTAACGCATTTTAAATGCATCTAAACTTTCAGATGATTTTCTGGTTTGTTCCCTTTTCAGTTTTAGCATTATAGGTGGTCCAAATCACCCTTTCTACATGGACCAATGCAATACGCTACATGAATCATTCATTATACCATGTGAACTATTAGAGGGGATGATGCTAGCCTTTTATCGAATCTTCATCTCAATGGATCATTTAAAATGGCTACTGACCTGAAGGGCAGCTTCCATCCTAACATTGGATGTTCACCTTCGTTACATATAATTTTTTTTTTTTTTTTTTTTTTAAAAAAAAAAAAAGGTGGAAAAGGTTTCATTTGACAGAAACTAAACCCTTGCCCCTCCAACATCACATCCAGCTACCTCCTACAACAGCACCTCCGACCTCCTTCTGGCAACATCTCCAACAGGCTCTCTCCCTCCCTCTCTCTTCTTCTCCTCCTCCTCCTCCTGGCAACATCTCCAACAGGCTCTCTCCCTCCCTCCCTCCCTCCTCCTCCTCCTCCTCCTCCTCCTCCAACTATGAGAGTGTCATGTCTGGCAAGATCCTATACCTGTACCCGTGTAGTGTCTGTGTTGTTTGACAGAGGAACCTTGGATTAAAGAATCAAGTCCATGTAACACATATGTTCATCCACCTCCTCCTCTTCCAACTATGAGAGTGTCATGTCTGGAAAGATCCTATACCTGTACCCGTGTAGTGTCTGTGTTGTTTGACAGAGGAACCTTGGATTAAAGAATCAAGTCCATGTAACACATATGTTCATCCAAGGATATGCCTGCCTTCATCAAATGGTAAATGCTTGCTCTGGGTGTCACACCCCAGGGTCATCCTCGAAGGCTTGTCAAAGGATCACAGAGCCAAGATTTTTGATACCTGCTTGGATTAAGAGCAATAGCACAAAAGCTCCAAACAAGCTTGGTGCTTGATTGCAGCTGGCCAAGCCTGTGACAACCCCAACATTGACCATTGGAATGGCTCCAGGTTCTTACAGTAGTGGTTGGGTAAGGGCTAAAGTCTAAATGAAGCGCCTGTGTGCCCTCAAATAGCAGAGGGTGGCTACAGTCGCTTCGTCCAAACAGCATCCCAATTAAATGAACATTAATTCCTCTGGCTACTTGGCTAGAAGCTGGGAAAGGCTCCACAGTTATGGCTATTAGAAGGCCCCCCCAATGAAGTAAGATGGCCAAGGCCAGGCTACGCACTGCCTTGGCCTGGGCATGGGATTTTGTGAGGATAATACAATACCCCAGGTGTTGTCAAATATATAACTAGGCAAGCACCTGAGTGCCTAAACAAAATTTCAAGGCTGATAGATTCTATTATCATCCTAAATAGGTTAGATATCTACACTCACACTGTATTTTCATCACTTCATTCCTACTAATAGAAACAATGCTTTCTTTTTTCAAAGTCCTGTATGTAACAGTTGCAAAGAGCTTCTGTCAAAATTAGATTATACTTTTCCTATTATAAGGTTCTCTCAACAACACGAACCAATTTATATTTGGCATATTAATTATGGCATGACATTAAGCAATCATCTAGGCATGTAGGAGATCAGTAAGGCTATCAACCCACCTCACCCACGCATTTTGACATTGAGTCCTCTACCTGGAGCCCAAACAAGCACACTTAACACTGTTTTTATTCTAAACAAGTTATTCAAACTTGTATTCATAAAACTCCATATAGATTTCTAAAATGAAGGGCAGCTAATAAGGTTAGGAAGTGTGCATTTGAGAAACAAAATTTGAACTATGGTCAGAAATTCCAGCTTATAATACCCAACCCCAATGGGTATAACATATCCAACAAAGCTGCAACATGATGCAGATTATACTTAAAATCTGTTAGCCTTTAATTGAAACAAATAAAAAACACTCCATTGGTGCTGTTAGTGACCATAATTGGAAGTGAATGAACCATGTTAATGAAATCCCATCCCACCCCACCCCTGTGCAAAAAAAAAAAAAAAAGAAAAAGAAAAAGACCCTGGTTTTCTACATATTTCAATTTCCCATGAATTTGATCAATAGAAGACAATTATATTACCTCAAAGAGAAAACATATACACTTTGACCAACAATCAAAAGGGAAATTTAAAAATAAAAGAAAAGAAATACATGTCGCAACCGAAGGATGGAAAATTTACTTCCAGAACCCCAGAACCACCACAGTTGTGGAAGATAACATCACTTACTTTGGATTTGAGATTATATGATTTTACTTCCAAAATAAGTACACAACAATTAATCAAAGTCCCAATGTATCATCTTCAACCATAACACTCCCATATCTCTCATCTTTTTGAAATCACAAACTTCCCTTATTTGGTTACGATAGCTATATGAACTATTTTAGCTTTTGTATGTATATATTTATATATCCATGCACCTAGCAGTTTTCCCCATCCATGGAGGTCAGAGAAGAGGCCAACTTGGAGAATCTGGTAGCCACCAACCTTAAGTTAACAACTTTTCCTAATACCTGCAACTATAGTTTTGCGTTCAGACCCTTTCTATTCCCATTAACCAACACTACTCCATCAACAAACAATAGGCATGATGATATCTACTATAAATGTGGCATTCCTTTTTAAGAATAATGTAGTTAAAAAAACATTTGAGTCTGGTTAACAACAGTAACTTACCCGAACCGAAGTAGCATTGGTTTCCAAAAATTGTTCTCAAGGTAGTTATTGCCTATTGCATTATGTGGGGACATCGAATCCATCGATCACTTGTTTTACAAGTTTCACCCACTATATGGGGTTCCTAGGCCATGCTTCTTAGAGAGTCAATATTCTTTCTCCCAAAATTGTCGCAACATGGGGGGGGTGAAGGGGCAAATTGTTGGGTATCTTCTTTATTTTTCTTTTTCCTTTTTGTTCTTTTTTTTTTTTTTTATGAAGGGGTATCTTCTTTTTTTTGGTAAAGCAAATTGTTGGCTATCTTTGAATCATAAGCAAAGAAAGAAACACTCTGAACTTTAAGGGGTTGAAGACATTAGTAGAGATTGTTTAAAGATTCAATTCAAAATAAAAGCGTTTTTGTACCGATTACAAGTGTACGACCCGGGATTTGGTGACACACACTCAGATTAATTTTTTGTATTATTTTCAAATTCAATTAGTTAACTTATCTGTCAAAGCCTCAAGTGTCTTCGAACATGTACTTTATCATGCAAGGATATTACTTTTGGGACCTATCTTATAATATACCACTGTCCATTTCCCTAGAAGGAAAAAAAATTTAGCTTTAGATATCAAACATGAGCTGGTTTGAATGGAATCTCAAGTTAATAGTAACAAAAATTTTAGGAAACACACTAATTACGTTACTGGAATTTTTAGAACCCTTATAATGTATTATTTCCCTTTAAATTCCCAAGTCAAATCTTGGTAGTATTACATTAATTGGTTATGCTTGCTGTATTTGGCAACTCAACAGAATCAAGATTTGACGACAAAGCTTTTTTTCTTTCTTTTTTTTTTTTTTTTTTTGGATAACAGTGGAACCATCCCACAGTAGGCCTTTTGGACCTACCCATGGAACCTAAACCCCCGGAGAGACTAGCGCAACAACCCACCGCCACGCCCCCCACTTAAATCTTAGGTTGTCCTAACGGGGAATCGAATCCGAGACCGTGCGCCTAACCACACAATCACGAGTTCGCCCTTACCAACTGGGCTACCCAAGGGTGGGTTCAGCAAAATATTTTCCCTTTCTAATATATATATATATACAGGACAGAATTAATGTATCGAACATCTCAAATTGCACAAAATTACATCTTACAAATCACACTTAAAGATGTCATATCATTCAAGCACAATTTAAGTACAAATTTAGTCCACATTATGTGGTGATATTTAAATAAATACCAGTGACCACCAAGGCAAAGATAATTTCCCATTAGTATTTCATAATTCCATCGAATGTCGATCTGCGGCCTACAATTCTTAAACTTTGAGTTTCCTGATGACCCACCTCTAAATTCATCTATAGCAGATGAGCCAATAATATAATGCTTAAATGAAATCATGCAATTAATCCATAATTATTGCATTCAATACAGTCAAACGCACCAAAGAACACATACAAAATATGATAAGAAAAGATGGACTTACGCTGTGGTTTCTTGGCCGCCTCCTTGTGTACCTGTACTTACAAAGAACCCCGCCGGCTTCCCGGCCAGCTTCTGCTCCTTCCACAACTGCCCCGTCGAATCGAAAAACGCCTTCATTTGCGCCGCCATACACCCATACCTCGTCGGAAACCCAAACAAAATCCCATCCGCTGCCGCCAACTCCCCCGCCATTATCTCCGGAATCCCATCGTCCTTAGGCGGCGCCTTCATCTGCTCCAACACCTCAATCGGCAACGTCTCCGGCACCCGAAACAACACCCCTTCAACCCCATCGACCCCGTCGACCCCCCTCTTCATCCTCCTAGCCAGCTCCTCCACGTGCCCGTACATCGAGTAAAACACAATGAATAACCTCAATTTCACAATCGGCTGCGAAACGGCCCCATCCAACACCACAATGGCGTCGGCGTCGGCGTCGGCGTCGAGGCTTTTGTCCTCAATCGGAATCGGCGCCGTCCCGGCACCACGAGGAGCGTCGTCGGCGACGGCGGCAGGTATTTTCTTCTTGCTTGGAACACATCCACCTCCTTTCCCCATCAAAAAATACACACACAATTCTGTACACAAAAATGAATCAAATTTCAGATATAAATGAATGAATAGAGTGAATGTGAAGACTATGGAGTTGGGGTTCAAAGCCCTAGAGGGTGAGACGGAGGGGTGTGATTGTGAATTGTGGATCGGAATTGAGCTGACATTTTTAGGGTTTTTATGAGCTTTTGGATTCGAATGATGGAATCGAAGTCACGCATGCGTTCAGACTTACGAGTGTAGGGACTGGCCATGTATATCCTAGGTTGGATCCTCGCACTGTTTGATTCGGGAATACGACAACGACGCCGTGTTGGGTTCTCTTCAAAAGCGGGAGACGGTTGGTGAGATGAGTCCTCTGTCCTTGGATGGAAGCCAGGGAGTGTAAAGTGAAAACGACACGAATGTCGATGTGGCATCTTCTTACACTCAAAACGCACCGTTTTATACATCAACATTTACTTTCTCCTCTTTCTTTTTCTTTTTTTGGGGGGATAAACAGGGATAGTGTGATAGATAGGGATAGGTATTGGGTACCAATCAATTCCAAAGTAATCTAATCAAAAGGGTTGAGACTTGAATCTGAAACATTCCTTCAAAAAACGAATTTTTTTAATACATCTTCTTCTCATTATTTTTATGTTAGATAATTCAAAGTGCAAGATTCAAAATGTGATAATTTTTAAGTTCACCATAATTTGGCTCTTCTCTGCTAATTCATCTACATATATCTCATATCTCTTATTAATTATAAAGAAAAACATCTTAAAAACAAAAATTGTTAATAGCCAGAAAAAGCTGCTTGCCAGACAATGGACTAAATCTAGTCTAGTCCATCGTTCGGGCTCCTAAAAAGAGCTAAAGCCTGGGCCCATATCTTTTTTCAAGGTTGAAGCCAACCGTACCACATACGGTTCTATTGATGATGATAATCATTTCAAAAGTTGGATACCTCTGGAATGATCATTTAATCCGGTTCATTATAAATATAATAAAATAAAATAATTTGATCCAGTTTTTAATTATGTTCTTCTTATTCTTTGAGGGGTTATTAGAGCATCTTTAATCATATGAGCTCAATTACCACATGCCACAGTGTCAAATGCTATAATTTGGCATAAGGTACTCCAATGGTGTAAATGACATAGTGTGCTATTTTTTGCCACAACCTCTATTCCCTTCATTTTTGATAAACTATTAGCTACCATTTTCCAACCGCCATTGTTCCTACTATAAAATTATGATGCTAACTATATTTGCCTATGTGCGACTTTTTTTAGAATCTAGTTATGATACTAATTAGATTTGCTCGTGTGTGGCTTTTTTATTTTTATTTTTTTTATTTATATAAGATTTCAATATTATTTTTGAAAATATTGTATATATTTATGGGCTGTTTGGTTATTGAGAAAATTTTGAAAGAGAAATATTGTATTTTTCACAATTGCAGGTGTGTTTGATTGTTGACAAATAAAGGGAGAACTGACACAAGGGTGAGCTATTGCTATTTTTTGCACAAGTTTTTAGCACACCATTGGAGCAACCTAACTTGTACTAAATGCTATAATATAGGAACAGCACAAGTTATAGCTTACCGCTCGAGATGCTCTTAATAGGTCTAGTTGGAAAATAGATTCTTTCCATTTTCTAAACTTTAATCACTTAGTTTTTTATACTACATGAGACCAACATAGTTTAAACGGTTTAAATTCCACTGACCATCCATTGCAATTTTGGAATTCTCACTCGGTCTAGTAAGTGTTGAAAAAATAAAGAAAAACAAAGACGGAAAAAACACAAGGGAAAGGAATGAGGATCCTCAATCCTCATCCATGTTTATGCTACTTACGACATAACTGGGCCAGACCTGGTCGGGCAGAAGCCCTGTACGGCGTTGCCCTAAAGGACATATTGTTTGTGATCCACTGCTACTTACTACATAAATGGGCCAGATCTGGTGTGGCGAAAGCTGGCCTGAAATTAACTAACGGAACGGCTATTGCAACCCCCATTTTTATCACCCCACTCCTTTTGTTTTGGTTTTTAAGATTTCGTGAAAAATATAAAAGGTTTTTACAAAAACCGGTCACTTAGTCTACTAGAAAACATTATTTTGAACAATTTTACCGAAGAAAGTTTTTCAAAATCTATCGTTTAGGTAAACTTTTTGGCAAAAAATGAAATAAAGACTATAAATGGCTAAAAAGTATATTTAAACGATAGATTTAGGAAAAACTTTATTCTACAAAGTTATTCAAAATGATGTTTTCTAGTTGATATCTCGACCGGTTTTCATAAAAACATTTAATATTTTGCATAAAACCTTAAAAACCTAAAGGATGGGTGGGGTGATAAGAATGGGAGTTGAAATAGCCGTTCCCTAACTCTAATCTCAGTCAAAATTTCATCATAGGTGATGTGGGCACCCAAAAAAAACAAAAAAAACACTACAATAAGCCCAGGCTTGTCGGAATATGATTTGGGCTGAGCAGGTTGGGCTTTTAAAATTTGTAATTCTCTGTATTTCATTTTACAATGTATTCTCACTAGGATCATCTCCTCTCTTTTATACCTGATCCCTTGGTTCCTTGATGAGACCTTGGATTGTCCCTAAGAAGAAGTGAGAAGTTGAACTTAGCACCTTTCTCTTTTTGAGACTTAAATTCAAGGAACAATTCGGGTTGATTATTTTATAATTAGGAAAATAATTTTAAGAAGTAACAAGTATTGAAACATGTAGTAGACATAATTATCCCATTGCATAGACTAAGAGCATATTTTTCTGAGCAATGCTACATAATACCTTTTTTACTGCCTCCCCTTATCACTTATAAGTTTATCATTTCCACTAATCCCCCCTTTTTTTGGTTCAAATGAGAGTCCAATGGGTCTTTGGGGCCCCCTTTCCTCCTTACACACGCACATAAGAGGAGTTGAAACCGCAATCTTCCCCAAACCCTCTCTTAAAGGTAGAAACATGCCCATTTCAACAAGACGACCACAGCTCCATCGGCAATGAGTTTCCTATTTTACTAGCCTCTTCATGCCTTAGGATCCGTGTAACAAGATTTTGAAGTAACTGGTCTTGATTGGTTGAATAGAGACACTTAATGTAAGAAATTTCATTCCGTATAAATGTTGCTAAAAGCCTGATCCCAAGCACAACAGAAGACATTTGGACAGAAATTTAAAAATAATCAAACCATATGTGCATCTTTGTAATGCCATACGGACCAACATGAAATGCACGGCCGAACACAAAAAGCTTCCATTTACCATTGTCTTCGGATCTAGGACACCTGAGAGAGCAATCTAGAGGAACACTTTAATGCTGCGACAATCCCTAAGTCGACGACACACGGCAATGCCAATTATAGGACAAGTGTTCATCAAAATCATCTTAAGATTATCGACGTGGGGAGGGTTAATTAAATTTAAAAACAAAAAACAAAAAAATTAAGTGGTAACCATGTGCTAAAGCAAGATCAAAGAGAAACACAGCTTGGAATCCGTAAAAAGAATATGAAGGAAATTGAACGATGGGCTGATAAAATGCCACATACCCGAGTGTCAACCATCCACGTCTCGTACGGGTTTTTTAATTTAATCATAAATTATGAATTAATTAAGAGTTTTTTTTTTTTTTTTAATGTTTAGAATCATTTGATTATATTTAAATCACCAAAGATATTACTTAGCTGGTAGGGGAGATTTTTTGCTTTCAAGTATGGGGAATAATCCTACTTTATGGTTTTTTGTGTATGTATGTGTGTTGTGTGGACTTTAGCTTTAATGAAAGTGACGATCTAAGAGTTTGCTTTCCAATAGCAAAGATGAAAGGCTATCTCTTTAAAGATTTCTTTTCAAGTATTTGACCGTCAACTTTTTCACCAATAGGCAACATGTGGCCATGGGTTGGGTTAATTAATTAATCTCCCATTTCCCACTAAACCCACGCCACACACGCGTACGATTGTGTCGTCTACGAGCCCTCGTCGGTTCATGCGTCGTCCGGTGATTGGCTCGTGGGGCACGAGGCGCGTGGTGGTTAGTATCTACGCCTTGAAATTGGAGCTAAGTACATTTAAGTCATAACCCCCACCTCTAATGGCTCAAATTAAGGCGTAATTTAAGGGTTTGTTGAAATCAAAGTTATAAAAAGAAAATGGTTTTCTTGTGTAGGTTGCACCACCATGCGTGAGTTAGAATGTGGTGGTCTAAAAAATTGGGCACGAACTCAAAGGAGAGAGAGAGAGAGAGCGTGGTGGATTAGTATGGTAGGAGGGAAACATGGAAAGGTACTGTGTGTGGCATATACAACACAAACAAAATTGACTTAAAGAAGAGACCCTAGGTGACATTGATCATCTATAGGAATCTAGAGGCACACACATCCCTATCTATTCAAAGCAGCTTTCTAGCTAAATAGAGATGAAGGGCGTAGGACCTACTCTAATTAATTATCATATAAGATGAAATCCATGAAAATGGGTTTGTAAAAGACGGGGCCTCGCAATATTGAGGTCCAAGATCTTACCGTTACATCATACATGGTGCATAAGGTCCCAAGAACACATTAATCACGTACATAAAATCAATTGGTGGCCTGGTGGGTGTCTAAGTGTCTTAGCTTGATCAGAAAGTTGCCCAAATATCATCTAGAATTAGATCATTAATGCTAACAAAATTAGTGCAGATAAGTCCTTCTAATTGGGATATCCAATAAACATGCGCACGAGGATAGCGTAGACAACAAAAGACCACTGCTCATGAATCTTAAATTTAGAGTTCAAGTTTTTGCTCTCTCGTTATCAAATGCATGGACTTGCGGAGGCATTTGTGTATCATGAAGTGTTAGTCTAGACTCAAACATTGGCGGGAGGAGGCCAATTAAATTAGATACCCCTTGTTTGGCCAAAAGAAAAAAGATTTGGGAATTGGGATTTAAAGCTAGACATACTAGAAATGCTGATATAAGTGAACTACACTATAAGGTAGAGAGCGAATGGTTGGTGTCCCTTCATTTCAAAAGAATTAAGCGCGTCACCCAATCAGAGTGATTGTGAATTACACTACGAGGTAGAGAGCGAATGGATGAACGCAGTGAAATTATATATGCTCCCATTGTTTTCGGGCTGGCCGGCGAAAACCCAAAAAGGTAGAAGGACCACATTATATTTCCTTTAAAGAAATAAAATAAAATATTGAAATCATTGTTTAGATTTTGCTTACCACATGATGAACAAGATGCAGGGTTCCGGATGTGCCTAGGTGTTTAGGCATTTGCCAACTTAGATTAAGGAGATGGCCAAATCAACCATTTGCTGGAGAAAGTTGGAAGATGGGAAACAAGGGTTGGAAGTGTCGGGACAAACATGACACCCACTTGTTTAAGCCCTTTAATTGAATTTATTTAGGGGTCAAAGAAAGCTCATTAACCTCATAAACAACTCAAAAGCGTACGAAAGGGAATCCCTTCCACGCCATGCGCATCTACTTCAACTCATCTTTGCCGTTTCTTGATTATACAATAATTATGAAAGAGTAGGACACAATCAACCTAAGCTGCCAGCTTAGGAGAATCTCTCTCCTCTCATCCTTATCCTTTCTTACCACCTTTGGTCTTTGCTTTAATCCAATTAACCATAGTAAACTAAAGAAGCCCTCTTGGCTTAGCTTTTTTTGCTTAAAAAAACACCCACTGGATTTAGAAATAACCCACTCTTGTAGGTAAACCCCTTCACCTAGAGAATGTAACAAAGCCAGAAATATCAACCATTCTATTGGCTATATAGCAAAATCTATCTCTTGAAGTCCATGGTAATTGAAGCACTCAATTAAATTATCTATTGAAAGCTTAAATCGAATTATATTGGACGCTCAAAAATCAAAACCCAATCAATGCTGGCTGCTCCTCTCGGCATGCACCTCTGACGATCGTCTCATCAGTCATCACCCGTCTCTTATCCTCTGACAACACACCGCGTGTTATTCCATCAACCGGGTCCGTATCAACTATCGACAACGTTCCACGTGTCGCGATAGGCTATACCCTTTTGGACAAAGAGTTTGCATAGCTGTCTTCCCTATTCTCCCATGAAGGAACTTAAAATGGCCTCGTTGAAATGAGTAGCGATTATGCATGCGCAATAGCTACATTCGTTGAATGTGCTCTAAAGATGGGGTACAAATTTTTTTTTCCTCTCTTTTGCAATGGCTTCTAAAAATGTATATACGGAAATATAAATTTGACAAGATAAGCCATGCATGTAAGAGGAAATTGAGAAAGGTGATTCCATGAAGGAAGACCCCAAACTTACAGAGGAAAAAAAATTTCCCAAGAATTAAAGAAAATAATTATCCAATTACCCCATAAATAGCATGCAAGGACAATGTGTTCATCTGCCACCTTATCTCTGTTTTAACTGCTTTTTTACCATAAATAATAGCCTATGACGAAACCCATAGGGTTATCTTGTACCAGAGGGCTCCATACAAATATGGCTTGGTGTGGCCGTGAGGGGTAAAGAATTGCGGCTACCGACCGACCGTTAATTTAGCGTGAACCCACCCCATGGGTTTTGATTGGCTCACAGGTCTGAATCTGTCAACATCTATTGGAAAGTCTACACGTGGATGGATAGGAACAGTGGTCCCTCTCTGTAGCTGTGGGGTTGTGACGCGTGTAAAGAGGTTTTGGTTGCAGCCCATGTGCCTTTCCTTGGCATGGAAGTTGTCTCTGTCACTCTTTTTAGTAGAAAGCATTTTTATAGTTTTTGTGTTGCAGAGACCATTTGGGAGGGAGTCGGCTTTGGGTTTGAGCCATATCCAACTTTGGGCTCCGGCTCTGATCGAGAGCGACTCCTGCAGCCAATGAAGGGAGTTTCCTAAGTCAGGGCATGGCAATCACATTGCTTGTTCAAGCTTCATAGCATTCTCAAAAAGTCCAAAGAGTTTGGACAAATAATCGGGGCAAATGCTTTGGTCACGAGCTTTATATTCCATGTGGTACTTTTTTATATATTTTTTTTTTCCTTTTTAGCTAAGAAGTGGTACTTCCTCTTAAAAGAGGATATTTGGGTTTAAATTTATTTTATTAAAACTAAAAATCAAGACCTCCCCTTCCAAAAGGGGGAAAAGTGCCTTAGGCCTATAGGCTATTGGTGAGCTCAATCTCTTGAGATCTTGTTACTCGTAGAAATTAAGATGGATGAGTTAAGATGCAAGTTGATAACGAAAAATGAAAAAGGGAAAAATTTGGTGCCCTGGAATTATTAATGGGATTTTCTAGATAGTCCACAAATGGGATATTCAATTAGGGGTGAAACTCCTCTCCATTTATTAGACGTGTGCAAGGTAATTTCTGCTCCCCAAGAACTGTTGATGATGAAGAAGCTAATTCTCGCGCGCGGACCTGCACTCACTAGCTTGGAAATAAAGTTAGAGGGTAGGCCAAGGTGCGTTTTGGCCAAGCCCTCTCCAAAGTTTAAGTCAGAAGCTGTTTATGGAGGTAAAGGCAAGGAAGAAGATAAATTTTCCAGAGAATTAGGATACTGTAGCTTACCTTATTTGACTGTATCATATTCTATTTATACCCACCTGTACGGACTGACCATATGAGGTCAGGTAATTGCCTTGGTTAGGTCAAATCTGATCATGGTTTGCCAATAACCCCCTGATCATGGTTTATTGATCATGATTGGGTAAAGGATTATGATTTCCTGTAACCGCTGTGTCAGGAATTACAGCTGTAGTAACAGTTTTGGACTGTAGTAGCGATTTGGATTGTAGTGTAAGTAATGGGACAGTTGTCCCAATCTAAGTATAATGCCCCAAGCTAGGAGATCACGTGCGTTGCAACGGATCTGGTCGAGTTGCCTTTGTCACGTGTCAATAATTATAATTTGAACTCATTAGCTCGAGCTGGATCCTCAGTTCATAAATATTCCCACACAAGATGGTTAATAGAAATTTGGATCATTCCTAAATCCATCAAATATGAATCGTCTACATTTTACTGAATCATTAAGTTAATGGAAAAGATCCTTACTCCTCAATTAGACATATCAGGTGTGATTTATCTCAAAACATAAGGTAAGTCCTATCTCACATGTGTGGTTGGATAGCTTATCTAAACTCTTTATTTATTTATTTGTTTCGTTAGGTAATAAGAATTGTACCAAGTAACTCAGAATTTATAGGACGCCTTCCTCTCCCCCTCTCCCCAATAGCATGAGGTCATTTATTTTTATGGATTTGCATGATCTTCTTCATACGCATTGGTATAATTGTTGTAATAATAAATTTTGAGATACTATTAGTACTCCCAAAAATAATAATAATAAATTCTGCACATGATCAAAGCCAACCCATTAATTCTACATTTGCTTACCTCCCTGGGGTGGGTTTTGGGTGCTTTCTGTTATGATGGTGCTAGGCCAGTTGAAGTGATGGAGGTCGTCCTTTGATACCCTTCGTACCATGGTGTAGCCGGCTGAAGGCTTTTGTGGACCTAGTGGAACATTAAATTTCTGTGGTCTTAACGGTTTTGCACCGTATAGCTTTCACAGGCTAGAACCCAAGCCTGTCTCCACCAAGATCGAGTACACCCTTTGAGACGTGATTGGAGGGCAGGGCCCTATTGTCCAAATCATCAAGAAACCTTTTTCTATCTTCCCTTATGCTTGATTTTTTACCCTTCTCCCATTGGTTCATTCTAATGACCACCAAAAACTTTTCAAAGGACAGACAAAGTGGCCATGTCTTTCTTGCCGATCAATACTTTTAAAAAAATACACTCCCGGAAAGTCGGTCAAGCCAGGCCACGTAATCCCATTTCATGTGCCCGTTCAGAGCTCACCTTGGCATCTAGTTGCAGAACCAACGAAGAAAAGGGTAGAAAGCGACTTGTGCTGTTTGGTTTCACATAAAATCAGGAAGAAAAATTGTAAACAAACATTGCCCTTGTAAATTAATTTCAATCAAAGGGAGAGAGAGAGAGAGAGAGAGAGAGAGAGAGAGAGAGAATGAAAACAGGTAGATATTTTTATACCCTTGTCCCTTCCTACTTCAACCATTACCTCTAGACCCAGAAAGCATACACCACTTCAACAAAATTCAACTCCCTAATAATTCATCGTTTCTTCTTTTTATGTTACATCACTTTTAGTAGAAAAATGGCTGAACGGATTGCAACCTAAAGGAAAACATCATTTTGTAAACTTTGACACGCGTCTGGCAAAAAAACATATGACTCATATGTTGGAGGTATGTCTATATACATTGCATATTCAAATTCTAAATAAGTTAGTGTTTGACGGTCACAATTTTGTGCAACTTAGGATTTATGATACTATCTCTCAATTCCACTCCCTAATAATTCATCGTTTCTTCTTTTTTATGTTACATCACTTTTAGTAGAAAAATGGCTGAACGGATTGCAACCAAAAGGAAAACATCATTTTGTAAACTTTGACACGCGTCTGGTAAAAAACATATGACTCATATGTTAGAGATATGTTCATATACATTGCATATTCAAACTCTGATTAAGTTAGTATTTGACGATCACGGTCTTGTGCAACTTAGGATTTATGATATTATCTCTCTTTCCATATATATATATATATGGAGAGGTGAACAAGTTTGGACGATTGGATCATCCCAAATGCGATCAATTTAATGTGTGTGGTTTTTTTTTTTTTTTTTTTTTTTTTTATGGGTTTGGAAAAGCATGTTTCCAAAATTTAGGAGGCTGGGTTGTTTTGTGCTGTAATATTTCTCATTAACCAAACACCTTCTCTCATTACTATTTATTTATTTATTTTTTTATTTTGTGTGCGGGGTGGGGGAGGGGCTAATTAGTCTCGTTAACGAAACACAAAGTATGCGTTTTTGACCATTTTACCCAATCTCGAGCCACGCATAGGCTAGTGTGAAGCCGTAGCTAAGCTAAAGTGGGTATGGCTTGGCTGTAGTGGACATAGAAAGAGGAGAGTACCACCCAATTGGACAACAAAAGTGACTTACAAGTCCAAATCCAGAGGCTACTCCGTACCACATTGTTTAATGACTTCGAGGTGGTCAGGTTTGGGATCCAAACCCTACAAGCCACACACTAGGGTGTGGGTTAATGTTCACTCCTAAATCACCCCTCTCTTTCCGTATTAATTACCTCATTAGGAAAACCCAAACCCTACCTTACTACCCTAGAGTGGATTATTTACTAAAAACAAAAATAAAAAATGGGGTCAAAAATATATTGTCTTTCTGTTTATTATTTTATACTTGGTTCATGCCATGAAAACCTTCAATATCATGCATATTTACATCACTGATGACGCACTACTTTGCCTCTCCACCATATTCTAATCTATTCCTCAAATGTCCCCTAATTGTGTTCAATGACCCAAATATATATCCCTCACCTACTCTTGGGTAGCCCAATTGGTAAAAACAAACTTGTGATTGTGTGATTAGACGTACGGTCACAGATTTGATTTCCTACTAGTACAAATCAAGATTTAAGTGAAAGGCCGTGATGATGGATTACTGTGCTAGTTTTCCCAAGAGTTTAGGTTCTATGGATGGGTCCAAAGGCCCTGTTGTGGGATGATTCTCTCATTATCAATATATATATATATATATATATCCCTCATTGTCTTTGCGAAAGGAAAATTTTCACTCCCTTTTGCTTACATTAGAGGTTGTTTGTGCTTTTTAGTGTCCTCAACTCAAATGTGATAAAAGAATGAACTAAGTTCTTGATGTTATAGGATATGACATAAAGTCGTCATATGTGAGCATATGTTTGTTTTTTTTTTTTTTTTTTTACATAAATAGATTTGAACACACGTCATTTGTTTTATAATGACCATAAACAATTTACTATTAAATAAAGATAATTATATTTTGAAATTCGCTAAACGAATGATAAGATTACCATATTTAAATATGATTTGTGTATGTCACGATTGTCAACAGTACCATATATAATCAATTGATCTCTCCTTTAGTTAGGATAAGTAAAGTTCATTGCATTATTGTAATCCTTATCATCATGTATTAATCTTAAAGGGTCCCACAAATGGCAAATCAGTTGCCGCGATCGGGTTTTTTCCGACAAAACGGGTTGCTTGAGCTGTGTAAGAAATCCCCACATGCATGCCTACCCTATTAGCTTGATCACGTCTCACCAAAACAGACAATTAGGTAATAAAGATAGAATTGACGGTTTTCCCAAATGGTCATAAAAAATAACTCACGAAATGGCATTATCGATATTTTTCAAAACAACGTGTCCCACTTTGTGACCCAAGCTTTATAAAAAGAGTCTAGCTCCACTGTATTCTTCAAAGTCTAAGGCAACACAGAGCCCTCCAGTCCCCTAACACACCCAGTCCTTTAACAGAGAACGATACCGAGAGAGAGAGAGAGAGAGAGAGAGAGAGAGAGAGAGAGACAACCAAGATGATCAGAGGTCAGATTGAAGATCAAATGGTTCTCATCTCTCAGTTGTATCCTGGTGTATACACCCAAGTACCAGAACAAGGTCAGCCCAATAAAAACACTAGAACTCTTTTCTCCTCCACGCATGCAGTTTAATTTGATCATGTAAAATTGACATGGGAATTTCTTCTTCTTCTGATTTTTTTAGGAGAGACCAAAGCGCGGCGTAGGAGGAAGAAGAGCAAAGGCGAAAGCAGCGGCACGGTGGCTCAAAAGAGGAAGCTCAGCACAGAACAAGTGAATATGCTTGAGCTGAATTTTGGGAATGAACATAAATTGGAGTCTGAGAGGAAGGACCGGTTGGCTTCTGAGCTGGGGCTGGATCCTCGCCAAGTTGCTGTTTGGTTTCAAAACCGGAGGGCTCGTTGGAAGAGCAAGAAACTGGAGGAGGAGTACTCCAAGTTGAAGACTGTACATGAAAACGTCGTCGTTGAGAAATGCCAACTTGAAACAGAGGTCCACCCTCGCTCTCTCTCTCTCTCTCTCTCACTCACTGGTTTTCAGTTGTTTCATGAAAGTTCTTTCTTCGTTTGCCATGAAAATGAAAAGTATTTAGGAGGACTCATTCTGTCATTCATTCTCCTCTGTATGGTTTAATTTGCAAGGAAAATGGAAAAATAACTCAGTGAAATAAGTAACCAAAAAAGGGAAAAAAAAAATTAATTGGTGTGTCAATACTTTAAAGCACTCCAATATTTCTTTTCATTTTCCTCCCGGATTCTCGGCAACCAAACGGAGACTAATAGGATACCATGCCATTCTCTCTCATAATAACATCAACATCATTATTAATTGCCATTTTGGATAACTATGTTTCCTTCATCTTTCCTTTTTGACATATTATTATTTTCCCTCTATTGATAATTTTTTACTATTTGTGTACTCAAAATATCTCTTTGCTGTAGATTATTTCCTCATTTTATGATTATTTTTGTTTGTAGTTGTTTCCAGAAAATTACATTGAGCTAAAGCTTCTTATCTTTGAAAAAAAAAAGAAAAGAAAAAAGGACGAGGTCATGACCCACCATATCGAACGTGCATGAGCTCTAGGCTCGAAGAAAGGCACACCATTTTGTTGTACTAACCTATAAAATAATAGCAATAATAAATGATGATAAACGGAGAAAATTTTGGCAAGCTCAACAGAATAGCCAACACTGCCACCCCATTAGACTGCAAAAGGTACCCCCACCTGTTCCAATCAACATTGGTCCGTACGAAGTTCTTTATTTTTTAAGGTGGCTGCTCACTGCTCAGCTGTTGATGGGCCTATAAGTTCACTTGGTGGTGTGGCACATGGCACTTCTCCCAACGTGGGAAATTGCCCTCTTCATGGACCATTTTTGATAATTCGCATACATACAGTTCACCTAGACATCAAGCTGCTTTTAAAATATATATTTTTCTATGTAAGATAGCGACGGATAAAAGCCACACATCAATATGACTAATAACCTAAACATCAAGCTTAATCTTATAGATATATCCATTAGAAGAATCTATATCCACACCATTATTCCTTAACAGCAAATTTACTGATAAATTTCATTTACAGGTATTGAAGCTCAAGGACCAGCTCACTGAAGCAGAGAAGGAAATACATCGCTTATCGGAACGTGTTGATGGGGTTTCAAGCAATAGTCCGACTTCATCTCTCTCTATGGAGGCTATGGACCCGCCTTTTCTTGGGGGATTCGGGATGGAAGGGTTCGACAATGTGTTTCACGTGCCCGAAAGCAGTTCTATTCCCGGCATGGAATGGGTTAATCTATATATGTAATTAGTAGTGTAGATAGGTAGTGACCACCTAATGTAAATCTCTGCTTAATTATTGTTAATTATGTTTAGTGTCTAGCTTTCAGTGTTAATGACTAGAATATGAGCTTGGGATTAACTTAATTACTCGCCTTTTTTACTAGGTTGTAGTAGGTTTGATGGTACTTGACTCCACCAGTTAGCTAGTTTCTTTGTCATGTGACAATGTTGTCCAGCTTAATTCCATACGCTAATCGCGGTTACTTGAATTAGGGAAAATGGTCCTGCGTGTACCTGCCAATATTGACTGAGGAGGCTAATTCCCAGCCCGAATGAATAGGATATGTAGTGATTTGGACAGTTGCAACGGATGATAAACGACTGGTGAGGGTGAACTGATCAGAGTGGTTTGGCCTTTCCCTATCACGTGTACGAAAGTTTAAATGAAGAAAAATCTATAAAACACGTGGAATTAAGGCATTGAGCTGCTTGTAACGGCCCGCCTGTTCTTCTTATCGGATTCATTTATTAGTTGACGTAGCATGTACTCTTTAAAGTGTAAATAAAATAAATATAAAAAATATAAAAACTTTTATCTTTTTAAAGACTTTTTTAACATTACTCCATAAACAAAAATGAGGGTCTAATTAATTTTTCTAATCATACTATAGGATGTGTATGGAAAGAAATAGCCCATTGGAAATATAAACTTGACCCCTCTAAACCCCATATAAACTATGATAAAACCATTTATAAATGCCTTTTCTAAACATTAATAATACCAAATTTTGTAAACCAAAAGATAAAAAATGTAAGCTAGGTGATTGAGTGAAGTGTTAGAAAATGGATTACAGCCTGTAAGCCGGTGTTTCCATCAATTAACTTCCTTTCCTCCCCCCCCCCCCCCCCTTTTTTTTTTGCTGCATTTTTGAACAAGGAAGAGGGTGTGGGGTGCCCTCATCATTTTTGCCACAAGCTTTCCATTTTTTAAGCTATTTCGAGTGTACAATTCAAGACACATATGCCACATCATCAAATCTGTCGCATTAAGTCTATCCCATCGGTTAAAGTTTAATCAAAATTATAGTAACATGATTCCATATACATGTGCAAGTCAAAGTTGACAAAGAGTTCAATCAAATTATTAGTTGGATAAGGGAACATGAACTTTGATAATCTTGTGCTAACAAAGCCCATGACATTTTTTAAATAAAATTTTATATATGTGACCTTTGGAGTTTGGGGAGTCTTCTATCTAGCATTAGGACGTGTGTCCCAAGATTCCTGCAATATCCCTCGTATATAGTAGTAGGGAAAGAGCTTATCAATACAGCCATGGCGTATCTTCAAAATGGTTCTCTTCTTGAACGCAAAACCCATTTCCCCTAGGAGCCCTGCATGAAGTCTTATTAGCCCCACTGACCATAGGTGGCCAAGGCTCCGAGCCCGTCAACTACAGTGCACGCCACGGCCAAAATAAAGTTATTTTGCCTTCAAAGAAAAACAATAACACCAACAGTAACGACAAAAAGGACAATGGAATTATTGTTCAAGTTGACTTTCGGCAGCTTCTTTTCTTGATGTCTTTTTCTTCCCAAATGTTGTCGTATTGAGGATAAGAAATTGAACACAAATTTATTTTCCATGATTTACTGGTATAGGAACTCATTTGACTCCGTAGTTTTGGCAAAAAACATGTTTAGTGGGGGAAAAAAAATTTAAAAAGAATTGAGTTTGGGCTTGGCTGAGCCTAGTCAAAGTCTTCACCCAAGTTAAAATTGAGTTTGGGCTGAGCTTAAATGTGTTGCTTAGCCCAAAATTAACTCAGTCCAAAGTCTTCAGTCTTCACCCAAGCTATATAATTTTTTGGTCTCCAGTTCGCATCATTGTTTGGAAATGGGGCCCGGCTATTGCCCCCCATTTTGATCAGCCACCCCACTTGCTTTAGATTTTTAAGGTTTTATGCAAAATATAAAAAGTTTTTAAGAAAACCGGTTGCGATGTCTAGTAAAAAATATCATTTTGAACAACTTTATAGAATAAAGGTTTTTAAAAATTTATCGTTTAAGTAGACTTTATAGCTACTTATAGTCTCTATTTCATTTTTTTTGTCAAAAATTCTATATAGACAACAAATTTTGAAAAAACTTTCTTCTGGAAAATTGTTTAAAATAATGTTTTCTAATAGACAACAATACCGATTTTCATAAAAACCTTTTATATTTTACATAAAATCTTAAAAACCTAAGACTAGATAGGGAGTTTATCAAAATGGGGGTGGAGGGCAATAGCCGTTCCCTTGGAAATGTGACATGTCTATTAAATTTATGTTTGTTTGTTCGTTTGTTTGTTTTTTTTTTTTTTTCTCTCACTATCCAAAAAAGGAGAGCCCAATGGACTTTTGGGTCACACAAGGGAGGTAGCCCACAACCTCTTCCTTTCAAGAACCCTGCCCTTCTCAACACACACATCGGGAGGAGTTGAAATCACAACTCCCCAAACGCTCCCTCCGTCCCTTTAATTTGGGCCAGCCTAAACCTATTACTAGAGAATGGGTTGATTCATTTTGAGGAGTGCCACCACCACTCGTACGGCCCTACTCTTCATATAAAACAACATGTGCCCTATTTTGACCACATGTCCATTTTATATAAATGTGAGGTTTTCACAAAATAAAAATATATATTTTTTAAAAGTGAACACATGTCGTATTTAATGTTTACAGAGCGAAGATCACTCTATCAATCGCAAGTGATTGATGATAACACTTTTTTATTTATTTATTTATAAATCAACCAAATCTATGATCCCATATCAAACCATACATAAGTACAGTTACAATTACATCAAAACGTTCTTATAGGATCAAAACTTTCAATATAGTACTTCAATTTTATTTTTATTATAATTTTTCTTGCAAAAATACTTCTTGTTTGGAAGTAAATTTAAGCAATGTTATAAAACCTTGAATTGAACAGAACCGAATTACCCTTAATTTGATACGGTTCGGTTTGGTTTTATCCTAGTGTCAATTCGATTTTGGTTCAAGTTTGACAAAACTGACCAACCTAAGTCGGTTCGGTTCTATTTTGGCCCTTTGCATAGCTGGACTTGCTCCCCTTTGAACTAGGCAAGCACATGGGTGATCTTCATCCAATCATGAATAAAATGGCAATAACGATATTTTGAACACTTTAAAGGGTATAAAATTATAACCCCATTTATCCACGCAAAAGTCAACGCAACTCTTTCCAAAACCTCTTCCCTTCCTAGAATCTCATTGGATAAGGTGGCCTGCTATGATTGCATATTAAACGATGCCAGTTAGAAATATTGTTAAACGTCGCCGTTTCATTGCCTTGGCAATATTCCTTTTGCTTTCAATATTCGGTGGGCGCAGACTGCAAAAATTGTACTACCCTGAGATTCTTTCCACTGTATAACAGATATGAATCACCTCCCATGGAAGAAAAACTTGAATGCAACTGTCACAGTCTTGATACGGTGCCATAGGTCAATAAAAATCAAATATAGTAAGATTATCAAAATATTTTTCGATTTTATAATTTTATTTTGCTTGTTTCTTATTGATCCGTAACACCACATCGTTGTGTCACAGTTACATGAAAGACTCACTCTTCCAACAGTTCACTTAGCCAAGAAAAATGGTGACTGGCAAAAAATATCATGTACCATTCTTTTGGTAACATAAAAAAAAATTTATGTAATTACCATAATATCTTTGATTGCCTATCTTAAAATATAAAAATAAATTGCGCGAAACCTGTGGTATAAGTCAATTTCATTAAACTCTTTGAAATTTAAGACCGAATAAATGACCCATTAAATTCTTTGATTGTGACGCACTATCCTATCTATTAAATTTTCATTAATTTTTTATCGAATTTTGTGATATATTTTTCTCAAATTTAATACGTAATCTAATTATAAAAGGTTAGTTAACAAATTAAATTAGTTTAGTAACATCACGTGATGCTCACGGATCAAATTGCATCAAATTTTCTAACAACAAACGTATGGATAAAGTTGAGCCTTCAGAATTTAGTTGTTCGAGGTATTTTGAAGTTTATTTCTATCTTTTAGACCCAAAAAAAAAAAAAAAAAAAAAGAGAGAAGAAGAAGAAGAATTTTGAAGTTAATGGGATTTTTGTAAAACTGGTCTATAGTTTATTGTTTATTTTTAAAATTTTTTACACTGCAATTGTCTTGACCCCTCTATATATATAAAATCTGTCATCCCGGACTTCACATCCAAGAGTATAAGACCATCAACAAATGATTGGATTGAATGAAACCTCCTTCCAGCCCCCACCCTCACCTCTTTTTCTTCCTAAAGGTGGGATGTTTGTAGAAGTTGGAAGATTTTTGACATAGGAAAACCATTTCCCATTGGAAAATGCTTAAACCACTGATTTTGTATACCAATTTGGTATATTGGATGTGAATGACATTTTTGTAATTAACCAAAAAAGCGACAATAAAAGAAATTACATCCCATGGTGATCCATCTAAAATACAACACCATCTTTTTTCATTGAAAACATGAAATGTCACTTCTACCATTATTTTTACGAGCTCTTTTTAAATGCTTACCTATTGGGTGACATGATAATGCCATATTAACTGTTATGATAATGCACTGTTGTAATACCACGATGTGGCACTGTCAGATCACTCATACAATGAGATCAAGAAAACAATAGAAAGCAACCACGGGGGAAAGTTTGCAAAATCATATTGTGCTTCTCTCCCTCTTAAACGTGGCAACATTCCAAGGGTTGCCTGTGCATCCACCATCGATGCACTAGATACAAACTCAAAAATCAATTAATTACGGGATTAACAAAATTAATTAACACTTTTCCAAAAATATAAGAAAGATTCCTCCTTTTCCCTCTCGTTCCCTTCACACTCCCCCGTTTTAAACATCCCTCAAACACATATCATTCCATTACACCTTTTCTCATACAAATAATATAATAATAATCTTCATCTAAATATATAAATATATATACCCTTGTCCTTAATGTGATGCAACAGAAGCTCCAGCAATGGCGGAACACGAGCTCTCCGACGACGAGCTCTTCGAACTCCCTCTCACCTACTCCGTGGAAAATGCTGGAACTAGTGTTGGTGGACTCAAGTACGAAGATTTAGGCAGCGACCCTTTTGTTGTCAAGATCGATGACAGCTTGCTGATCGATCATAGCCGTCTATCCATTGGTCCCATGATCAGCGAAGGCCCTTACTCTATGGTCTATGAAGGATTGTGAGTCCTCTTTTCTTACTCAAAAACTTGTCTTGTTAGCTATTTTTCTTGAATATTTATTTATTTATTTGGAATTTGTTTGCTCACATTGTTTGCATGTTCTTGAATTCTCATGCTTTTGTATTTTACCCGTGTATTGCTTTTACTTGAATCTTGAAAGATTTTGGGGCTTATGAAATGATAAACCCTTTTGTTGTTCTGATATGATTTGTGGGTTCTTTGAGGTTTTGGTGTGTGGGATGAGAAATGTTGTTTCTAGTGCAATTTATTTACAAGAATAAAGTTATGTGTTTTGTGAGTTTCCCTCTGTTTCTTCAAAAACTGAGCAGGTAAATATGCAATGACTTGTGTTCTGACTCTTGGTATAGAGTATTAACACACAATTTTAGGGTTGGTGGTATCATATAGAGAAGAAAATGTTGTGCTACTTGTCCTAGGTTTTCATACAATTAATTGCTTCTTTTAGGCTTCCATTTGACATGGGTAAGATTGATTCTTACACTAGGTGTACACGCGTCGTCGTATGGCATTAATGTGCTATTTTGGCTTTGGCTTGAATTTTCCCACGCGCACGATGAGTTGCATATTTGCATATAAAGAATAAACAATTTTTTTATCAGAATTACCTAATGGAAGGAATTCATGATGCTTTTTTGTATATTTGAGGTTTTGGTGTGTGGGATAAGAAATGTCGTTTCTAGTGAAATTTATTTACAAGAATAAAATTATGTGTTTTGTGGGTTTCCCTTTGTTTCTTCAAAAAATGAGCAGGGAGATATGCAATGAATTGTGTTCTGATTCCTGGTATTAACACATTTGGGGTTGATGGCATCATATAGAGAAGAAAATGTTGTGCTACTTGTCCTAGGTTTTCGTACAATTAATTGCTTCTTTTGGGCTTCCATTTAACATGGATAAGATTGATTCTTACACTAGGTGTACATGTGTCTTATGACACTAATGTGCTGTTGTGGCTTTGGTTTAAATTTTTCCACGTGCATGACGAGTTGCATATTTGCATATGAAGAAAGAACATTTTTATTATTATTTTTTTATTATCATAATTACCTAATGGAAGGAATTCATGATGCTTTTAAGTATATTGGGCAATCACTCCCAAAACCAATAAGTGCATTTTAGAGTTCCATTTGTTCTTAGATTAGGAGGGAGTTGACACTTTCATCGCCTGTGGGAACAACATTGATTGTTATTAATCACTTGTGGCAAGGATTTCTATGTTTCTTGAAAACCAGCAATGCACAAGTTTTATGCAATAGTAGTTTTTCCCATTATTTTAATTGCAAGCTTGCTCCATGGTTCGGTGCATGTATCTGTATGTTCTGCCAAACAATTAATTCACTAGAATGCAACTACGATGCAGATATTAGTAGCATAATGTGATTGACTTATTTGTCATTAACAACATAGTGAGAGATCCTAATCCTTTAATTTCACCAAAGTACAAAAACTACTTAGAAATATCAAAATGATCAATTCTACGACTCATTTTGTTTGATCAAAACAAATCACTGTGCAGAACTTATATAGGAAACTATACAATGATACACGGTAAATATATGCTGTAAATATTACTGAAGATTGTTGTTGAATTAGTTCCCAAAAGTGGCCACTTAGTCCTCTTTGTGCAATCATCCATGATAGAATGAATGAAATAGAGAAGTGTTTACAGGATGCTATATGATTGATGTAAACCTATCCTATTAAAGTGAAAAATTTATGAGACAATTATAATAAGGTCCTGCTTTATGGTACCAAATGCTAGGCAATCAAGAAATGACATTCCAAAACACGAGAATAGCTAGAATGAGGATGGTAAAACAGATAAGAGGCAGGGCAAGAGAGGGCTATATACTGGATATGACTGCAATTTTGATAAGTCATAGGAAGTATCACCAGAGGAGAAGATGAAAGAAAATTGGATTAAGATGATTTGGTTATGTGCAACAAAGGTCAATGAAAACAATAGCAAATAATGGTAGGATTATGGTGGTCTGCAATTGTATATGGACCTATGTAGAGCAGAGTGGAGAAATAGGGTTTGCCCGGGTTGGTCCTTATTGAGTTGAGTTGAGTTGATTGTTTTCTTTTTTCCATTTTTTCTTCTCATAAATTCTGATTTGATGTTCTACTACTTAAGCAAACAATCATTCGTGCTTCTGGTGCCCATAGGAACAAACAGGACTATTTGTTAAAAACTTTCACTTTACTTCTGGTGTCCCTTCTTGTTTCTTACTCAACATTATGTTCTGAACCTGCTTGTCATCTGACAACATGTTTACTTTTATGCTAATATTTAAAGGAAGTTATGTGTGTTTGTGTGTGTATTGCCAACATTCCCATACATGTTTTTGTGGTCATTATACTAATATTTGTGAGCATCTGTGCTGCATTGAAGAACTGCATTCCTGCTATGTTTTCTAGGTATAATTCCAAGCCTGTTGCCATAAAGGAAATACAACCAAACAAAACATCAGCTGTGAGTCCTGAACGCAAAGAGAAATTTCAGAGGGAGGTTACAATGTTATCTAAGGTGAAACATGGAAATATCATCAAGGTATTTAACAGAGTTTGCTTAAAAATGTATTTTTGAATACATTTTGTTCATATTCCTCATGGAATAATTTTCTCTTCTTTTTTTGTCATTTATGCTCCCTTTAAGTTTCCAGATTACATTGGTAAAAAAATGAAACTTTGGAGTTTCAATTAAGTTGGGTTTGAAGTGGTTATTGTTTTCTTTTCCATTCCCACAGGCCACAACATCTTTGCAATCAAAAGAACCATTAACTGATTTAGATGTCATAGGTTAATTTAATAAATCAATCACACAAAGTATTTTAATAATTTTTCATGCGATTCGATTTGGGATTAGATAAGTACTGCCACAAAAAAAAAAGAATTTTAACTTCTTTTGTCTTAAATCTGATATTGGATAATTCCAATGTAAACTCTCACATATCTTACCTTGTCCAAATGCTTACGTTACCATCCAAATGTATTTGTAGCTTATCTTATTTAGCTGTCTTGTGAGGGAGAGCACAGGAATCGTCAATCTCAGTGACAAAATGTATTGATTTATGTCATGCATATAACTTCTCTATGCTTACATTGGTATAACACTGTTTACATGGAATATATATTCGACAAGGAGCTAACACCTGGGATCTTAATTTAACTAGCATGCCTCCTTCAATAGAAGTTTATTTGGGTATATGGCCTCTCCCCTTCAAGAGGAGATTATCTAGGCTTAAGGCCTCTCCTTAATTGGAGTTATTAATTATCGTGGCAACAAGTGTATAAGGTAATTCGATATCTCAAAGGCCATCCCTTATATTTTCTTTTCACCTTGATGCTCACAAGCCTACCTGGGCTGGTGGCAAGACCCAGGGAGTCCTATTTGGGGCTCGGTGTGGGTTGGGGCACCGAAACATGCTACCTCATCCCATTCTTTTAGAATTGCTCCATGGTTTTAGCTTGATGGCAAGAGTAAGTGCTCACTAAGCTAGACACTCACTCCAATCAGGGCAACATGCCTTCGGCCTTGGTAACCAGGCGGGAACAAGGTCCATATTATCCATTAGACATAAGCCACACTCAGTTTGGGCTCATTAAGTGGACTCACTCATCAGCTTGTAGCTATTAAAGCTCGTAAGCAACATGAGTGGGAAGGGCTCACCATTGGCAAGACAATTCAACCAACAGAATTTTGCCATTCAATGGACCTTGAACTCCTATAAAAAGACCATTACACGGATTTTCACATATAATTTTGGATTTACAAGGACCAAGATCATTCCCACTCTCTGAATTCGCTTTAATGCCACACCTCGAAAGTCTCCTCCTTGGTTACATTGCTTTCCCTCTCTACAGCATCCTCTTGCTATCTCATCAACAAGGATGTCATTAGATAGAATAGTTCACCTTTTGCTGTCCTACAAGAACCTACCTATCAACAAACACCATAGTTGTTCTGGATTGTAATCTGGATTAGGCTGTATGGGGATCATATCAGCTCATAATGTGTCTCCAAGAGATTATAGGGAGAGTATCTCTAGTTTTCACTGAATCAAATTTTACTAGTTTGTATTGATTATTCTGAATATTATAGCATTATACAACTAAGCACATCTACACCAAGATATTAAAAATTTGATTGTTCATGTAAACTCATGGACCACTAATTTTATTGATATACTATGCAGCTAATAGGATTTTAGAGGCCTGACATGTCATCATTGTGTCTCTGTCATTGATGCTACTTTGGGTTACCATTTAGCATGATCTGTACATATTGTTGGTTTTGGGTTATGCATGATCGGCAACGTGAATTAGCTCCTCGAATGATGAGCACAAAGGTGTTTGGCAGATGACCTCATCTTGGAATACTACTTTCCTTACAATTTACTAAATTGTATCTGCTTATCAAAGATATCCTTTTCTCATTGTTAAACAGAAATGCACTTAGCTCCTTGACATTCTCTTGAAGTAGTGATTTGCTAATCCCTAATCCCATGACAATTTTGATTCTTAACTTGTACTAATAGAAGATATGGATTGACAAAAAATCATGGATTTTAGGCCTTAGCTTAAGGATCAGAAGGACAAGATCTGTGCAGCCAACCCCAAAATAATTGGGATGGGGTTTGAACACTTTTGGTGATCACGACAACTACATAGGAATTATCTTGAAAAAATTCATGTTTACAATTACTTCAAATCTTCAATAATATGTATTTAGTGTTTCTTAACCTGTTATATTTATCTAAATGCATTATACTTGTTCTACACTTAAATGAATGTTACTTGCTTATCATGTACTCATGTTGCCACTGTTTTTCTCCCTAATGTAATTTCGAAATTGATTCAAGGAAATATCTTGATAAAAATTATCGATGCTCCTACTTCATTAAAAAAAAAAATATATCGATGCTCCTGACTCGGATGCTGAGATTAGCCCCATGCTGTAACAGTTTATTGGCGCCTCTATGGAACCGGCCATGATGATAATTACAGAGCTCATGAGAGGTGGTACCCTTCAGAAGTACTTGTGGAGCATCCGTCCAAAATGTCCAGATCTGAAGCTGTCTATAAGTTTTGCACTGGATATCTCTCGAGCTATGGAGTACTTGCATGCAATGGGCATCATTCACCGTGACTTGAAGCCCAGTAATTTCTTCTCTCCTTCATATTTGTAGTTTTGATACATTCTGTTGAGCAGTCAACTGGCTAGGCATGTGGACATGTATGTTGTTTGGGCATGGAAAGCAATTTTGGCTTGAATATGTATCCTCTTTGGTTCATGATCTTATTGGTTGTTTGGTACACATCACAGTGCCATAACATGTTAAAACATGCTCAATGGTTAACCGGAAAAAAAAAAAAAAAAAAAAAAAAAAAGAAGAAAGAAGGAAAGAAGGAAAGAAAGAAAAGAAAAAGGAAAAGGAAAAGGAAAAAAATTTGATTATTAAAGTATCGTAACTCTTTGCTGACATATTACGGGCATGTCCATCCATGAGGGTGAGCCAAACTAACTGCATAATTGTGAAGGAGATGAAAATTTCGCAAGTTTTCTTCACAGAAATGAGCTTACGCTTAGATTTCCATACAGATTTAACTAGGGCCCATTTTGAAGATCTAACAGCATACACTAGTTATTTTGTCTCCTTTTATTTTGGGATGAACCCCTGAAATGTTAATCCTTGAGTGCTTGTCGATATGGTTGAAAACCTTTTGGTTGCAAATCTTTATGTTTATCACAGGCAATTTACTTCTCACAGAAGACAAGAAGCAAATTAAGCTGGCCGACTTTGGGCTAGCTAGGGAAGAGGCGGCAGATGAAATGAGTACTGAGGCTGGTACTTATCGATGGATGGCTCCTGAGGTAATTTTTTGGTTTAAGAAATTTACATTGCCATAAATTTTCCTACTACGTCTAATTGATTCCTATTATCTAAGTCAGTTGTTCAGCATTGAGACACTTCAAAGAGGAGCAAAAAAACATTATGATCATAAGGTGGATGTGTATAGCTTCTCGATGGTTCTCTGGGAGTTGCTGACAAACAGGACTCCATTCAAGGGGAGGAACAACATAATGGTAGCATATGCTGCAGCTAAAGTACGTCCTTTGAAACTATCAGCACTAATACTGGAAACTATACATCATTATGTATGCTCTATTGCTCTGTGCATTGTCGTGTCATTGTTTTCTTAAATTAATGCAGCATTCTTTAAAATTCAATGTCTGGAGTTTTTTTAATTTGATCATAGTTGAACTCTGAACACCTTGCAAAAATCAAGTTGACATTGAAAGTGAAAGTTTACTTCTACTGGTCGCTTCTGTTCCAAACTAACCTGAAAATATTTAAAAACTTGTTATTTGGGAATATTTGTCAAACTAAAAAAAAAAAATTGTCTAATAGTTGGCCGACTTCAATTACTAAATTTGGATTGGCTTTTACGTACTGATCTACTCCCAGAACCTAAGGCCAAGTGTGGAGAACCTTCCAAAAGAAATTGTCCCCCTCTTGCAATCCTGCTGGGCAGAGGATCCAGGACGCAGACCAGAATTCATGGAAATCACAGACTCTCTGGCAAACTTCCACCATAACTTGTGCTCAACACAGACAACACCACCCAAGCTGTTGGAATTTGAGCATCCCAAATCTAAAATGAAGGCAGATTCTGCAGGCACGGATCATGTAATCATTGAGTCTGAAAAGAAGGGTAAGAAGGAGAGGAGCTCCTCCATTTTCCTCCGTTGCTTGGACGACTGTCTCTCTGATTGACCAACTGGTACGATGGGTCCTGTTTTGGGTTCTTGCGGCTGAGGGACTCACAGCTCAGGTTTGGTAGTGTGTAAATCATTGACGATTTTTCTTTTCGTTGTAATGCATAGCTTTAAAGCAGATGGGATTCCAACTTCAGCTGCCATGTTATTGTATAAAAACTGTACAGAACTCAGTCTAAACATTAAGGAAAAAAAAAAGAAAAAAAAAGAAAAGAGGATAAATAAAAGAAACAACAGGAAAATAAAGCTTCTAATCTAGTTGATGCTATTTCCTTGTCCAGTTGGTAGTAATTCATTCTTGCTTTGAATCAGATTTGTCGCGTCTGGTTTCTTTGCTTTCAAGCTAATTGATTATGGTAAAACTGCAGAGCACTTGCTCATTCTGTCACATGACCGAAAGGGAGGGTGTCAAACAAGGATTCAAAAGGGTGACATTTGGTTTCCATTTGAATGGTATGCAATGTGCAGTGTTATATCAGTGAAGTTTGGTGCAATGTCACTGTTGTGGGTGCCATGCCATTTTTAATTATATCTACTCTAGTATTTGACCTGCTATGGATATGATTTTCAATTCACTTGCAATTATGCAAGGTAGTTGTTTGTATTTAAATTCGATTTCAATCACTAGGCTTACATCTAGACGGTAAAAAATTTGTGCCAAATTTTGTCTTCAACTCCCATTTGTTGCTAAAGTGAATGGCTGACCATGTCTGTTCTTATTAGTAAATGCACACACACACATATATATATATTTTTTTTATGTTTGTTGAACTCCAACCCCACCACAGCAGGGGAATGATAAGGGATCATATTGATAATTTATTAAGTCCCACTAAGACAGCAGTTGTATCGAATTATAAAAAAGGAGGAACAGTTTATTTCAAGAAACTCTCGTTAGAGCAGCTATAAGATAACAATCTTGTTATGGCCAATGACCTCATAGGTTGATTGGCACTTCTCTCCTTATAAGGAGGGATCTCGTGTTTGAGTAATCAATTATTGATTCTGATAAAAATAAAGAAAGGAGTTCAATCTTTTGATCCATTATAGCCTATGGGGGAAACTAATGGTTCCTAAAACTTCCGCCTCAAGAACTCGAAGTCACTTCTCACTCCTTAGAGGACAACTTCTTGTAAGGTTTATCTTTAATTGATGCAAAGCAGGTGGTAACCTTATTTGTATTCAAAGAATTAATTGAGCTGAAGGTTTTGGATACTCTTGTTGGCAAAAAAGAAAATAATGATAATAATAAAAAATATATATTTTGATCCATTTTCAAAAAAATAAAAATAAAAATAAAAGAATCTTATTATGTCTTATTTAATAACAAGTTAATACAATGATAGACATGACATTAGTCTTAAACTTTTGGCTCCTATCAAGTAAAATAACTAAAAGATGCAAAATATAAAAATAAAATAGTTTATTGACCGGTTTTCATAAAAATAAAAATAGCTGTTAATTAGGTTACCATTTTTGTAAGGGACACATGTTGACTTTTCAACATACTGTCCAAAATCACTCCTAACAAAATTAGATTGTTACCTCATTATTAGTATTTTAATTATTCATTCCTTTAGTATATTCTTGTTTTAAGAGCATTCTCAATAGGGTTTCCTAATCATTTAAACCTAAAAAATTAATACTATTCTAGGAATCAATTGAACAGTCTATTTTTGAGTGTGCTCCACGAAAGTTATCATTTTTATTAAAAAAGAAAAGAAAAGGAGAAAGACTAAATCTGATCCAATTAATAATGTGTCCTTATAAAATCATTAATCAACTTAGCTGGAGCTATTACTCAATTAGACCTCGGGTACTAATCCCTTTTATTGCTGAGGTGGCAAAATGATTAAAGAGTAAATTAAGACAAATGAGAAAAAAGAAGCCAAAAAACCGTGGGAAGAGAGAGAAGAGGACAGCGATCCACTTCCCATTTATTTTAGGTTATCCATTAGTTGTCATGAGTCATCCCCATCCAGTTGTGCTTTCTCTCATATTTATCCAATAGCACATCGACAGCTGTAACCCTCTTTCTCATCACGTGTCAGCTCCGAAAAACCCTACCCCCTTTCGAGGACTTTACGACGAGGTCCTCCCCACTTCCTATAGCCTATAGGACAAAGCCACACCAGATCAGGAGACTAACACCCTCCTGTCCAAAACCGTAGAGAGAGGAACAGAGGAGACAGAGAGAGAGGGAGAAGGGGGTTTCTCTCTCTTAAACTTCTCTGCTGATGATAGTGGGGTGTGCCGTGTGCGTGTGTGGATATTGTGGGCTGTGAGGATTGGCTTGTTTAGGAGCTGAACCCTAGCATCTCAGCCGTTGGATCTTATAAAAAGTGAAGAGGAAAGGGGCTGTTTCGGGTTTCGCCTATAACTAAAACTACCTCCACTTGGACTTCCACCTCACTTCCTCCAGGCGCCATGAAAACAGGTCACTCTCTCTTCTCTCTCTCTCTCTCTCTCTCTCTATATTATGGATATATATACACACACCTATGTATATATTCATATATATATCAGAGAATTAAGCTGAAGATCTTGTGTATCTCAGCAGTAGATTCAATTGTAGAGTTCAATTTTGGTGTTGTGAATGATTAATGGCGAATCCTTGATTTTATATATTTAATTTCATTTGTTTCTTTCTAGTTTGAATACTTGAATTCATTATTCATGTACTTCGATTGAGGTTGAGCTTGCTTTCTGAAATTGGAATCAATGTTTTCGTGAAATTGTGGCTTGACTGGTTTGAAAGGTGAATCCAAACCACAGAGAGAGAGGGAGAGAGAAGAGAGGAGAGAGCTCTAATTGATAGATATAGATGCGAGAGCGTTGTGTTGCAATAGCCCCATGTTACATCTAATCAGAACTGTGAAATTAGTAGAGGGAAGCTCTGAGGAGGGCTTCCTCTTGGTTGTACTGATGAGTCCTCTCTATTTCATGGGATATTGCATGAATCTCACGATGTGTGTCTCATCATTGGATAGAAGGCACTACAAAGGTCCCGCGTACAGAATTTCGTTGAGGAATCGCCATGTGGTTTAATAATGTGCAGGGATGTTATATGTTATTCGATAGTTTGATCGGAAATTTCCTTCGACTTTGACAGGTGCGTGTGGGTACATTTTGACATATTTTTGGCTGAATTTATACTGAGTGAGATTGACTCAACATAAGAAATATGATGGTGTTGCATGTGCCTTGGATTGCGTACATGAAGTAGCTGAAAAAATAGGAGAGCTCATAGCAAGAGGGATGAGGGTGCGCTCTCATGATAGACAGACTCAAATTGGCTAGTAAATTAGGAGTTGGGCGAGATTTATTAGAACAATGGATATTATGATTCTTTATTTCTTGTTAATTCCTTTTTTTTTTTTAATTTTAATTTTTAGTCAGTTTAACTAGTAAATATAGTGATAAAATTCAGGTCCTAGTAGTCGCTCTATGACTTAGGATGATTTTTGATAGATTCTTCTCTATCTCTTGGAATTTCATCAAGTCCATATCAAGGGTGGAAGAGGGCCACATTTGAAGAATTTCATCATCATCTTCTTCTTCTTTGTATTTTTTTGGGTACTGTTGATTCTATCATCACATGGTGCCAGTTTCGCACATATTTTTGGGGTGTAGCCCTTCAACTATTGGATTCATGTGAATTCTTCACTGATATTATCATCGACACTGTGCAAGGCGTTATTTGGTGAACTTTTCTATGACAAGTGCATTGTATGAAATATAAACATCTACATGCAAAAGAAGAGCTAATCTGTAACTACACCTATTTATAAATAATTGAAAAAACAAAAAATAAAAAAACAGTGACTACAACACAGCCAATCTCTATGTTGGCTGGATGGGAGAAGGCTTCATGTAGTCAGTCCAAAGTAGTTTGGATTGAGGGCCTTGCAGTTGATTTGAATTGCTGCCATCTAAAATCATTTTCCTTATTGTGATTATATTTTGCATAAGCTGAACTAAAAATGTCAAAGAATGATTTTTTTCATTATTAAGTTGCTGCTATATATTTTGAGGTCTTGAATGTTATGGTTCCTATGACATGTTGCGATTATTCTTTCCACTAGTAAAAGATCTCAAGGACCCTATTTATTGTGGAGAGTATTCCACTTCATTGTCAAATCATATGGAGAGGACCTTGGCTTACACTTTTGAAAATGCTTTTGAATCCTAGAATGATGGCCCTTTATGTGAATGCTACTGGTGAAAAGTTAATGTCTTTTTCTAAATTAAAATATTTGATTTCTGATGTGTTGTTATTGAATTTGATGTTTTAGGTGCTTCATAAAAATTACGGATAGTATACAGGATCTTGTGATAAGCAATTAAAACAAAGGGGGATTACTAAGTTTTACGTGCTACTGATCCGAATGGGAACTGGGGAAGAAAGCACACCTGCTAAGCCTTCCAAACCCACTTCTTCAACTCAGGTCCTCTCTCCCTCCCTCTCTCTCAATTTTTTTTTAATTTTTTAATTTTTTTTTTAACATGCTCCCTTCTATTTACAGGAAACACCAAGCACACCTTCATATCCTGATTGGTCAGGCTCTATGCAGGTTAATGATGAAAATATATAGGGTTTGATCTATTGCTAATTGTATTCATGAATTTTTTTGTTGAATACCTAAATACATTATCTTAATAGCTTACAGCTCAGCTCCTTGCTTAGGCTTATTATGGTGCTGGAGCTACACCTCCTCCCTTTTTCGCCTTCAACAGTTGCTTCTCCAACTCCCCATCCCTATATGTGGGGAAGCCAGGTGACTATCTCCATCTTTTGAGAAATACAGAGGTTTGCATATTTGAATTAATTTTTAAATATTTTCAAGGAAAAAAGTTCTTACTTTTACTTTGTGTTGATAATTTTTCAGCATCCTTTAATTCCACCATATGGGACCCCGGTTCCATACCCAGCTTTATATCCTCCAGGAGGAGTTTATGCTCATCCTAATATGCCCATGGTAATTCTAATCTCCTTTTAATCATTTTATATTTTGTCTGTTGTTTTCATAATCCATCTTAATTCTGATTTCCTGTCTTATTTTCTTGTTTAAATAAATATGTTTCTGTTGGAGGTTTTGCACAGTATGTTTCTTTCTTGGTATTTATCATCTAAGATTTAAACAACCTTTGGAACCACTGGATAACTTTCAAGTTGGGTATCTAATTTTCTGTATCCACTTTGCTTTTTCTAGACTCCAAGCACAGTACAAACAAATACGGAATTGGAAGGGAAGGCTTCCAATGGAAAGGATCGGGCTTCAATGAAAAAATTTAAGGGAACTTCAGGGAATATAGGTTCAGTTGGTGGCAAGGCCGGGGAGGGTGGGAAAGCAGGTTCAGGTTCGGGAAATGATGGTGCCTCACAAAGGTGAGTTAATCTAACGTTTAGAATATTCTTCTTTCTTCTTTGCTGTTTTCTGATAGTAAAAGTTGGCTTGTAAACAGTGGCGAAAGTGGAAGTGAGGGTTCATCAGATGCAAGTGATGAGAATACTAACCAACAAGTATGTATTTCGATATTATGTGTTATTGAGTATTCCTTTTTACTTATTTCTGATGTTAAAGAACTCACTGAATCCTTGCAACTTCATTGGGTAACTATTGTTGCCCAGTTTATGCATGAAAAAACTGAACTTGGCTCCTCTGAACTGTGGTGGACTGTTAATATTTAATGTTAACCTCTGGCTTATTTAAAAGTGTGTTTGTGATGTTTCTTTTCTTGTAATCAACTCACACCCAGTTTCTTCTCTTCAGGAATTAGCTGGAAGTAAAAAGAGGAGCTTTGACCAGATGCTTGCAGATGGTATTTTTATCACCTTCAACCAAACCATTTCTACCCTTTGTTTATTTTGCAGTAATAATTTCATAATTTCAATAACTTGCTCAGGAGCCAATGCACAAAATAACACTGCTGGTGCAAATCTTCAAGCTTTGGTGCCTGGGAAGCCTGTAGTCTCCATGCCTGCAACTAATCTGAACATTGGGATGGACTTATGGAATGCATCCCCTGCTGGTATTGGAGCTGTGAAAATGAGGTCCACTCCATCTGGTGTCTCATCAGCAGCTGCTCCAGGAATAATGGTCGAAGGCGTAATGGCCGACACTCAGTGGGTTCAAGTATGAAATCTTTCAGTTACTTGTTAAACTGTTTGTAATCCCACGCTCCTTTTATATTATAAACACAGGAAAAAACTTCTTCAATTCAACGGTCTTCAGACCACGGCTCATGAACAGAGGTCCCAATTTTGAGTCCCCCCCCCCCCCCCAAAAAAAAAACCATCAGATGCATGGGCTTGTAGGTGGTCTATGCATCAAGGGGTTTGGCCTGGGAATCTGGGCTTAAAGGCTTGGGATACCCCTCGTTTGGCAAAAAAGGAAAAAGAAAAAAAAGAATAGGGTCTTCAGAATATGACATGGGCCCAAAGTAGTCCTCTTGTGTAGATGACCCCATTGATTGCCAGCCACATAAATGCCTTCTTAGAGCCAGGGTGGGTTGCCATCTGGAGGATATTCTCTGCCTATATGGAAAAATATCACATCATTTATTGTTTTTTAAAAATATTATCGTGTTATATGCCTGCCCCAGGCCTTGTGGGTGGGGGGTGGAAGGAGCAGGAGGTTGTCGGTATAGGAGCAAGAGAAAGGAAGTGGTTGACCCCATTTCAGGATTCATCTGTTCTACAAAATTAGTTACCATAACAGATGATGGGAAGGCTTACACATAGGCATGTTCTGAAGTGGCTTGGTGTCAATCTTCCATGGTATATATTTAAAAATAAAAGGGGCTTAATGTTTAGCCATTTAACTAATTAAACAACTGATTAAAGCAAGTAAACTCAAGATGTGGTGAGAGATCATTGAAAAAGCCCTCGTAAAAGAACAGGGTAAAGTAACCTAACTTGAGATAAATTTCCTCTCTTTTCTTTATCCTCTTCTCTCCTTAAGTGCTCTTGCTGATCACTGTGAACAGGTTAGACAATCAAGACGCCATTATCTACGACTAGATAAACTAAGTTTACTTCATTGCACATTTAAATCAACTATTAAAAAAAAAAATTCTAATTAGGTCCCATTGAGTTATAAAATAAGTGAAAAATGTTCGAACGTTCAAATATGTTCTGCAGTAAAAATTTGTCCACTGAGAAGGTGAAATAGTTGGGAAATGGTCGTCTTTAATTATTAGCAGTAGAAGGCCTTTAGGAAGTGGCACACCTGAGGTCAGGGGGTCCCAGAACAAGTCTTCTGGAGGTCTTTTCTTGTTCTGAGTTATTGCCCCTATAACAATAACACACACACACACACAAATTTGACTTTCAGTACTTCTCTCATTTTGGGTCTTCATATGTAAATACAGGTTCATTGCATAATTTAATATGCTTACCTTGAAGGGTTATCAATGTTTGGAGGTCCCTGTGTTTGCCGCTCATTCTTATTTTTATGATGCCCTGGTTCTCAGTCTTGTTTTGAGGGATAACTACATCAACTTATACCAGCTTCAACATTGAAGCCACTTTCTAGAAATATTTATGAATCCTTTTTCACTGAATTGTAACTCCTAATGTTGACAGGATGAACGTGAATTGAAAAGACAGAAGAGGAAGCAATCTAACAGGGAGTCGGCTAGGAGGTCAAGATTGCGGAAGCAGGTATAGATGTAATTTTGTGTGCTGTTGCTTTGCCAGGTTGTTTCCTGACCAACATAGTGTTAATGTAAATTCACATTTAATTATGGTCCTATAATCCATCGACATTTTTGCATCATTGAAAAGCGATAATGGAATCCTCATTTTGGAAAAAGAGAAAAACAATAGTTTTTTGTGTGTTTATTTTGCAAGCAGATGATATTTCTATAAACTAAATGACCAGAGCAAGAAATATTTAAGCACAACAGTTGCACGCTTTAACCTGAATTTGGAAATTTGGACTTTCCATTTTTTGGTAATAAATCAGGTGAAAGAAAAGAAGGCATGATTCAGAAGCAAAAATCAAATTCTGTACTTCTTATCTATATGATCCCAATGTTGCTTTCAATTTGATTAAAGGCAAAATTAAATTTTTATGTCCATCATCCTTCTACCTAACATCAGCATATCGAAGATAGAGTTTTGCACTGATCTTCTTTATTGATTTTTTGTTGCTGTGTGGAATATTTTGGATAGTTATGGAAGGAAGAAAAACCATTTACCAATCTAGTTCTGAGTTTCTGGTTAACTATTTCCTCTTCTAGGAACCGCTAAAAGATAATAAATGAAAGTTTTTTTTATGAAGGGTATACCATGTATCAAGTATATGATTTCAATCACTTGTAAAACCATTATAGCGTGGTCATGGTGTCTCTAATATCAGTAGTTTTGTGCATTGTAGTCTAACTTAAGATCCATGGATGGTCTTGATGCTCTGTAAAATTTTAAACATTGTTCTACACGTGGAAATTCATAAACGCCTACAAGGGCTGCTTGTTTATGGGTGTTGATAAATGATACTTTGTGCATTTTTGTGGCCTATGTTTTGCGCTAAGGTAGTCCTTGCCCAAAACCAACCTCCAGAACAATAAAGGGAAAAGATTAAAATGGACCTCTGTTGAGATAGCAAATGAAGGCTTCTAATTTTAAAAGGAGAATAGGCTTTACATAGCATGGAACTAGAAACAGGATTTTGGTACTTGACCCCAAATAGATTGCATGAGGCTGTGTTGAGTTGAGGGTCCAATTGGTATGGTTTGTTTTTGGTTTTCTTTTCGGGTGAAAATGCTGACCTGAAAGTTATTTAAGTGGACTACATTGATAATGGAGTCATTGGTCTGCATTTATTATTCTCATCAGGCAGAGTGTGAAGAACTACAAGTGAGGGTGGAGACATTGAACAATGAGAATCGCTCCCTCAGAGATGAGCTGCAGAGGCTTTCTGAGGAGTGTGACAAGCTAACATCCGAAAACAATTCCATTAAGGTTGTCCATACCTCCTCTATTTTTTTTTCATTTTTTAATTTTGAAATTTATTTTCTATTATTGTCTGTCTCATATTGTTTACGCTCTTTCAATGATCATTGCATTTTTCCAGTTTCCGTATTATTTGACATCAAAATCTTGTCATGTATTTCTAATTTGGAAATGAAGAAAAGTACCTTGCCAATAGTCAATCTTAGTATGTCCATATCCAAAGGCTTCATCGAAATTAGAACTTTAGGTCTTTTTTCATGTTAGCTTTTCATAAGACTACCACCTCACAGAATATTATGTGGATTACTATTACTGACAAAGGAATTATTTTCATGTCCATGGATTACGATTATTGACCAAGGAATTATTTTCATTTTCATTCAAACAACCATTGCACTATTTGGGTTGCTAAATAAATTAATGCCACCTGAATCAATACTCTCTTTTATTAGGTTGATCTCAAATATTGGAATTTTGTTGCTTGAAACAGGAAGAATTAACTCAGTTGTGCGGACCAGATGTGGTATCTAACCTTGAAGATAACAATTCCACCCCAGGACTTCAGTCTTGTGGCGGTGAAGGCGACAGTTGAGAACTAAAACACTCTAAAGGGGAAATTACCCTTTGCAGTTAGAACCACCAATTTCAACTCAAATGGTAAACTATGATTCCAGGTTTGATGGAGCATTGAACATTGGTTTTCCTTACTAATCTATACCCTTAACCCTTCCTTTGTCAATGTAACTGTAACGTTTATTAAGCAATTTTAACTTGAGTTAGAGCCTTGATGAATTTATATGCATTGTTGTACAATTAATTGTTTGGGGAAAAAGTTGTGCTTAAAGAGATAACTTCAACTAATGTTTAGATATAAATTACTTCCTTAACAGCTTTATTGCAATGGATTTTTCATGGGAGGCAGGTAACCTCAATCAGGAAGTAAATTCCACATTTCATAAAATTTGCAAACTAAGCACTTTTCTTTAATAATTTTTGTAAGTTGGTAAAGGTGGTAGAAAAGACAGTGGTGTGCAATTGACAGCTTCATTAGGCTACTTCTGGTTTTGATTTAATGCGAGTTCTGTTGCAACCCTTTTATGTTAATGATGAAATTCTTTGCGCTTGCCATGTTTATGTTCTGCATCGCGTAATTGATTATCCTCTGGAGTATGAAGGCACTCGGATGGAGCCAACAATGAGATACAAATGTGAAGTATGTGAACACGCAGGAGAATGATCCAATGTACCTACAAGGGATACACTAGGTTTGTGCAATCGTGCAAATAAAAATCCCAACACACACACACCACCCCTTGGATCATCATCAAGGCAGGCGGGTAAGGCCAGCTATGTGATTGAAAACAACTACCTTGTACATAAGAAAGAATTAAGTAAAACAAATACTCCGTATATGTGGAAACAGACTACAGATATGCATATGAACACAACAAGAGAGTATTAATCATCATGGTCTGACTCCGTATCTGAGATCGTTCTTGTCTGGCCTTCAATGGCCCTGCGCCCACCTGGTTCAACTGGTTTCACGACACCCCTTAACATTTGGTCCGCTGGTCCAGAAGCAAGAAAGAAATTTTTAGTCAGCCCCCAAATGGGGATTAAGAAGTCAGATAACCAGCAAAAACTAGAGTCAAATCATCAGTACCTGATGCCATAATCTTCACAAATACTGTCCTAGCATATTGGATTTCTACTTGGTGCGTGCTGATGAATTTGACCTGCAGATTATACACCAACATACCTTTTTAAATTTGCATTTCTTTTATAAGACAGATGGGGAGAGAAAAAAAAGAGGGAGAGAGAGAGAGAGAGAGAGGGGGGTGCCGGGGTGGGGGGAGTTGTTTCTCAAATTTGATCCCTACAATGCTAGAGTGCCACCACCACCACCACTAGTTCCTTTTATTTTTTATCTTCTATTTTATTTTTTATTTTATTTTTGCTTTTTGATGGTGGGCCTGACAGTAACCAACATCTCAAGAGTCCTGTTTATCAAGAGAAATAAAGGTGAGACAGAGAAGTTCCGTCATCCAGAAATTTCATGTTTTACTGCATCCATGATACTAAATTCTTCTTACACTAATATTACAATTTAGTAACATGGATATGAGTACCTAACAATCATACGAGGTAGAGTGCCCAACATAATGGCAATAAATGATCAAAGGACATACCATTTCACCATATGCAAAGCCCAACACTTGGTCAACTCTAGCTTGATGCCTCAAGAAAAATGGACGCAGGTGGTTCATATACAACTGCCTCGCCCCCTAATGAAAAGCAAGCAGTTCCATGTCAACATATGAGTTCACAAAATGTCTAAATTGTTACTGTATAAAAGCTTAGAAGTAGCAATCTAGAGTTACAACACCATAATTGCTGCAAGCAAAATAAAACTAAAAATTTTATCATATATATATAAAAGAACAGACAACCAAAGGGATCTACTAAGTTCTATTGGGGAATACGCACGATAAGCATTTTCAACAAGTACATAAATTCTCCTTACATCAGCAGATGGAAGCTGAAGCCAAACAAGAAATGCAAACTTCATGTGATAGTACAGCGGAAACCTGCATAAAAGAAACAAAGATCAGAGAATTTTTCCAGTCCACAGATATATTTCTTACTGGATATAAACAGCAGAAATAATATTAAATGATTGAAAGAGAAAAGAAAAGAAAATAGTTATTAATCAGGGAATACATCTGAGTTTCCTAATGCACATTTAAAAAATGCAAGCATACACAACACCAAGCAATTTGTCCATTGTGGAGTATTTTACAATAGCAAGGAACACATTTAATTTGTATAATGCATGAAATATCAGATTTCAAAAAAAAAAAGAAAAAAACTTAGTCACTGATAAGTTAGAGATATGGTTCGATTATCAAAACTCTGATGTCTGACCTCAAAAGCAGGGACTCAACAGGAATCAAAATCTATACATGGAAAAGAGGTTGAATAAAGAAGATAGTGTTTCCCTATTAGCTATTCATCTTGCGAACTGTTTGCTTCTTTTTCTATGCTTTTTTTTTTTGGGGGGGGCGGGGGGTGGATATGTGGACATCCTATTTTTGGATACCCTGCCAAAAAAATTCAAGAATAATTTTTTTTTTTTTCTTCAAAAAACTCAACCAAGGGCTACTAAACCATCAAAACATAATTTTGCATACAACCACCATCAATTATACAAATTGAAGTTTGATAATTAATACGGGACTTCAAAAGGCATAAGTTGGTCTACATTAACACAAACATTATTCTTTAAAAACACTAAAGCGGGATTCAAAACTGTACCAGGATAAAAGTTTGTCCGAAAACACTTCCACGAGGCTGAAAGATCCAAAAGCTGTAAATATTAAAAGGGAACAGAATTAGCAAGAGTAAAAGTTTAACATTTTGAAATGCATGGTCAAGTCAAGAGGTCATGTGCTTCCAAAATTGCAATAACATTAATTCAAGCAACCATTTCCTCAATTCCTCATACCACCAAAATAGAAAATACATGAAAAAAGGCAATTTCAAGTGCTTAACAAGTTCGAAAAATCATTCAGTATATCATCCACTTTCTTGACTTAGATTAATTAGATACCAATGTGAAAGCCTAGCATCTTCAAACTTCATTTGCTACAATGCACAGACCATCAATAAAATAAGAGATGTTCTATTTGTCTTTCCAGGCATGATTACTATGAGATGAATTAAATGATAAGTCTGGCCACATATTTTGCTATAATGTCCACAAGGAATAACATCAAAGAAAATCCCATATCCACAGTTTTCATGTCCTCCAGTCCTTCATACTCACCTCTCTCCAAGATACAAAACTGTTAGAAAACTTAGTAAAAGTAGACGCGGCTAGCTTTGTTACTAGTACACTTAACTATGCCCAATAATACAGTACTTCTTAGGCAAAACAACAAAAGCATCTTGAGTAGAAGCACGCTATGGCTTCGTAGCCCAACTATAGCTTTTGAAAGATGGCCGATAAAAGTCCTATCAATGACAATGGGGCTCCACGGGTTTAACACTACGACGAAATTTGATAAAAGAAATGACCAAAAGAACATGAATTTCACTGTTCAGAGCTATAGGTGAAAAGTGATCAATATTCTGAGAAGAAGAAGACTGCCAACCTGCCCAATATAAAAGCCACTTTTGTTGCTCATTTTGATCTTTTCTCTCTATAGCCTTGAACGTAGAATATACGGGTAAAACAATCCCCACAGAACAGCTACACAAGCAATCAGTCAACATTACATTCATAACCAAATGATGGGTAGATTAAGCACACCGTCACTTCTCATTTCGAGGGATTAATACAACAAAAAATTCAGACCTAATACAATGAATGTGAATATGTAAGTATTTGAAGTAATAAAGTATCCCTTCTTAAAACCACACACCCCACCCCCCCCCCCCCCCCCCCAAAAAAAAAAAAACCCCAGAAAAAAAAAAAATCCCTATGAAGATTGTCAACCCTTAAAAAATATAGTGATAAATCCCTATAAAAAAAAATTAAATAGTGATAAATCAAGGAAGCCCCTATTCAATAAAACACACACAAAGGAAATTTAGGATGGTTAAAAATAAAAATAAGAAAACTGAAAACACACCATGCTGTACGAATTACAATGTTGGAACCAAGTGGGCAAAGGAGTAACCGCAACCCAACCTGCATTAGAGGGGATTTATCATCAATTTCAATGTCTCCGTGTGTTGACTTATAAATTGACACTAATTAGAAGAATTGCTTCGATTATATATGTAAAGAAATAAACGATAATTGCAGAATCGATCTATTACATCTTCCTATGATGAGTAAAGACTATAAGGAAATCGAGAACGGGAAATTTTAAGAGTGAGATTAGCTACGCACAGTTCGAAACCCTAGCATATGTATATGAATCTAAATAAGCATGAAAGGAATGAGATTAGAGTATTGTCACTGACCTCGCTTGTGATGTTGGATCCGAGAAGAGCCATTCCAGGAACACGCGCACAGAGAGAGAGAGAGAGAGACTGATTCACCGCTATTCTGCACCTGCTTATCAGTGTTCCTGCTTATTGATTGGGTTTTGCCGTTTTGGAGAAGGAAGACGATGTCGTTACTCGTTGATCAAAACTACGAAACGAACGGCGTCGTTTTGAAAATCCCACTCTTCATTGTGATAATTTTCGGATTCGGAAATTACTCGTTGTAGGGATAATTTGTATAATACGGGAGTTATTTGGGGAAGTATCGGGAATAATTTGGAAATATGTGTATTTATTATTATTATTTTTTTTTGGGTAAGTAAATTGGTGTATTTGATAATTAAAAAAAAAATTAAATTCAGAATTTCCAAATCATGAACTCTAAACCTTTAGTTCGAAATAGTATTCTTTTAGAATTCTTGTTATCTCAAGCCATATAGGATTGAAAGATCAAGCCGCTTCGTTGCTTGATAATATCTCAAAAGATTAGTCTTGGATGCAAGACGAAACTTAGGGACACTTTGGAAAATCAAAAAAAAGAAAAAAAAAATGAAGAAGAAGAAGATCAAGTCTCTCTAAATGTTCTTTTATTATGATGGGTGGTAATAATCCCTATTTATCACTTAAGCCTTAGATGGTGTACTTTGATAAATAGATACCCTACAATTGCATAAGTTAATTATTTTTTATTATTCTTTTAAAAAAATCCACTTGATTGTATTGGCCATATTTTTAATACGAAGCCTTACATTTAAACCCATCTAATATATTTTTTTGTGCTTGTGGCCATAACCACCAATGGCATCTCTTCCTTTCTTGTAAGGGCCTACTAGAGAGGGCTAATTAGGTTTGAACTTAGTTTACTATTATTTCTTTGTTTAGTATTCTTTGATATTTAATATAATAATAACTATCAAAATAATAAGGAAAATGATGAAAGGGCCATAACCTCATGACTCTCTAGGAAGAATAGATGCTCCTCTTTCTCAATTGTAGGATTCTTTCAAAAGCCTAGCATGAGCCTAACTCTACCCAGCGTTGAAAAAAGTCCTTTACCATGTGTTTGTCATCTTGGGTTCTAAAGTTTCCCTTGCATATCCCGCAAGCTGTTACATCCATCGTATGATTTCATTCCTAATATTTAACGAACTAAAGTTGAAATCAAAATATTTTTTTCTTGAGATTAAACAAGTTCAAGAAAAGATATTCATTTTTCTTGATATTAAAGAAGAGGTTAACGGATTTTGAATTACAGAGCAAAGTAGTCTATCTCCTTATACTCGAAAGAAGTTGAAATCAAAATCTTTTCCAAATTCTTTTCCCATCTCTTTAAAAGAGGGAGACGAACTAACATACCGACGTATAGGGCATCCGCCGTATAATTGAAATTTTTTGGTGATCATAACAGTGCTCTCCTTCTCGCTTGAAATCCCAAAACAAGTTTCACTTACTTTTATTCATTGCCTTGCTTCACATGAAACAAAATAAAAACAATGCATAAAAAAAAATAGAAGAAAAATTAATCCCATAATTGGGGTGCCCAGTACATATTTAACTTTTTAAACATGTTTGTTTGGGAACAACCGAAAGTCCACATGCAAGTATGAAAATTCAATAGGATAGAGAAAGAGAGAAGCAGCTCCTTCTAAACAAGACACCAAACAGAAAAACTACTAACACCAAACAAAAATGGTCGGGACCATACAGTACATCCCTTAGACCCTACCCTACTGTAAACCACCTACCTTCCCCCCCCCCCCCCCCCCCCCCCCACCCCTATTCCTTTCCCCCCTCACCCTTTCTAGCACCTCCATGCTGACGTGGCAACCATGGCCCTCCCCTGCCAGTACAGCACCAACTCCCCCTGCCGTTTTGCCACGTGGAACCCCCTCACCTGAGCCTTCCTCAGCAAACACTCGGCTTGGAAGTCCGCGAACTGACTCAACACCACCGGCCTCATTCCCGCACCGGCGAACACCTCCCTCCACGGGGTCATTCGCCGTCCGGCAGCCTCGACTGCCGCGAAAATCTTCGGTCGCAACACAAACATCTCAATCCTCCGAACCCCATCTGTTCCTCCTAGCGTAGCCGCGTCGAGCGACTCGAGCATCACCGAGTAGAACTCGAGCCCCTCCACGAGACTCCGGCGAAACGACGCCGCTCCGGATTCGGTACACCCGTCGCCGTCCACGAAAAAGACGACGTTCGGAGAAATTCGCCGGAGATCATTGACCAATCCGGAACCGATACGTCGGAAGATAGCCGGAGATAGATGAACGGCCGTCTTCTCTCCCTCCATGAATTTGATTGCTTTGAAAGATAACACCTCGAAGGTACGAATCGACACAAGCTCGATATGGAATCCAATTTTCAGTTCTTCAGCGAATTGGCACAGATTTTCTCGAATCAACCTCGACTCAATCACGTATTCCTCCGGCACAACGGCGGTGACTCGAAGAACAGAAGGATTCACTTTACAAGCCTCCGCCTTATCAGCTATCTCCTTCATGAACGAAGCGTATTGACCTCCGAATCCGATATCAAAGTCTATGACGTGAATAAACTTCGATTCCGACAAAGTCTCGAGGAGTACTTGATTAGAAGTGAAATTGGAGAACATCGGAATCGGAGAGATGCCGGAGAAGGCCTTGTAGGCTTTGATCGTCTGCACAATTTCCGACGGTGAACAACGAGCCGGCCGGTTCGAACCGGTGACAAGAAGAGATTGGAGAGCTTCTTTGAAGTAGAACGCAGCTCTCTGGAGAGGTTTTCCGAAGGGAGATCGAAGCCGCTGATTGAGCCGCGCCAATATCACCTGCGCGAGTTGAAACTCGTTCGAGTCGAAGCACCCGGCGGCTCGGATGAGTTCTTCGACTAAGTCGAACCCAACGACGTTCCAGTTCGCAACATCTAAAGCATAATTCGAATTCGGATTTAGGGGTTGAGTCACAGAGACGTCGGAGAGATTCATACCGGAAGGAACGAACGGTGTATGATCCAACGGCTGAGGAGGTGGGAGTTCCGCGAAGTGTTGGGCGGAATCGTCGTGTAAGCCCAAATCCCCTATGATGGAATCCCAGTCCAAATTATGCAGCATATGCTCGTCCCACTGAAAAGAAGGGTCGTCCGACTGCGACAACACATCGGAAACAGCCGAGACCTCCGGTCCAGAGACGGGCACATCGGCAAGCGGACTAGGGCTACGACGGAGGTCGAGAACGGAGGTGGGTTCGTAGCATAAATTTGTGGTGTTATTAGTAGTAAGAGGGCTGTGGAAGCCGGTATTTCGGGCAGTATTGTTGCAGGAGATGGGTTTTGGGTTGGGTGATTGGTTGTTTGGAGAAGACGTAACGGGAAATTTCATCGCTCAGAGAGAGAATTACAGGAAGAGAAGGAAAGAGGCAATCAAGGAGCTGCACGAAGCGACGCTCTCTGTGTCTCCCTCTCTTTGTTTTTGTAAATCAGCTCTCTCTGTTGCGTCTGTTATGGAGAGTTGAAGAGATGGATTGTGGGTGGAGGGGGCTTTTCGTCGTTATCATTGCCACCTTTTTATCTTTGCGTGCGTGCATGGGGGTATGGGGTAATGTACCATGTAGGGATATGGCATGATGGATATGAATTTTAATACATGATCGACAGACGTCAGAAAACTCTTTATCTCTCTGGGAGGCTTCTACCTCAAGTCATACTTTTCTCTTGCTTTATCGGATTCGCAGCTCATTGTATTTAGCTTGTTTTGCCTAAGTATTTTTATGAAAATTATTTAATCTACCAATTTTATCTATTTCAGAGGTCCATATGTTAATAATAAGATTATGGGAATTTTTTTTTATAAGAAAATATAAATGCTAAACCCCTTGGTGAATGAAATTAGAAGATATATTCATCTATAGATGTAGCACAAAATTTTTTTATTTTTTCCCTCCCGAGTAATCCTATGCACTCCAATTCTTTAAAGTTGATATCGCATTAGTGTAGATGCCATTCTCATGTAGGAGAGTTAGCATAAATTGAGTTTGAAAGACTCGGGACGCATGGCATTTCTATTTTTATGTTTTTGAACTTATCCAAATAGAGTAAAACCTAAAGCTATGTGAATTTGAAAAGATGGCATATCATATGAGAAAATTGGGGAAAAAGCTCATGAAAAAGTTAGATCGAAAGGGTATCATTTTTCATAAAGTGTCATAAACAATGCTTTATATAAATGTATGGCAATTGCTACTAAACATTTAAGTGCTACTAATTTTCAATTTTTTTAGCCATGTAATAGAAGAATGTACTCAATCCACATAGTACATACATTCTTTTTTAAACTGGGGTGGAAGTTTCAAATTCTTGCCCTTTTCTTTATACAAAGAGATAGGGGTATCAACTTATTAAACAATTACTAGTAAATACAAAGAGTGCTTCCATACACTTGGAAGTTTGAAGAGGATCGTCAAACAGTAGACATGAATGAATGACTTCATGCCGAAACGCGACAAACAAGTCAAAATGGTTAGCGTCAAAGTTGCATAGTTTTTTGTTTGCCGACTTGCCACTACTCCAAAAGCCCCCCTTAATAGAGCCAAATCCGAATACCACCGCCAACTTTACTCATCGCTCAATCCCACACTCACGTTAAAAAATAAAAATCTGGATGACCCATCAGAGGTTCGGATCCATCCAGTAAAAGCTCTTGCTTTATCAGTATCACATCAATTAAAATAATAATAATAATAATAATATTATCTATATTATTATATAATTACTGTTATATAAAGAGAAGTTCTCTCTTAGGTATTCATAATTTTGTTCACACAAAAAAAAAAAAAAATGGTTCAATTATTATGTAAAACATAGTATTAAGAGCTTTAGGGATTCTTTTTTTTTTTTTTTTCCTAAAAAGAAGTTCAAGTTGGTTTTACTACTGTTAAATAATTACAGTTAGTATTAGTTATTAACTATAAAGTTAGTAATTATTTATATTAAATTGTAATTCTTTGACCGTAGCCGGAAATTAAAGGCAAAGATCAAAAGAGATTTTGATAATTTGATTTGCGTATGTTCAAATATTGCTATACGCCTTCCACCACCACCCTAATTTAACAAGTTGAAAATCAAGAACATGTTTAGCGCATTTGCCTTGATTTGGTCATTAGGAAAAAGCAAAAAAAGGAAAAGAATACTTGGGCTTTGATATGCCCATTATTGGGTGGAGGAAAAATGAAGTTTCATTTTCTTGCAAAACAAACAACGTAGAGACACAAGATTTAACTGCCCATCGTTGAATGATCCCCTAGACTTCCCACCTGAAAGATTCAACGGTGGAGACGCAACGATAGACATACCTCTCTGGAGTGTAGTAACATTCACACCTAGAAAAAGGCCTTACGAAAGCTTACAAAGTGGGACCCAAAACTTGACCTGGTTGTATGATCTGATTGGCCAACGTGGGACCCACTTGGCGGCTTTTGTCGGATACGGTGTGTCTCAGATGCATGGATGCATCAAGGCTCTAGCGAGCAGTGGGCACCGTGTTTTTTGAGATCTAGTTATAGTTTCGAGCGCGTAGACATCACGCCCACGTTGGAAAGGCTTTGCCAATGGCGGCCATGGGAAAGGAAGAAGAATATGTTCCCATGGTGAAAGTGTTATCATGCATTGGGATCAATCCATCCCTCCATTTAACAGATTTACGTACCAGAAAGAAACACGATATCTCCCCCACCTTTTTTTCTTTTCTTTTCTTTTTTTTTTGGGTGTGTAATAATTGGACTTTATGAGAAAAGTATGGCATGCACCTTCTAAAAAGATGTATTGTACCTGTCTTTTGTTTTTTTTTCCCTTTTTTACTACCACAGCTAACATTTTACTATGGTATACATAGCAACTCATGTCCTAATCAAGCCTACGTGTTTAATTAGTATTACTTATAATATTACATAATTATATAGATTTACGGAGCAGATACTCATATGGGGAACCAATGCAATTGCATATGGCAACCATATATTCATGTGTTACATACGGGAAACTGATCAAGTGTGGATGGATCATCCTGGACAAATAGTACAATTAAAAATCATGCGATTCCGCCTAAATCATTCTAAGAGCCTGTATCTGATCATGTTCAGTTAAATATATAACATCTGTGTGTGTGAGTGAGTGTATCAGTGTATGTATATCCGTTAAGCTATAAGGTTTTTGACATTCAATTATAACTAAAAAATATACTGGAATCGGTGAAACAAAGTGTATACATTAGATATGTAGTTGGCTCCCCACTTGTGTAGAAATTGGGCATGTTTATCAATAGGTAGAAGTGCTGATTGTGCTGCAAAATTTGGACACTGTATTTGGGTTCATAATTATCCTAGAAAACTTTGGGATCGATGTTTGTTAAGAGGACATATACGCTATTGCCAATTGCCATGCCTAGATATTAGAACTAAAATTTTCTATATTATTTGACCCAAAACCTAAGAAAGTTGAGGCAGGAATTCTTTTAGTTAGTTCATCCTCAAGCCTCAATTTGAGGCCAAAGTTTGAGTCGGGGTTAGCTCAGACTAGCTTTTTTCAGGTCAAATTTCGGTCTCACAAGGAATCCTTTCCACTAAACCAATTTATGGCTTTTACTCTTTCTCTTCCTTTCATGGGCTCTCAAAACTGAATTGACCTTTCCGTGGATGCGCCCATTTTCAAGTCTGGTGCTTAATTAAGCGTTAATATGCCCTTAATTCCAACAGTTTCGATCAAAATAATTTGCCCGCACGGCACGCATGACCCTGTCTAGAAACCGAGGGATTAATCATGATTGATAGAAATGATATTTTATATAAATAAAATAGAATATTTACTCTAAATTCCAAAGCCTAACAAACTAGATTAGAGAGCCTAATTAAACTATGAATCTATGATAGTGATACGGATGCAGCTATCAGATGAGCTCCACATGAGAACAAAATCAATCTAACCATATTTTAATCTATCATTTTGGCATCCTAATCCGAGATTAGATACTACAAAAATCAAACATATTTAAACGAGGTCATGTACTGGATTCCTGAAAAAAAAAATACTATTGTACGTACATTGAAAAACTAGTTAGGACCCGCTTGGTCGGCCGAATAATAATAATTAAACAAGTCTAGAGTATATAACATAATATTGAACGTACAAATCTTTTATCTTGAACGAGACTAATTTTAAAAAGTTGGCATCATCACTATAATTGATGTTACAAAATTAATTTTATATGGAGTACTATCATTTATGAAATGTCTCTATTTTGAATTTTCGTTCTTATTTGTGATGATTATCATTCAACTTTCTTTAATTTTTTTTTTAAAATTCAAGACAGTTGGATTTATTCATTCCGTACCATGTAAAATATACAAGAATCATTGAATTTTCATTTGAACAATTCGTATCTAAGAAACCTAACATGACTAAATTGACAAATCAGCTTGTGTCAAACATTATGTATAAAAGTTAGTATCCGATCACGCACACGCATGATATATATATATATATATATATAGTTGTTTAATCAAGTTTGATTAGATCCGTCTAGAACCTGATCATAACCCTATATTTGTTTTAATTTTGTTTTTCAAAACGTGTGATTAGTATCGGAAGTACAAGTATTGTAGTAGAAGTTTTTAAGTCAAATACTTAGGAATTAAGGGTCTAAGTACACGGGACACACGCGGTGGGCAAGGGAGCTTGTAGCACACAAAAGAGTGGGTTTGAGATTCTAATTCATAAATCATTCATATAAAGAGGGTCACACTAATTCACCCACTCCCAAAAGAAAAGGCAAAAGCTAGGAGCAGTGGAGGTGATTTGGCCATGATAGTAGGGTATCTTCTATCTTCTGTGGCACAAGAAACATTACGGGGGTCCTTTCACCCACATGGGGATCCTTTGGATATGTTGGTCTTGCTTTGAGAAAAATACCCATTGATTCAATTAGATTTCTTTATGACCAATACTCATGTCATTCCTCTCAAATTACATACGTGGCCTCTCTCTGTGCCATTATAAAATCCATTTTGAACAAGATTGTGAAATTTAGAGGGCAGTTGGTTTAAAGTGAAAGGAATTTTGCACTTGAAAAAAAATAAATAAATAAATTCCACTTGATTGACGATGTAGTCAAGTAAGATTTTCCTCCTTCTTCATTATTTTTTTTTTTATTTTTTATTTTTTGTGTGTGTGTGTGTGTGTGTGTGTGTGGGGTGTGGGGGGTGTTGTTGTGGGGCGTGCATTGTGGTCAGCAGATAATGAACCGAGGCAATATCATAAAAAGCTATTTTTCACCCAAAGTCAAAGTGGTGGAAAAGGTAAAAAGAAAAGAATAAAGGAAAATGTAAAGGAAAAGGAGAAGATTAAAGAAAAAACCATGATTAACTCCAGTAAATGCATGTGAACTGGACCTCTAGCAATCTTTTTCCTCCTCTTGCCTGTGAGTTCAATTCTACCTAATAAAACACTCACACACGCATCCATTCCATATTCTATTTTGTTTTGAACTCTACTCGTTCGGAATGACAGCATTTGAAATCTCAACTTATTCGTTGTGTATTCATGTAAAAGTCTTGAACTACCATGCACGAAGGTGTATGTTCGAGAATTGAGAATGACTACTTAGTGCTTAAGATAAAGGTTTGTACCAAATCCAGCCCACCCCTCCCCTCTTGGGCTCTTGCTAATGACCTTTTGACTTTCTTTTTAGTAGTGATATAGGTTTGGCTACGAACAAATAATTCAGTAAATAGCCATTCTAAGTTAAGTTAGTAGTCAGTTTCTAAGAAGTTAATAGTAATCTGTACTAAACTGTAATTATTTGCTTGCTGTTGGACCTATCTGTAATTCCCACTATTTATAATATACGGAAAGTTAAAATAAATTAATCATATTTTGAAGATCAGTAGGCTTCCCTGGGACAAAAATAACCAAAGACAGATCTAAAGTACCATCTCATGGGGTTGAACACCGAGTTTTTTTTTTTTTTTTTTTTGAGTAAACATCTTCCAATATATCATGGTCTCTCAAATTTTCCTAGTGTACACCCTTCTTGAAATAAATCAGCCCGCCTAGCCCGAATCCAACCCTAGTTCAACAAAATTGAGCTCAGGTTGGACTTAATTTGAGCAACCTTGGATTAGGTTGGCCTTGGCCAGGATGTTTAACCCTTTGGGTTGAGAATAGATTGATCTCCCAACTCACCCAAGTTGGACCCCTAAAATCAACTCCAGCTATTTTGGAGAAATCCTCCCAACAGTACCAAAAAGTAAATATTTGTCTCAAACAACTGTAATGGGGCAAAGCCATTTTTGAGAGAGTTGTTGCTTGATCCTCAATTCAAAATTTTCCCTAGAGTTAAATCTTGAAAATTTAGCTTAAGATTTAAAATTTAAACTTTGCCCCCTGCGTGGGAGTTGCTCTAACACAACTAGGAATGGCAATGGATCGGGGGCAGGTTAGAACTACTCCATGCCCAACCCGATTTCATCTGGGAAAACCATGCCCGAGCCCCGCCTTGCCTCAATAATTTTTTTTTTTTTTTTCCCAAAATCCATTTTTTTGCTACTTACCACCTGTTACATGTTGTTAATATACCAAGCCTATGCATGTTTTTAGCACCCAATATAATCTTGTTCAAATAATATCATACCTAATATGATCACACATATATTAGACACAAACATAAGAATTAAGAAACAGTAAAAATAGATAATGAGCTTTGTAAAAGACTCCATGAGCCTATACCAAGATAGTTATATATAAAGTTAAAATTGTAAAAGCATATTCGGGTTGGGTCAGGGTCTTTGAGTCAAATGAATATAAGATCCATGCCTGCCCATATAGGTACGGGTCCAGTTGGAACCCTATAGATCAGGATCGAAATTGCCTATCTCCAACACAACCCAATACTAATCTCAACTCATGAGCCTAGCAACAAGCAGCCAAGCAGCCCATCCCAATAAACAGTAGTAAAAATAGGCCTCCTTAGAGTGACAGAAGCCCAAATCTTTTTTGTAACGAAATCTCGTGATTACCGTGAGACAGAATTCTTGCATGCACGACCAAAATGGATCTCAACAACTTTGGCTTCAGCAGCGAATACCAAGCCCAGCTTCCTGACACGTATCCCATTCAACATGCACGTGTCCACGCAAAAGACACGTAGCTTTCAAATTCGTATCATCTTCTACTGTATATAACCTTTCAACTCCCATCAAAGCTCATCTCTCAATCACTCTGCAAAGCAATTATTGCCCAAGAAAGCTATGGTTTCTCCGTTTCCATTTCTCATCTTCTCTCTTCTTTGTTTCTCTGTGCATGTAGTAATAGCTTTGAATGAGGATGCATGGGGTGGGTTGAGACTTCTGGTGAGGAAAGATCAAAGGAGGACACTTGTTTCAACAGAGTATGGAGAGGTCTCAGCCGTTGAAGTCAGTGATGAAATAAGGGGCCCTTACCATCTTGAGTTTATCACGTTGGAGCCAAACGCGCTCTTTCTTCCAGTGATTCTCCATGCAGATATGGTATTTTATGTCCACACAGGTACTGTTGAGTATCAAACTGATCTATGCTTGAATTAATATCGACCCATGTTCAAAACTGTTGACTCAGGTACTCTAATGTTGGCCACAATGGAGTATAAAAGAAAAAGGTAAAAAAACAGCTACATTTGATCAACTAATTTGATAATTTTTCTATTTTAAGAATTAATTACTTGCGCCTAGGGCAACTCTTCCAAGGTCACCCATGGAATTACGTCCTGTAACTGTATGTACCCAAAGGATTAGTCGGATTAAGCATCTCTAAACCTCTTGATATCAACAAAACAATATATATATATATATATATATATATATATATATAAATCTGGTGCATGTACTACTTTTTCATTTATCATAACATGACTCCGCAATTTTCACTAGCAAAACATGTAATGCTGATTCTCTTGCAGATGAACTTATAGAATTCTATCTGAAATTAAAATCTAATATTGACCAAAATAATCGATTGAATTTTTTATATATGGAAGTTGCAGGGAGTGGAAGGTTGAGTTGGACTCAAGGGGAAGAAATGGTGCGGGTAAGATTACAGCGAGGAGATGTGTACAGACTCCAGCCAGGCGCTGCTTTTTTTGTGCAGAGCAACTTAGACACACAAAGAGAGAAGCTTAGAATTACTGCCATCTTTGCTAGTTCAAGTGATGACTTACATGTATGATGGACCTTCTTACAATGTCAATTTTGTCCCTCTTGTGTAATTTAACTCATGTTTTCACCCCTTTTCAATAATTTTTATTATTTTTTTACTGTACATAAAATTGATGCAGGAGCCATCCATTGGGGCCTACTCGAGCATTAATGACCTCATCCGAGGCTTTGATAAGAAAGTCCTCCAAGCAGCTTTTAAGGTATGATTCCAATTCCCTAATGAAGTTTGTTTGGCATTAGCTTTCTTAATTCACTCAACCCAATTCAATCAGCTTGATGAGTTCGATAATACTTCTAAGTAGCAGGAGTACTTGAGTTTGGCTGGATTGGCATGATAAAAGGCTTATTTAAGTTCATTTAAGATAAAAGACTCGAGCTACAAAACTTCTAAGCCTGAGCAGCCTGCTACATGACGACTCAGCTCGATTATGGGCTTAAATTTTGATCTGGTAAAAATATAATGGCAAATGGATCTTTTTAGGCTCCTGAGGAAGTTATAGAAGCCTATAACAAATGCAACATCACCAGCAATTGTGCACTCGGTGCAAAAGAGAAGACCAACCTTGTGGGAGTGGGAAGTTCGATTCATTAATGCCTTCCTAGGAACCAAAGGCAACAGCATGGCTGATGTCGAAAACAGAAGGAAGAAATCCAGAACATTCAATATTCTGAAGGCAGATCCAGATTTTGAGAATTGCAATGGGTGGAGTTTGACAGGTGACCAAGAAAGACTTCCTTGCATTGAAGGGTTCCAACATCGGTGTTTTCATGGTGAACTTGACCAAGGTCAGTTGCTAACAATATATCCTACACTTCTGATCTATTTTTCTTTGCAATTTAATAGTCCCGAAGGTTCCATAAAAGACCCCATTGACAGTTTCATGTAATTTACTCTAATAAGCAGTAAGACATCTTTATAAATCAGATGTTTCAAGGAAATGATGGGTGTGCCCTCCACGCCCTGAAGTGACATAGAATGATTAAGAAATGGGAAGTTGGCAGATCTCGAAAGCAATCCTAACATTGTTTTATTGATATGTGTGTTTGTTTTTGAAGGGCTCAATGATGGGGCCACATTGGAATCCAATGGCTACTGAAATAGCGATGGTAATACAAGGGCGAGGGATGGTTCGGGAGGTCTGTGCTAGCAATGCAAAAGAGTTGGAGTGCAAGAACATGAGGTTTAGAGTCACTGAAGGAGATGTCTTTGCTGTTCCAAGGTTCCATCCCATGGCTCAGATGTCCTTTAATAATGACTCGCTTGTTTTCAGTGGGATTTAGCACGACGACAAAGAAAAATTATCCTCAATTCCTAATCGGAAAAGCCTCAGTTCTTCAAGCTTTGGACAAAGAGATCTTGGCTGCGTCCTTCAATGTTGACAATACAACAATTGATAGGCTTTTGGCTTCACAAGCCGATTCAATCATATTAGATTGCACTTCCTGTGCTGAGGAAGAGGAAAGAATAATGGAGGAAGAAATTGAAAGGGAAAGGCAGGAAGAGGAAGCTAGGAAGAGGGAGGAAGAAGAGGCAAGGAGGAGAGAGGAAGAGGAAGCCAGGAAGAGGGAGGAGGAAGAGGAGGCAAAAAGGAGACGGGAGGAGGAAGCTAGAAGGCGAGAGGAAGAGGAAGCTGAGAAGAGAGAAGAAGAAGAAAGGAGACAACAGGAGGAAGAGGAGGCCAAGAGGAGAGAAGAAGAAGAAAGGAGACAACAAGAGGAAGAGAAAAGAAGACGAGAAGAGGAAGCTGAGAAGAGAAGAGAGGAAGAGGAAGCCAGTACGAGGGAGGAGGAAGAGAAAAGAAGAGAGGAAGAGGAGGCGAGAAGGAGACAGGAGGAGGAAGCTAGGAGGCGAGAGGAAGAGGAAGCCGAGAAGAGAGAAGAAGAAGAAAGGAGACAACAGGAGGAAGAGGAGGCCAAGAGGAGAGAAGAAGAAGAAAGGAGACGACAGGAGGAAGAGAAAAGAAGACGAGAAGAGGAAGAAGAAAGGGAAATGAGGGAGAGACCACACCAACAAGAAAAAGAAGAAGTAGAGGAGGAGCAAGAAGAGGCCAGGAGACAAGAAGAAGAAAGACAGCAACAAGCACAACAAGAAGAAAGGAAGTGGAAAGAGCAAGAGAAACGAAGACAAGAAGAAGCAGAGAGGGAGCAAGGAGAGGCCAGAAGACAAGAAGAAGAGAAGGAAACGAGGGAGAGGCAACAAGAAGAGGAAACTAGGAAAGAGAGGGAGAGACAAGAAAGAGCTAGAAGACAACGTGGAGAAGAGACCGAAGAAGCAGAAGCTAAGAGGAAAGAGCAAGAAAGGGAAGGTGGGGACGAGGGAAGAAGAGTTTTGAAGTTTAGGGGGTTTAGATACCTCATCCCGGGTTATGCTCCGTTTATCCCCCTCCCAATAGAGCCTTAAGGAAGATCTGAAATGTTTTCCTGGGTGGATTGAGGTAGTTCAGTCATGGGTTTAGACATGTATGTCAAAATAACTCTCTTTATGCTATGTCCTATGTCAACGTTTTCATGTTTATTTGTGTAATAAGCTTTGTAATCCTGGTCTTAGAAAAAATAAAATAAACAATATAAATCTTTGTGTAATCCTTATTTGTGACTACTAGTTTTAAGGGATAAGTGTTTTGTGCTTTGCGGTCTATTGGACCTTTCCTGTGAATTAATCATCGAACTACACGGTTTTCCTCTGTTTATTTTATTCTACATTTACTTTTTTAACTTAACCCAAGTAAAAACAAACAGTTGGGGATTGTTCGGTTTTCCCCTGTCTTAAATTTCTTCCTGTGTCATTTATCATGATGGCAGTCTCTCTTGAATAGCTCCACTCAAATGGATCTGTTTACAAAATTTTATGTAAAACAAAATTATATAATTCAAATTTGTGGGACAACCAAATAGGACCTTAGGTTCAAAAGGGGAGTTCTCAGAAAAGAGACTTATCGCCTCCTTGCTACTGTTAAAGCTTTTAAGCAAACAGGCCACATGTTCATAATATGAAGTTTGAAAGATCGGAAATGAAGAAAGCAAAATTACCCAACCATTCCAGTCATTGAAGAAGCAACAGGAACATAGAAGAAGTATACAAGAATTCAGCAAATAGTAAAGGTAGCAGCAGTAGTCGAATGTGACAAACTCTGCCATTACACACATTCCTGGTAATATGTCAAAAGAAACCATGATGCTGCAACAAATATGTTTTTGGAAAACAGAAAAAGCAAAGACCACCTGTTTGCTTTCACTCATACTCAACTGTCGCAGTGAATGACTAAATCATTTATTTGAAATAAGAACCAAGGAAAAATAAATGTCGTCTTGCATTATATTCATAGCCAATTTAGGTAACATTAATATAATTAGATTTGTAGCCGATAATCTTTTCACATGAACTGTGCGCCCAAGCATCTCAGGTTTAGAACAACAATAAAAAGGGATAATAGAAAAATAATTATAATCAAAGCTTTAATGACATGCTTAGTCATTTTTCTCAGATTAATGTCAAATCCAATAATCTTTATTGTGTTTCACGGCAAAAAGTAGAGCTGATCAGCTTCGTAATCCTACCAACTATGACATGGAGCTTATAAATGTACATGAAAAACAGTTACCGCGGAAGACTGGAGAAAAGAAACTCACGCATTGGCTGAACTAGTTATGTAAGACACAACGACAGTGATGTCGTCAAGCTTGCCGCCATAATAACGGAATCCAGCATCTTGAGCAGCAGTAGAAAACGGGGTCTGCCGGTTCTTGTCCACTGCTCGCTGGCGTGCCAAAGCTGCTATCTTCTGAGCGGCTACTTGCGGCCCCAGACCAGCTCTAACCGCATGAACGACGATGGCAGTAACTTCATTGTTATACAAGTTGTCAAACAATCCGTCTGTGCCAGCTATAATGACATCTCCAGGCGCAACAGGAATTGTAAAAACCTGGCATATTGATCAAGGATGTTTTTAAGTTGTTAATTTATCAAATCTAAAAATAGTTAGTAACATAACCATATAGTTTCAAACTAGCAAAATTTTAATACTTTCCAAACCAATCTTATGACTTTCACTGTTCAAAACACAAAAGACATCAATTAGAATCAATGGCTGAAACTATCAAATCACGCAATTGTTTGGTAAACTTAATCAAGTAAATGGAACCCATCAAATAGTTGGTTAAAATCCATTTTATAATTACATGGCAAACTTTAAGGTCTGTTTGGTCTTCCAAATGGAAATTAAACAGATTTAGTGTATTTTACATAGTATTTCAGGCATAAATTCATCATCTTGAATGAGACTATTAGAAAAACTGAAGACTACTTAAAAACCATTCAAAAATCAGGTTCACACCGGTGAGCACTAACCAAAAAAATTATGTACAAGGAGAAGTGGTGCACCAACTGACCTGGCCAGAGCTGGGTAAATCACCCCCATAGCCACTCTCCAGTTGATAAGTAAAATTGAAGCCATGCTGCTGCACAGGTGATTCAAAGACAGTGCATCCATCTCTAACCACCATAAATCCACTGTCACCTAGATTAATGGCATGAATTCCCTGCTGAAAGAAGCAAATCAAATCAACCCAGTTGGTAACAAAACATAAATGTTCATTGATTTTTAGTTTTTTAAGCAAATTATCAAAAGTGCATCAGGAACTAAAACTCAAGCAATATTTGGGGCTTGGAAAATAATCGTCCACTGCAGTTGACAAAGATACAGAATACTAACAGTAAGATCTTGCTCCTAAAAAGAACAACAAAAACAAATAAAAAGCCTCAAACTTGTATAGATCTTTAGCCCAAGTTAAACTATGTCGTATACAGACCCTGTTCAAAAAAACTATCTTGTATAAGACAACAAACCTGTTCTGTAAGGGCTATGATGCATGCTGTCGAGGAACCCTTCGCTTTTGTGCTTGAGTGGGCCTTTTCTAATACCCTAGCTGGGTCAATGGAACCCTTAGGCTCCTCTTGAATGGCATTAACTGTGTGGGACATAAGTTCCCGGGCAAATACTCCTGCATCAACACCAACATCTGCCCAGCCACCAACACCATCTGCTACACCAATGGCTTGTTCATCTACACAAATAAAATGAGCATCCTCTCCACCTGTTTCCTCCTTATCAGGATGTGGTAAATAACATGATCCAGAAAGTAGCTTCAAGGTTCTGTCATGAATGGTTCTGAAGTCAACACCAAGAAAAATTATTAAGTAGAACAATGGGAAAGATAAAGCCTGATCTCGTAGGCAAATTTTGTTCCAATACTCAGACAAACTGATTCAAGCAAAATTAGTAAACAGGAAAATCTGAGCTCTTAGGATTCCTCAAAAAACATGAAAAACCCCAAACACAAATATTTGAACTACAAAATTTAGTCAAACGTGTAACAATTACAAAAAGAATGGTGAGATAAGTTACCAAAAATCATCTTGGAGAGATATAATAAACATAAGATAAGAATGCATACCGGTCAGATGAATCTACAGAATTAGAAATCTGTTCATTTCGTGAAGATCCGTCAAATGAAACATCTGGAGCAGCATCTGCAGAGTTACACGCAGAAGACGAGGTATGGAAATTTTTCAACCACGGACGAACTAGTGGATTAGAGTTGCAATTCCTCCGCATTACATCGAAAATAAAATACCCATACACCAGATGGCTGTTGGTAGGTTCTCGCTTTCTCAAACTCATGCTAGCCTTTAGGCAACTGCGAATACTTCCATCACAGAAGAAAACACTAGAAGGTTTCACAAAATCTGGGACATTCCCGCAACTTGTAATTAGGTCATCAACATATATATCTCCAAAGACAGCTTTGGAACCTGAAGCAGCCATAGATTTTCTCTGATATGAGCTACTTTGGGAAAACTGAGTGGTGTCAACTGAAAAACAACTGATTGCCGGTCCAGACACAGATAGTTCCCTTCTTTGAACACCAAAATAACAAACTGATCTTGAGGTAACCACTGAGACGGATCGTAAGAATAAACGGGTACTCAATGATTTGCCCTGTCCAAGCAGTACTTGTAAGGAATTCAGCTTCGAAAGAGAACCAAGTGGCATCTTAACCCCTCAAATAAAAAACCCTTGATTCAATTTCTGTCTTGAAGAAAACCCAATTGCTAATATCGTGTATAATATTAATTTTCATAACTCCCAATACATCTAGACTCGAATTAGCTAGCGGCAATTCCTTCTTCGGACTTCTCCAGTAAGGTATAAAAAATTCTGAAACCATAAATATCAAGACAAATTAGGGTACCCCAAAGTTAATTCCAAGGAAAGTGAACAATTCTCGAGACCAATGCCTTCAAAAAGATTCCAACTTTCTGTTTGGTTCTTAGGAAGAACGGAAGGAAAGAAAGCATTTTTCATTTCTTTTCTCACATTCTTTCCATTAACCCAACAAAACCCTAAAGAACAAATCTCACTCCGCTCATCCATTCCTGTTCAACCTCAATTTTCCCCCGTGATTACCACCACACTCTTAGTGGGGGGAAAAAAATGCTAGTGATTAAGAAATTCAGGCACTGTTTGGCTAGGAATTTGAAAGCACTTTGCTGCTTTTAGAACCCAAAAATCAATGAAAAGTTTTGCTTTCAAAAGTAAGAAAGTAATTCGTATTTGCTAACTGAAAAATGCCCGGGAAAATTAACCCGTATGCGAAGGAGTTGAGTGGTAATCAACAAATCAGACTAGTCAACAACCAAACTCCATATGGAGTATATGTCATAGGTAACTGGAACAAGCTAGGAATGTAAGAAAACGTACCTGTTTCGATTACTTTGGGGAGGTATTGATGGAAACGAACTATGAGAGAAACCCTAGAAAGCAAGGAAGCTCCGAAGTCTCTATCCAAAACTTCGGAGCCCTCTCTCCCTCTCCCTCTATCTCTCTCTCTCTCTCTTCTCAACCAATAAAGTTCGCGTAAAGGTGTTAAAAAAAGAGTTTGGCGATAATATATACAGGAAAATGACATCCCTATTTTTTTTCTTTTTTTTCTTTTTAATTAATTCATTTCTTTCATAGTGTGGCTGTTGATATGGCTTGAGTTTATATACCAAAGGAAGATGTTATTGTCACAGCTAAAAACTATGTTTCCACTAGGGGGCGTTCTAAAGGTGAAGGTGTTCATAGTGTGGGTTAAAATCGAGAATTGAGCCGAATCATCCATTTTTTTTTTTTTTATTTGGTTTGGTTTTGGTTTGTATGTTAAAAAAAAATCAAATCAAACCAAAAAACGGAAAAAACCAAAATATATATAATATATGTTTATTATATATTAAACCTCAATATATAAATTTCCTATTTTAATATATTTTTATTTTGCTATAATGTTTAATGCTTTTTTTAGTTGACAATCTTTAATGCTATTATTAATTTTTTTTTTTTATTATTAATTTGGATTATCATTTTTCCTATGGAAAATAATAAGGGGACCAAAGAAGGGGGGACGGAAGAGGGGAGACGACTCACACCATTAACCTTTTGGCTGAATTCTATTGTGATTGTTTTACTTTATTGGTTTCTTGTTTTATGGGATTATGATTTTTTTTTTTTTTTTTTTTTTTTTTAACGATTCTTCCCATATCTAGATTCTTATAAACAAGGGAGTTGTTATTTTAGGATCTCATCCTATCCCAAGTCGGTTACCGGCTTTCTTTTGACTTTCTTTTATCCTGAAAAAAATCAAATAAATCGATTATGCATGTCAACAAAACATTCCTAGGAAAACAACCAATTTATCCAAAAAAAACACAAATTGATCTAAATATTCATGATACTAAAAACTCCCAGTGAAAAATATTGCAATGCAGGGGGTGGGGAAGTTTCTACTAAAAAACCTTTATTTATTTAAATCAGATAAGTTGACACAAACCATATCAAATGCTAAAAAACAACATCATATCCACGCACAAATAAAAAAATAAAAAAAATAAAAAAACATACAGGAAAACAATGTATAGCAGCATAATATTCTCACCAGATAGTAGAGAAAAATGCAAGGGGAGATGGGATTACCCACTGTCTAGTACATATTATATAAATTTTTAATATAAAACTTTTAAAATATTTGAAAACTTATCCAGAAAAATCAAATAAGTCGAATATGCATGTCAACAAAACACTCCCAGGGAAAACAACTAATTTATCCAAAAAAACACAAATTGATTTAAATATTCATGCCACTAAAAACTCCCAGTGGAAAACAATGCAATGCAGAGGGGTGGGGAAGTTTCCACTGTTGTCAAAAAAAAAAAAAAAAAAAAAAAAAAACCAATTTATCTAGTTGTACATGGTCGGCACTAAACACTCTATTGGAAAACAATGGCAAGGGGGCATTTTCCATTGTAATCTAAAAAACCTCTAATTTATCTGGGTCAGATAAGTCGACACAAATCATATCAAATGTTAAAAAACAACATCATATCCACGCACAAATAATATATATATATACACAGGGGAAAACAATGTACAGCGACATAATATTCTCACCAAATAGGCAGTGGAGAACAATGTAGGGGAGAGGAGATTGCCCTAGTATATATTATCTGAATTATTAAGAAAAAACTTTTAAAATATTTGAAAACTTATCCAAAAAATCAGATAACTCAACATTCTAATAAAAAACCAAAAACCCTTATCAAATGGGGAGATTTGAGACATTGTTAAGTGCTTACGTATAGTAGTCTGTAAAAAAATTATAAATTATCTGAATATTCATGAATTTAAAAATTTACCTATTTTTTTTTTGGGGGGGGGGGGGGGGTGTTGGAGGGGTAGGGAACTCCCCATTGTTATATGATAAAACCCCTAAATTATCTGATTTGTTATCTTAAAAGGAAAAAGCTAAATGGGACGAGTTTGGGACCGAAACCGTGAGAGAAAGGCTTTTCAAAGCCAACGTCTGTTTCCATACAAAAGGCCAACCCCCTTTTTTAGATTTTGATTTGATTTGGTAATCACAATGGTTTCCTAAATTTTAGGGATTTATTCCTCTAAGCGCCCCCAAATCGCCCCCTAATTGAATATTCTCATCCCCTTTCAAATTTGGGTTTATTACCCATTTTATTGTACGTCCATAGCCACAGATTGCAGAATTTTGAAGGGAATGATTGCAATCACATAATCAGTCAGCGCGTGAGGGTCGATCCTTGTAGTACTACTCTTCTTTATCACATCATTGTCCCTCCATTGTCACACGGTGCTACTCTGTTTTATCGATGGCGTTGCTTACAGATTTTTGAAGGGATTTGTGGAGACAATTGAAATCGCCCATCCAGTCGTGGTATTTTTATGATATACATTTTTATTTTCGTTGAGTTATTTTTTCATCACCATAAACAAGGAAGGATGCATACTATGGTTTCGTTTTTGTTTTTTGGAACACAGAAATCAATTGAAAGAACACAATACACAATTTTATGCTTCATATGATATTTACAGTGCCTTCGCGTAGAATGCAATAAATCAAATCTAGTTATATTATGTTTTGGTTTAAGAACACACATAACTTGATAAAATAATTATACTTTGATGCGTAAAACTAGTTGTTATCTAATTTGAGTGAATCAAATCTAGTTACCTTGTTCTTCGCATTAAGATCATCCTCAGTTTGATAAAACTAGTAATACATTGATGCAAAAAATAGTTATTATCTAGTTGAGCCTTCTCGATCTTTATGTGGGAGTGCACGAAGGAGCTTGTGGTATTTATTTATTTTTTTGTCACACACAGCTTGGTAAATTGATTGTAACTTGTTGCAAAAATCTAGTTGTTATCAAATCTAATTACCTTGTTATCAACATTAAGAACACACTCAGTTTGGTAAACTGATCATACATTGATGTGGAAAATAGTTGTTATCTAGTTGAGCTATTTTATTTTTTATTGGGAAGTGCATGAAGGAGCTTGTGGTTTTTTTTTTTTTTTTTTTTTTTTTTTTTGCACACACAGCTTGGCAAACTGATTGTACCTTGTTGCAAAAATCTAATTGTTATTAAATCTAGTTACCTTGTTATCAAATCTAGTTACCTTGATACAAAATACTACTTGTTATCTAGTTGAGCCATCTTGTTTTTAGTTGGGGATACATGAAAATGGTTGTGCTATTTTTTTTTTTTTTTAACATGTACACACAGTTTGGTAAACTAATTCTACCTTGCTGCAAAAAACTAGTTGTTATCTAGTTGAGGCATCTTGTTTTCATTTGGGGGCTATATGAAGATGCTTGTGCTATTTTTTTATTTTTTAGATGCATTCTTTTGTGCCAAAAGAGTAGCTCGTCTTGAATTTAACTAGATGTTTGAGAAACTTTAATTTGGGTTTCTTTACACTTCAGGAAATGAATGGCATTTGCGATTCTGACTTTGTAAACGATCTATAAAGTTTTGAAGGCATTGTGGGTGACTTGGATCGACCTCAAGAGAGTGGAATCAAGGATATACAAGGGAAACGGGAACAGGGGCAGAAAGAGTGGGAGTGGTTCTGGAATAGGGGCGGGTGCAAGTGATGTTATTGGATTTGCTCCTTATTGAGTTATTTTGTTTGATGTATTAATTCGATCGGTACTACTCCTTATTGGGCCATTGCTTGGGTATTGTAATGATGTTGGGAACAATAGATGTGGATAAAAGCAATGTTTAGTTTTTTAGTTGTTGTTTAAAGCTTTGTGTTTAGTATTTTTTAAATTTTTTTGTATACGGGCTCTATGAGTTGAGTTATTCTACCAACTAAACTATTTTTAAGAATTTTCATTTCAAGTTTGATTGATATGAAGAGTTAGGTTGGGTCTAATGTGTCTTTATTAGACCAAATTTTTGGAAACAAGTTAATGTTAATTAACCAATACTGCCGACTTAAATCAATGAGTACAATCCAAATATTTTCATGATTTACTAAATAGGTCACTATTAAATTTAGCTCACAACCAACTATAATGCACGTAGAGGTATTATACTAAATATTATCAACTTGGCATTGTCAATACCAATATAGATTTACTTGAAATTATATGGATCCAGTTGAGTTCCTTTTTTTTTTGCGCTAAACTGCTTAGCACATATTTCTAAGATAGGTATGCATAAATGAATTCAGTTCACTACTGCATACTATTTTGAAGTGTAAAGCATTCTAATAATAGTTAAACTTTAATTTATACAAATCCAGTTGAGTCTTTATTCTTTTCAAAGTTGCTTAACAACTACTTTGTAAGATAAGTAAGCATAAAACAAATTCAATTCGCTGCTGCATTTTATTTTGAAATGTAAAGCATTCTAATAAGAGTAATAATAACCAAAACACAACACATCAACTATTTATTACAAAAACCGAGTATTCAAAATGTTTTTTTTATAATCACAATATAGGACAATTCAAGCTAATATCATAAAGACATAAGTTTATGCTCTTTATGATTTTTTGAATGCGTGTTTGATTGGTCACATCTCTGTGGAAAGACACAATCATTAATTGACATTGAAGTTTTTACAGCAAGCATCCTGTTCGTGGCCTTTTTTTCATTCCATGATCTAGCATGGTTCAAAATTGTGTGTATCATCTTTACCTGAAAATCATTGCATGCGTTTTACTTTCAAGCTTCTCTCCAGCGCCGAATCTTCTTGCAAGAAATTGAAGTTTAAACCCTATCACACGAACCAAAACATTCTGGTTAATCTTTATGTATATTAACTAGATATTATAACTCAAAGAAAAAACATTTCAAATTAAAGTTTAAACCCTACAAGAATTTAGGAGGGCAGGGGGAAAGAAAGTCCATAATAGGAATACCTCATTCCACAACTCAAAGTCACCAAACCTGTTTGGGGAGAAATCAATTATATTAATTAGATAGTAATAATAGAATTACAATATCAACTAGATCATACCACAACAAGGTTAAAAAATAATATAGTTGAGTGAGACAACTAGTTTTACAACTAGTTTCTATCATATCACTCAACTAGATCATACCACAACAATCTATTTAACTAGATCATACCACACTAACTATATACCACAATAAGATGTCCCAATTTATGGAAATGGATTCGACTCATCAAAGCCATACACAGTTACACCCTAATCTAGTTGAGTGAGACCATTCAACTAGATAGTATCACCACATGTCCCAACTAGATTATAGACTCCAAAACAAAAAAACAAAAACAAAATACAAATCACTACCCAATTTGTTTTGGCTTCAAATATAAATATGTCAACTAAATGATATCACAACCTTACAAACTTCAAACACATATTCACACAACAATTTCAAGGAAAAAACTCATCTTTACATTCCCCAAAACTCATCTTTAAATTTTACAAAAAATGTTTCTCAAATCAAATTTTATAGACAATTTTTTTGAGAAACATAATACAAACATACAAATTTGACAGATTTGAGAACAACTATGAATAGCAACATAACTAAAAACTATAAAAACATGCAAATTTGACAACAAATAAGATGAACAACGAATGTGAAAAACAAATTTGACAACAAATAATATGAACGACGACATTACCACCTCAAGCTGATGAATTCGTATAGATATAAATCCTTATATATCAACTAGATCCCATGTACGAGCCCTAATGTAAGATTGCAAACATGTAATCCCTTTTATTTTTTGACTTCTTTTAGTTACAAAACTAAAAAAATTATCTCCACTATATATTAAGACTAGTACAAACCCGGGCGATGCCCGGGAAGCCAAAAGAACATCATTAACTAGATATTACTCATATCAAAAACCACTCAACTAGATATATGTCAACTAGATCCTATGTTACGAAGCACAACTTGTTTGAGAAAAATCTAGCTAACTCAACTAGATCCTAGCACACGAAGCCAAAAAATTGAGTTTCATCGAAAATGCTGTTAATTAGATAGCACACTAGAAGCAAACTATGTACACAATTGTTTGTTGTCAAACATCAACCAGATTTGGGGGAGAAACAATACAAATTGCTTCTCAAACATCAAACGGCATAATTAGAAACTACAAAAACATGAAATTTTTTACAATTTGACAAATCCATATGGATATAAGTCCACCTATATCAACTGATGAAGAAAAAAAAAACATTCTCGAACCTTTAAACACCATGTGCGAACCCTAATGCAAGATTGAAAACATGCAATTTCTTTCACTTACCAACAATGACTGTAAAATTAGTGCTTTTTACCAAAAGAACATTGATTAGTAACTACTCATGAAGAAAAATTTTCAGATTGATACGGGCCTTTTTTCTCCATTGTCTTTAGCTTCTTTGGTTGAAGATGTCATCCTCTAGGGTTGGAAAAATTCAGCTTCAGTGATAGTTTTCTCTGCTTCATATTGAACGGAAATGGGTGAGATGTTCAAATTCCTCAAAGGTCGCGCGAAGTTTTTAGCAAAAATCTCTCAAATGGTTTGTTCCTGTTTGGGAAGCTGAGTTATGTCTTTTATTTGGTAAAGTGTTGATGGTGTTTATCCTCCGTTAGAAGTACTCCTTTGTCTCACGGTCGGCCCAACAAACTCGGCCCAGGTAGTAGTACTGATCTTAAAAATATCACAATGTTATATAAAAAAAAAATCTCAATTTATCAAAATATTTATGGCACATATTTATCCCCTCCCTCACTCTTCTCATGCTTTGGCTTCAATGAAAGGGGAATTGATTGTCAAATCACAATCTTTGCTGCAAAGATGGAGTAAATAGAGATGTAATGAAAACTTGTAGTGGAATCTCCTCTGTACAAAAATAAAAGAAAAAGAGAAAGAAAAAAAAAAAAGGAAAACTTGTAGTAGAACAGGTGGAGGCAAAGGAGCTCTCGGAAGAGAAATAGCTAAGAAGGAGAGAACAACGTAAACTAGGAAAGAGAAAACAAGGGTTGAACAAGAGGGGCAGTTTTGTCTATTTGTAAAAAAGGTCATGAATGCAGAGTTTTTATCTCTAGCAATAACGGGTCTCTCCAAATTGTCTCGTGTTAAATGTGGAAGAGCCATATCATTAAGCCAAATAAATTTTTTTTTTTAAAAAAAAAGATAAAAATTGAAGATCAATAACATAATCTTTGAAAAATGCTATTAAGTCGTAAAATTTTCTATCATTTCTTTCCTTGATGAGGTGATTATTGACGTGTCATTTTTTTATAAAATAAAAAGGTGTCATGCATTTAAATTTATGGAGATTTAGGGTTAATAACATTGTTCTCATTAATTAAAGGATTGGTCTTGGATTTAAGTTTATAGAAAAGTGTGTGGGATACTTGCCACCAAGAATGGGATTTCAACACGTGGAAATCTTCGGTAGCTCACCCAGGAGACTCCTCAGTTGCATTAATAGAGTCGTCGGGATGACATATCCATCGGTCAAGTTTGTCCTCGAATCCTGATACCCTTGGGCATGAATGTCTTCAGGCCAATGATGCCCTCAGCCGAATTTTCCCTCAGGCAGTACTAACAACATATGCCCCTCACGTGTCTTGAAAGCGATCACTTGCCATATTCGACAAAGAAGTCTGGCCATGCTTAGGGCACTCTCCTAGTAACTGAGTTAGGAGCAGCAGCTATCGATGATTACGCCTGTAGACCCAGAATATCTGCGATCTGGTCTGAAAACCCCTCTTTAACCACGGTTAACTTGGAACCCTAAACTAACAATGATCAGGTCAGTATATAGGCCCAATTCGAAGCCTAGTCTTTTCCTATAAAAAGAGTACTATTCACACCAAATGAAGTAAGTCTCACAATGGCACAAAACCCTAGAGATTCTCCCCTTTTCATGGCTCCCTTTCCATCTCTCGACATTGAGATTGACTTGAGCATCGGAAGGTTTTAGGCCGGACAACCCCAGCCTCCCTTTACGGTTCTCTTTGTTTTCAGATCATTATTTCCTAGAGAATTGAGCGGCACTGTTTATCGAGCCACCTAGCACCACTATTCACTTGAGAGCCCAAGTGCTATCTCAGCCTCTACAATTCTTTCCGACCACCATCCCGCGACAATCCGGATCGTCGGATCACCTTTCTTGAAATGCTCCGCCAACTGTCCGGATTTTTCCCTGTACAAAAAGCATTAATACTAATTTATTGATAATGAAGGATTAACTAATTAAGGATATGAGTAGATACTATCGATTGTCAAAAAAACAAAATAGTGATTTATGACTAATAATAGACTAACATAGGCTTTGCCCTACTAGTTTATATTATATGTTGTTGTTGTTGTTATACTTACTTTGGTCAATATAGGTATTCAAACCATCTATTCAACTAATCTCCTAAAATATAAGAAATTTCGTCACACATATTGTGTCAGTTAACACAAATAATAGATTTGATTGTATTTGATCCAAAAAAGAAGTGAGAAGTCAAACCAAAAATTTTTTAATTCTTAGAATACAACATTCAGCCAAAACCATTGTAAGTATTTGATTTTTTGTATTTTTTTATTAATTTTTTTCATAGAAATCAATCCATACAACCTTCTCACCTCCCAAACTAATTTTAAAAAGGAATCAAGACTCAAATTCAAAATCTCTCCGATTAAAAATAAAAAATACCTTTAGCTAAGTATTTAGGTGCCATAGAAGTAATTTTAGTACAAAACATGGGAATGATGGCCTGCTGGGACTTCTACTACTTCCCTCCCTTCTACTACTTCCCTCCCTCTTTTCCTCCCCACCTCTCCAACTTTTTCTCTGCCAAACAACCAAAACAACCAATCATAGGAGCACAAACGTGGACCACAGAAAGCCTAGAGACTGGAAATTAAGAGCTTGTACGTCCGTACGGTTCTACTATCAGGATTTTATATCTGTGGTCCCCAATAAGCTGAGTATGACTGAAAATAAGGGCACATATCCCCACAAATTAAATAAATAAATAAATAAATTGCACACCGAAAAAGGCCCACATGAGGAGAAAAACTTTCATATAACAGTGATATCGTTAGGTACTTAGCTGATATTACAAGTCAACAAGATTTAAGTAAAGTGTGATTATCAATATACATTTTGATATCACAATCTCATTTTGTTTAGTCTTTATTGGTTTGTGACATCATCTGATCGTAGAAAAGAAAAAAGACTCGGCTATTGCTATTCTCAATTTTATCAACACTCCACCCCACCTTTTAAATTTTTTAAAGATTTTATGCAAAATATTATAGGTTTTTATGAAAACTGGTTGCTTGGTCCATTAGAAAACATTATTTTGAATAATTTTACAAAAGAAATGTTTCTAAAATCTATAATTTAAGTAAAATTTTTGGCATATATAATATCTATTTCACTTTTTTGTTAAAAAATATATTTAAACGATAGATTTTGGAAAAACATTATTCTGTAAAATTGTTCAAAATGATGTCTTCTAATAGATTATGCGATCGGTTTTTATAAAAACCTTTGTATTTTGCATAAAACCTTCAAAATAAAACAAGTGGGGGGTGTTGACAAAATTGAGGGGTGGCAATAGCCGGACCCAAAGAAAAAACCAGGTTGACTGCACTCATACATTATGGGCTTAATTGATGGACTTCAGAAATTGCTCTTCCTGTTGTTCGGTAACGGGCCTAGGTTGCCTGCATGTTGGAGACCTCTATTAGGCACCCAAAAACTTACTTTTCATCCCCCACTAATTTTATATTTTAAGATTTTATGAAAAATATATACGATTTTTATAAAAACTGATCACGCTATCTATTAGAAAACATCATTTTGAATAACTTTTTAGAAGAAAGTTTTTTTAAAATTTATCGTTTAAGTGGACTTTTTAGTCATTTACAGAGCAAATACTATAAATGACAAAAAAATATACTTAAACGATAGATTTTGGAAAAACTTTCTTCTAAAAAGTTGTTCAAAATGATGTTTTCTAATAGAATATGTAATTAGTTTTTGTGAAAACCGTATATATTTTTCATAAAACCTTAAAATGTAAAATAAGTAGGGGTATGAAGAGCAAGTCTTTGGGTCCCAATAGAGGGCCTCTTGCATGTTTTTCATGGGGACTGGGCTGAAATTTGTTGGGCTGCAATTGGGCCTAAAAATCAGGTTGACCTGAGTAATCATCCCCTACTGTTTGCAAAAATTCAGATGGACACGGATTAAGCCAGGGCACTTTCAAAGATAAGTGGAACCAATTAATCATAGGGGCCTCTATTGGCACCCGAAAGACTTGCTTTTTATCTTTCATTTATAAAAAATATAAAAGATTTTTATTAAAACCTGGATGCGTGATCCATTAAAAAACATCATTTTGAACAACTTAGTAGAAGAAAGTTTTTCCAAAATCTATTGTTTAAGTAGAAATTTTGGTCATTTATTGTCTTTGTTTCATAAATGGCTAAAATGTACATTTAAACAATAGATTTTTGAAAAACTTTATTCTACAAAATTATTCAAAATAATGTTTTCTAATAGATTATGTAATAAGTTTTTATAAAAACCTTTTATATTTTTCATAAAACGTTAAAATACAAATAAGTAGGGGATGAAAAGCAAGTTTTGAGATGCCAATAGAAGCCCCCTATTAATTATTCACCCTTCTTCTTCTTTTTTTGGGCTAGGCGTAGGTTGTCCCAGGCCTACCTACTTCTGCTGAGGTTTGGGTCATACTTTGCATCGCTAAAATTGATGATTTTGCAAGATAATTGGGCCTCAACTTCATGGGAGCTAATTGCAAATTCCCATTTCCCCCATAATCAACAAGTACATATTTATCAGCAGGAAGACATACAAATGGGAAACTGATATTTCACGGAAAGGCACCAAGAATTTCTTAACAATCAACATAGTGGAAGATCAGGTGGTGGATGTGGCAGAGTTCTCGTTTTGCCTTCTCCATTCTTCACAAGAAAAGCCATAGAAAGCCCCCATGTCGTGTGCACGTCTAGATGGCAATGCATGAACCATACTCCTGTAAAGTAAGTCCATTTCCAAGCATGTTAAGGTTATCAGATACCCTATGTACCAGAAAAGTAAAGAACGAAAAGAGGGGGAAGAATTGCAAAAGGAGATGGTCTAAGTAGAGCCCAATTTGCCCAAGGCAGAAGCTACTCGCATTCAACTGACGTGGCAGTGAGGTTAATCAATTAAAATTTAAAAAATAATTATTCATATTGGGCTACTGACACGTTAGTTGGGCAAACAAATTTAGATAAAAAGTTGGCTATTATTATTATTTTGAGTAGTGTAACATCCAATTCATTTACCCAAATTTACTTGTTCAACTAACGTGACGGTTGATATGACAGCCATGTAGGCTGATGTAGTGTATTACGTCTTATGCCACATCACACCACATTAGTGGCCACGTGAGTTGGGTATGTGAATTTGGATAAAAAAATTTCGCTTCTTGAGAAGTAAGTCCTAAGAACCACTTCTCCATTTGTGAAATTGATTTAAGCTGGTTTGCTTGAAGCTTCGTTGGGTTGAACCCTGTGAACAGACGAAGTTGTGGGCAAAATTAACTGTCGGCACGCATAACTCACCTGGATTATCTGCCCTGAAACGGATGACAGCCCATCCGCCCACCGGCACGCCAATGGTGTTCCTATAAGGAGGATCATACAAATTAAGAACCGCCGTTCTTGGGTTAAAATTGCCAATCCCCGAACCCAACACATAGAAGCTGAACCCATGCAGATGCACAGGATGGTTCTCTGTTCCCACAGTACCCGTGTCTTGAAATATCACTTGGACACTCCATCCATACTGTAGGACACTTACCCGTGTCCCAATGGCCGGCTGCGTATCCACCCCCATATCATTTGGAGCCTCGTTCACAAAATCATACATTTTCTCTGGCTTATCAGGGAAATCCATAGTGTAATACCCCTCCAAATCATTGAAGTAAGCATTCAAAAGAGACACAGTCGGTCTCCTGAATGTAATGTTGTTAACAGAAGCTGCAAACATCCCCCCATTAGGCCCTAGGCATTTTTCAGGGACTAGATGAGTTGCAGCTGAACACATTGAGCCCAATTGCAAAAAACAAGCTCTTGTCGATTTTCAAAGGAACATCAATGGGTGACCAATGTTCACTTGGGGTATAAGCTTTTGATCTTGTTTGTGAAATCTTCAACTGATTTTGTGTCATTCACGGAAGGCAAGAGAGGTTTGTGGTGTATCGCGGACGATGTGGATAATGCATTTACATTTGAGGGTTTGATGTAGTTGAAAATGGCGTACGATGTTTTGTTCAAGTAGGGGACATTTTTTGCAGGCATGTAAGGTGCCATGGCCATGTAGTATTTCCCAATGGGTTGATTTGCTTTGATTAAAACATTGTAAGTCTGGCCAGGAGTTAGCATTAAGAAGGGAGTGGTGAAGGGTTTTGTGTATTCGCCGTCGGCTTCTACCACTGTCATGAGGTGGTCAGCCACCCCAAAGAAGTGTTCCATGTTAAGAGCTGCATTGATGATTCTAAGAAGATATGTCTTCCCTTTGGTAACATTGATGGTGTACACATCTGCACTAATTAGAAGGAAGTAATTCAGAAAAATATTTCACCAAATAAAATTATCAAACACTTACTAGGGCCGGCCTGTTTGGGATTTTCGGGAAATTCCAATCAGTTTTGAAAAGCACAAGTTAATACATAATTAAAAGAAACCCGAATAGACTCATCTACAACTGACTAGGTTTTTGGTTTTCCCAAACGGTCCCTCGAAGAGAAAACAAATGCTAGGGTTAAAATTTCAAACTGTACCCACCGTGTTTCGAGCATTTATAGAAGGGACCAGGATGACCATTGAAAATGTAGGCATCAGAACCAGGTGGGCCTGCCCCTGATTCTCTCACTTGCCTTTCCAGGTCTTGGATATCTTGAAGCCAATACTCTCCTGTTCAAAAACATTATAAATAGAAGTGATCATTTTTTTTTTATAATATAAATGGAAGTGATCATGAAAGATGGTCAGAGCTAGCCATTCACCCATTCCTGCAAGTTGCAAAGCCCATTAATACAGATTTTGGTGCTAAATGTATTTTAAATGTGAACGTGACACAAATAGCATTAATCATGCCTAATTCTCATTAAACACATAGAACCCACTTAAAGTGCACGCATTGAAACACGCAATTCATGACTAATTGAAAGCAAAATGGAGAATGAAAACTTTTCAAGTTTCTAACATAAGCCTTTAAAATTGAATACCGAGTTTGACCTACAACGGTGATGTAGATGGCCAAGATCTAAGTTTGAACCTTCTGTTTCTACTATTGGACTGATGCACCGACTTATGGATGTATTATGCATCGCATAAACCTTAACGGGAATAGGCTTAAGATACCCATGTTTGACTACCCAAATAAAAAATAAAATAAAATAATGAAGGCAGGTTGACAATACCGAGTACAATCACGTGCTCCTCGGAGGGGAGCTCAAATGGATAGCCAAACCCTTGTTTAGGGTAGATAACAATGGGGCCATGGACGGTTGCTCTAAGCCATGAAATGTGGGCATGCCATAAAAGCGTGCCGCGCTGGTTGAGCAATGTGAATCTGTATGTGAAACGTTGTCCCGCTTGTATTGGACATTGGGTTATGTAGGCGGGGCCATCGAACCAGCAAGTCAGCCTTTGACGAACACCATGCCTAGAATAGTAGAATTACGATCCCAAATTGATACGAGTAATTGTTAGTATTATGCCCAGCAAATATGTTTAGCATTAAATAAAATAATAAAAAATAACGGGTTCTTTGGGTGTCTAGACAGAAATTAAACAATTTTAATGTATTTTACATAGTATAAAAGGAACAAATCTATTAAATTAAATGAGACTAAATAAAATTCATGAAATGCTTTTTTTTTTCCCCTTTTTTTTTTTTTGAATTTCTACTATGATACTATCTAACTATCATTTAGGACCCGTTATGTGCAATGCCTATAATTGTTTAATTTCCATTCGAATACCCAAACAAGTCATAAAGGAATGAAAAAACTCTTGATTTTTTCTACCAGTGGATCGTAATATTGTAGGGCGTAAGATTGGTGACTTTGATGACCACTCTATCATCTTGTTGGGCGTAAATCGTAGGGCCAGGGTACATTCCATTTACGGTGACAATCGTTGAAGTCTTGCACAATTTCCTTATGGAAGTTGTTTCCACCTGAGATTCAAAGACAAATTATTTTCATCTCAATGAAAAGTCAGAAGGTATCGACAATCTTACATGGGGACAATATATTATAGATCTAATGATTTATATACTAAAAAAAAAAATTGTTAATATTGTCTTGCAAGGGCAAAAGCAATAGCCAAAGCGCGTTTTGGCACACCAGTCGTACGGTGGTATAGACCTGGCAGTCGAAAGGTGGGAGTCGAGTCTGATTGTTATCATTGACCTGAAAAATGTGGGAAAACAAAAACATATGGGCCTAGCTAACATCCCCAACAATTTTGTGCATCCCCATTGAAAACATTTTACATCCCCATTACCACGAAATTCTAGTAATGCTGCCTTGGGGCCAAACATCACCTTAAAATCATAAAATCTAGTGACAATGCCTTTGGGCCAAGCATCAAGAACACCTCCATTAAAGATGAACAAGAGGAGGGATATGAAGATCTTGTAGTTCATTCTCATCTTCCTAGGCTTTCAACATGTACGTGCAAGTGAAAGCTACTTATACTAATGTTCGCTAAATTCCATGTTTGGTAGTTGGGAAGGACTGCAAGTGGCATTGGTGATGTAATGTACAAATCCAAGCGCAAAACATTCTAGGGTTTTGGTATACTGTCATTGTATTGCACTCACAAAGTTGGGGTTTAGGGTTTTGGGTGCATCATCCCTTGTTGATTAGTGGTTGGATTATTAGGTGTTTCCCGCTTGGCGCTTTTGTTTTGGAGGCGAAAAGCTAAACCTAATCTTGGTGTTTATCTATAAACTAGACACCGGCATAGGACAATGTTTTCACTTGGAACTAGGATTTTAACAGTAAAGAAGCACACGAAGAGTTAATTGTTTGCATTTCGCTAGTAAGTTTACCCCTTTTCTGTACATTATAAAATCGGTAACTACATATATACTATTTTTTTTTTTTTTTTTTTAAAAAAAACTCCCTTTGTAGAGGAAATAGTGTCTCAATAACTGTACTAATTTTGATATAACGTAAGTGCAAATTTTTAATCTTGGTTGTCCATTTTCATGCGGTGGTTAAAATATTTAAATGACTAATGAGCCGTTTGGAAGAAAATAGACAGCCAAGATTAGAAGTCCATTTGTTTTAATCCAAAATTTTATAATATTCGCGAGTCGAAATCAAAATTAAACTCAGATGGCTTATTTTGGCTTTATATATTACATAACCAATGTAGTCATAACTCAAAGATTATGATGGCCCAAAAGATAAAATAAACAAACAAAAACAAAAAATCATATGGACAAGAAGCAAAGGACGGCAGAGTGGAGGCTGGAATCTTGATTTAGTTTTTGCAGCAGCCATTCTTACTCCCTCAAACTGCAAGACGACAAGAAGCAATGACGGATTGAGTATTAGCTTCTAATTACCTACTCCTAATCACTCCAAAACTGCTCTCATGTTTATTCTAGATTTTACCTACACCCTCTGGCCAACTATAATATATTACTCCAAACCTACCACCAAGCATTTTCCGGCCACAAATTACCCTTTTAACCTAAGCCTGGCCATATGTGGTTCAAAGGAAGTGACTTGACAACTTAATCGGAATTTGGACAGTGTCTGAAACTGAATCGAGACCATGTATGAGTGAAAATAATCTTGTCCTAAGTTCGAAAATATCGCTGCAGTTTTTAAAAATTTGGTAAGAAATATTGGAAACCAGAAGTTGGGCGATTTTATATTTTTATATTTTTAATAACTGAATTTCAAGGGAATTGTATGTTTTTCTTTTGGGGATTTATTTTTTTTATTTTTTATTTTCTTCCAGAGTCTGTTCCCCACGCTTCCCCATTAGATGTCATACTAGCATTATTGGGGTAGAACCGTGTTGACAATGACATTGCATGTTCACTTGGTTAAAATGTGTGAAATTCAATCAGTTTAAGCCCACATTTTCAACAAATTGAACAAAACCGAATCGGAGTCTAAGAATAATTGCCTATAATTGGCTATCAGTTTGTGAATTAAGAACGGCCACATGCATTGATGTCAGTTTCCACATTTCAAGAGAAGGTACAACATATGACATGGCCATGGTCATTAGCCTATCACAAATTAAAACTTCAAATCGTCTTGATTAAGTCAGCACATGTTAATATTAGAAATTTTTAGCCATAACCTCATAATATAAGTTTCTTTTTATAATTGGACCGCAAACAAAAACATTAATCTCATAACCTCCTTTGACACCAAATGGACAAAAATACCCTTATTTTAACTTTCAAAATTTTTACAATCGTGCTACTCAGAATCCATATACACTAATCATGCCTTAAAATCTAGGATTACAATTTACTAATAACAGTAAAGAACAAAAAATAAATAAATAAATGCAGGCAATAATAATATACTAATAATATACCATTTTAACACAAACAAATGCATCGGTTTACCATTTTCTTTGCTAAAGGGGTAATTGCTAATTTCCCCTTAATATAAGTTATATCAATACCATGCACTGGGTACACGAGATACAACACCCAACACGAGTATTGATAAAAGTTATACTAGCATGTGCTCACTTAATCAATCATCATCCTATATGACTATATATATATATATATATATGATATATGCATGCACTAAAAGTTAGATAGCGCTTTCGTCCAGGAGTGCAAGTTAAACATTTTTCTCCCTTATCCGTTCTTGGGATTTCACCAAAAATCACCTACTTCGAAAGAGTGCACGCTGAGATTTTTCTCTTATATAGTAGTGTGTTTATTAAGATGACCCTGTGTCTGACCGACTCTTTGATTGTGCCAGGGTGATTGTCTGATTGGTATTTTGAAAGTAGCATTCTTGCTTTTGAGGGCTGCTAAAATAAAATGAGTGCAATTTCTGCTTTGGTTGAGTTCCTTAAGGTTCCGTTTGAGTGTTCAAATAAAAATAAAATAATTACAGACTTAGAGTCTACTTAATGAAAAAAATCTAAGAGAGTGATGATTGTCATCACAAATGGATTCAATTTGACCTGCTGTCCTGCACTGCTATGGTTCCTTCCCTGCTCTCTCCTCGCAAGGGAGTAAGGAAACTGTGCAATGGTCCATTCCCTAGAGAGTTCGTATCTACATTATTAGCAATTTGACCAACACTATTTCATCGGTGAGTCAACCAGAAACCAACCAGCCGTCCTGACCATATTTAACAACATTAAGTTACTTTTGAAATAACAAAATACTTTCAAGATATTTTAAAAATCACAATCTGACTCTACTTTATCGGGGTCCAGGTGCATGTGCCCAATCTGAATCCACCCAAATCAAAGAATTATTCAATCAGTTCTTCTGGAACTGGAACATGAAATGAATTTGAGAAAATTTAATTTATTCACCCTGCCGTACGCTGATTTTAAAACTAACCCAAATGATGTAGGTACAGAAATTAATCCAATTCCAACATACACAAACTAGTTTTGTTGCTGTGGGTTTTTTGATGGCTTTGAGCAACCTAGCACATTCATTACTTATCCCAAAAAAAAAAACCCAAGCACATTCAGTGCAAAATATACTGAATTTACTGATGCACCTCATGACGTATCAAGAGGGAAGAAAAGGGGGTCTCTGGACCTCAAAGGACACAGAAAAAACTTGTTTTTCGCCCATGGCATACAAGGCAGCAGAAGGATTAAAAATACCCAACTGCCTATATATGTATATGGAAATATATATATATATATATATATAACTGTTTCTTCAGCAACATCAAATCTCCAAGAACAGAGGCCCCTGTACGGTGTGCACCTCTCCATGTCAAATGGAGAGAGAACTCATGTTTTTTCTCTCTCTAATACAACAGTGTCTCTCATGTCATGAGCTCCTTCCCATGTCTTTCCCGGAATATTCTCCACCTCCGAAGGAGGCTGCTGCTGCTGCGGCCACATCGAGGGTACCTCCTATGGAGGTGATTAGAGCCGATAGACCACCGTTGGGGTTGCCACCGGCGCCCATCCCCAATCCAAGAAGATCAAGAGTTGTCTGCTTTGGACCAAACATGGAAGAACTTCCCATCATCAGCTTCCTTCAATCCTGAGCCTCCATCACAGGGAAGCCCAAGTCCCAGCCCTGCTGGAACAGAACTACTATCGGGCTCCATTTGCCTGTGATTCCATTGCAAATTCTCTTGCTGTCCTGATGACGAAGGCGAAGATGACACTATCCCAAATCCACGCAGCAAAGATGCATTCGTTGCCGCGGAGCCCATCTGGGCAGCTTTCTGTAATAGCGCAGTTGCAGACATTGTGGGCTGCGGTGGCGGTGCGTATTGTCGACGTTCTTGCCCAGCAGTTCCGAAGATGGACGAACCATGGTTGGTGGAGAGGCAGAGAGAAATGGGTTCTATGGATGAAGATGGAGCGAGGTCGGCTGAATGATCCGATCGTGCCATGGCTCGAATTAAGTCAGTAAACGCAGGGGGTTTGAGGTTGTAAGCTTCCTGATGTAGTTGAGGAAGCAAACAAGCTTGCAAATACACTACTGCTAGTACTTCCATTGCTGCTCGAACTGGCGCTGCTGCTACAGCTTCCGTTTAAGCAATTCGCCATCGGCGCCTCTTCCGAGATTTGAGTGGGATTTTCCTGCAAATCTGTTACCAAAACCAAAAAAACAAGGAGGAGAAAATAAAAGGGGTTACTTGTGCTACAGAGATGGAAAGTTGGGCTTTTCTTAAAAGAACTTTGGAAGCAAAAGTTGAATCAATTATGTTTTTCTTTCTCATAAGCCACTTCTCTCTCTTTGGCTTCTGAATCTATTGGATTTCTTTATCAAGATTGAAGATATTGAATCTATAATCTGGAAGACCAGAACCCACCTAAGAAGTTTCAAGTCTCAGACCAGCTACAAAGTCTATTGTATATAATAGGTTACAAACAAACGCACCCTAGATGAGAACAAAGATTAGCAACAGACAAAAAAGACTACGCTCCAAGATCTATAGAGAGAGAAACAACAAAGATTTTGTTGTATTTTTCTTAACAAAAAACACATCCCGACAAAAACCATACCAAAGATTGCAAAATTTTCCAATTTTGGGAGTCATATTACCTGGACCCTGAATAGGTAGAACTGACGAAATTACAGCACTTGACGGTGGAAGACTTGCTGGAGCTGCTGGAGCTGCCGGTGCTGCTGGTGGAGACGAAGAAGCAACGGTCTGAAGTTTTGGGTCTTCTTCAGATTTTGGATTCGCCACCGTCTGAGTATTAGCTCTCGCACTCTCCTCTGCCAGAGCATCACAAAAAGCCCTGTGCGTGATAAAGCTATCCCTCCTTCAAAGTTCAAACAGACCAAACCAAAACAAATTTCACAAATCCAAAACCTCGAACAATTAAGCAAAATTAACAGAGAAAACCAAAAGGGAAAGATTGAAATTAAAAACCTCGAAAACAAGGTCCCGCAATCGCATTTGTACTCCCTGGTGCCACAAATCTTCGAATGCGCCTTCCAATCAGACTGAACAGCGTATTTCTTCGAACACTTATCACATTTCCACTTCTTCTCCCCATGTTTCCTACAGAAATGCTTCTTTATCCCCGTCAAATCGCCCAAAGCCCTCGACGGATCATGGTGAATGCAAGACGGCTCGGGACACACATAAACTCTCTTTCGAACCTCTTTGCTCGTCCTCTGCCTAAGCTTCCACGGAAGATTGTGACCGCGGCGATGAAGCTGCAAATTCTGGTCGCGCTGAAATCCTTTGTTGCAGATTTCGCACACGAATCGGTTCGTCGCCATTAGCGTCTTTGGAGACAGGGCAATCACCTCTGCATCAGGATCTGCAACAACAAGATAAGAGACGAAATGGGTCTTGAATTTATATCTCACTTGTGCAACTTATTGAGCTTATGGTGAAATATTTATATAGGAGTATAAAGGAATTTACCTGGCATTCCAGGGAGGTTGCGCTTTTTCTTGGCGGTGGACTTGGGTGGTGTAACGGTTTGATTGCCGGAGGAGGAGACGCTGGCTTCTCCGCCGGAAGCGGTTGAAACGGTCATGGCGGATGAATTGTCCAAGTCGACCGGCATGTGAGTGCTGGAATTTCTAAGGGTTTGTCTCGGAACTAAGAGGGGAAACTATAGGGCATTTATCCCAGCAAATTGAATGAAACTTTTTTTTGTTTTCTAGGGTTTTGCCTCTGCTCTCAGCTACCAGTCAATCAGCTTTTCTCTCTCACCTACCAGCTCTGCTGAACCTGACCCAAACTTTTTACACTTAAGAAAACAAAACCCAAATAATTAAAAACCTCAAAATCAGCTCTCAGCTAAGGAATTGGCTGGAACCCATAACCACCGTCGACGGACAAGGTCGGAAAAACTGATCTCCGGCGAGTAAACCAAGATCCAACGGTCAAAATTCAATGAAGATGTATATATATGGCCAGAAGAAATTGAAGGAATAGCGTGAGAATGAAACAATTTGGCGAAAATTCTCAGGTGCCCGACATTTCAGGTCCCTGAAATCTAGCTATTTTCCGCTGTTTTGGAAGTGACTTGGAAATGAATCTATGAAAGATCGATGTTTCGGCAATAGGAATCAACGTAGCGACGGAGATCAGAGAAACGTTGGACGAGATTTGATAGAGAGGAGAACTCAGAATAGAGAGAAATAGAAGTGGGAAAGTTGGAAATGGAAGGAAAAGTCGTCGGTCGTCACACATCTCTATAGCTTTTCAGACTTCAGGAAGACAAGAAAAAATATAAATAAATAAATAAGCCACAAGAGTCACTTAACTATGGTTAATTATAAGTCAGTTCCACAAATTTTTTTATTTTTATTTTTTCAAAAAAGAAGATAAAATGATTTTCATCTCTTTGTTATTAAAAAGGGTAAAATGAGGAAGACAACCTCTAAGTATGGGGTGCATTTTAGATTGATACCCTCAAATTTAAAACACGTTGGTTAGGTACTTAGAGCATCTCCAATCATGCTCTCTAAACACACATTTAGTTAAAATAGCCAGCCAAACAGTGTAAAAATGCGCTCCAATGAGCTCACTAAAAGCCTAGTTACTTTACCTTTAGTTACAGTTGCTCTCCATATCTGGCGAGCCTCTTAACACTCGCTATCCCATTTGGCGCAAGAAAACACTCGACGAAAGGAGGAGATCTCCTCTGCTTCTCCTCCACCTAGCTTCCCTGTTGGGCCATCTACATCAACACCGATGTCAAAGAGCAACCCGTTGACGCCAAAGACTAACCCGTCAACGTTGAAGCTCTATCCTCCATCAAAAATCAACCATTCGCCGCCAACATCAAAGGTCCATCGTCGGTGGGACTCTCTCTCTCTTTGTGTCTCACTCTCTCATGGACGAGCTCACCGAAAATTAGCCATCTGCTTGCTATCATCTTTGAGTTGAAACATTGACAGGTACAAATTTTTTGAAAGGATCCACAATCCGCTTGGGAATGACAAACCCAAAACCCAAAACCGCCTTCTTTTTCCTTACCAACTTCGATATCTCCTTCATCCCTTTGTGGGAATGGTTCTTTAACTACAACTACAATCTCTACAACATCTACATCCACGCTGATCCCTCTACGAAATTAACTCCTCCCGGCACCGTATTCACCAATAGGTTCAACGCCGAGAAGAAGATCGAGCAGGCATCGCCAACGCTAATCTCCATCACGTGTCATTTCCTCGCCACCACCCTTCTCGGTGACCCCCTCAACCCCTCAACAGATTTGGGTCTGTTCTGGTTGCTTCTTCTTCTGCTTGTTGTCTTCTTTTTTTTCTTTTCTTTTTTTCTCTCTCTGAGTAACCAGCATGCTCTCTCTTTGAGTAACCAGATTCGATGTTCGGACCTGTGAGACTAGGGGTTTGGTTAAGTGGTGTTATGTTTAGTGTCTATTATTATGTTCTTTTTTATTCAATACCCTGTAAATTCTCAGTTATTTTTCAGATTGAAAGTTGGTTAGAAGTTGGTTAGAGTAGTGAAAAAATAACTAGCATGGTTGAAGTACAAACCAGGATAACTAGCTAGCTATTTTATAGAATGCCCTTTTACTAACTAAAATAACTAAAATTTAGTTAGCATGGTTGGAGATGCTCTTAGACATTTCGTTGACTGAAAATTGATAATGTTGTTAACAGCAACAATAAAATGGCGTTAATGCCCTTCTCTTAAATGATGTCATTTAGTGTAAATCCATTAGGGAAAGCTATTTTCTCTTTCCTCTGTTCTCTTCCTGTTCTTTCACTTCCCTATTCTTTCTCCAGCAGTCCCAAACGAAAAACAAAAAATAAAAGGGAAATTAAAATCGAAGAAGCAGCAGCAGTAGATTCGGCACGGCGATGATCATCAAAGCTTGCTTGAAGTGCTCCATGGAAGATTACAGCCATGGCTCTCCTAAGGAAAGAAGAGAGAGACCCAGTACCCATGGCCGGTGGGACGAAGAAGAAAATGGGTTCCGGTAACCAAATGCCTCCCACTCAAAGACAGATCATCGACAGCTCAAATGGTGTGGTGTTGTTAGTGTTAGGATTGTCATGGCCGCAACAAGGGTTTGCAATTTTTAGGTGAGCTTTGCTGAAGAAGGCTACAAGCGAGGGATCACCGTTCGTGGAGTTGGGTTTGGGGGGGGTGGGGGTTCGCTTTTTTTCTTTTTTTTTTTTTCACTCTCCTTCCTCATCTCAGTTTGTAGTCGATGTTCTTCATTTGGTGCCGCTTCATCAAAGATGTCTCCAGCTTCCTCTACTCGAGTGATTTGGAGTTGTAGATGGAGCAAATCCATCGTTGGTGATGGTTCAGGAGCAAGAAGAAATTGAGTAAGAGAAGCTCATCATCAACGACGAGAGAAGCGCCGTCCCGCCAACGGGGGAGAAATGACACTGATGGTGGCCCAAATCGATAGCAAACGAGAAAAGGAGAGAAAAAGGGGCCAATGAAAACGATAAGGAGATTATTTTTTGGGTTGAATGGATGGGCAAAATAGGGTATTCATGTAAATAAAAAGGGTAAAGTTGTCATATTATAAAAATGGTTAGTCACATGCACATCATGTGTTGACTTACCATTGGGTCAACAAACAGTGGGTTACAATAGACCTTAAATTAAAACACTTTTGAAAATTTAGATACCTAATTGACGTGTTTTAAACTTGGGGGTTTCAAACTAAAATACACCCTAAACTTCTTGGGGGTAGTTTTATACATTTTACCTTATTAAAAATGATAAATTGTGTTAAACTCTTCTAATTTAAAATGTTAAAAGTGAGCAAATAATCCTTCAAACTATTAGCCTTTATTTGGTTCTTGGATTCTACCAAGAAAAAAATAAGATAAAAGGAACAAAAATAAGAAAACCAAATAATGAAAAGTACAATTCCTTATATATTTTCATTTTCTTTGATAAAAATGGGGAACCGAATAGAGCCTTAATTTGAGATACTCGTGTATTCATTAAATTTAACGCGCATTTTATGAGATTTCTATCAAATTTATGGTCTATTTTTATTAAATTTAATATTAAATCAATTATAATATAGACTTTAGGTACTAAATTCATTTAATGTTATTACATAAAGCTCACGTTATTTATTATCATCATCTTATTTAGCTACAAAATACTTGAAGAGAGCAAAGTATCACAAATTAATAATTCATAAGGTTCTTAGGTCAATAAGTTAAGATTAGATTTTCAATGAAATTGACTTATAGTTCAATGAAGTTTCATGTAATTAAACAACTTTAATGACCAAACTAACTATTTCATAATTAATTCAAATTTTGAATTAACAAAAAAAATATATGTGATTAATTTTTAAATTTATAAAAAGTTTTGTAAAACTAATATACATTTCACAGGGTTTGGCATACTTTATTTATATTGGTGAAAATACTATTAGCACTTCCAAATAAACTTTTTACAAGTGATAAATTAAAAATAACATCATTAATCCACCACAAGAAAAAAAAAAAAAAATAGTAACAACATTTCTCTAGTTTAACTCTTACACAGTTTTTGAATAAATCAACTTATCGAAAATGATAAGGGGGACCAAATGGGGATTGGATCCACTCCAGTCCTGCTGTATCCAGTTTCCTCCAATGGACGACTCTCAATGAGCCACTTCATTTTAAGACGAATGCATGGCCTGCAAACAGCCACGACACTTACTCGATATGGTGTATTATATCTTTCTCAAAACAACAGCAAATGACCTTCAACGGAGTCAATTTTTAACCCAGACGCTCTTTGATCCAAGTTGTCAGGAAATGGCGTCCCTGCCGGAATTGTAAGTCATAAAGGGGATGAGTTCTCTCTTTGTGACCGAAGTCATCGGTTACAACATCCAAACTAAAATTGCGCTCGCAAAGGGATGGAGTTGCGAAACAAAAGATCGAAGGTTGGTGGAAGAAAATTTTACGAATCTTGATTGCAAGCCTTTTGAAAGTGGTATTTTGGTAGGAGCTCATCAAAGATTAATAAAAAAATTGAAAGATTTATTTTAAAAAATAAAATAAATAAATAATACTTTATATCTTGTTTTTTCTTGTGTTCTCATCTCCTGGAAATTGATTTCAATCCGTTTTGTTAAAGAGGTAATTTGGGTTTACTTGGATGTATGGAAGAATTGTCCATTCAAGTTTGAACTTTTCATTATCCTTCTATTATCTTTTTCCCTCCTCGATTGTGCATGTTATTTTATGTTTGTCCCATTGATCAAGGTTTGAATAAGAAACCATTTACTGAGAATTGAATTGGATCAGTTCAAGACAAATCCATAATATATGATTGCAAAATTTTGAAATAGCAAAATGCTGATACATCTACCTATTACAATGTGTAACTCAGTTTACACTACCATAGCAAAATCCTAATATGACAATGGAGGAATGCCATAGAATGCGGCGAGTTAGTGAGATCGCAGAGAAAATAGACATTGTTTTGGATGGAAAGTTGACTCCTTTGAAGGCCATTACCATCCAAGTAGAGGAAAAAAACACCATAAATGGGATGAGCGTCGTGGCTATTTGTAGGCCATGAGATCGTCTTAAAATGAGGTGGCTCATTGAGAGCCGTACACTGGAGGAAACTGGAGACAACGAGACTGGAGAGGATCCGATCCCGACCAAATGTGGGGGATGAGTAAAGATGGGACAACTAACATTGTTTCTCATTCGTGATTCTTGAATTCAATTCAAATTTTTTTTCCTTTATTGGATTCTTATTTTTAAGGGATTATGGTTTTCAAACGATTGGTTTATTCTTCACATGATTTTACCATTTTTATGCTCCCTTTTTTAGGTATCACATCCATCGCAATTTTAAGCGTAACTGGTATGAGGACGTCGTCGTATTCCAGTGATATTGTCCGACTCAAAGAGATATTGCTTTCACGTTTTGGTTTCGTATTCAATTTTTTGAAATCTTCTGACATTAGAATCACAGCGATTGTAATGTTTACGTTTTTGGACCCATATTCGATTTATCTTGATGGCAATTGTAAAGTTAATTTCAGTTGATTGTGTTTATATTTTTGGATCCATATTCAAGATAGTATGGTGTTTTTTATAAAAAAAAAAAAAAAATTTTGGGGGAGGGGGGGTGGGGAACTTCCTATTGTTATATGATAAAACTCCCAATTTATCTAATTTGTCATATTGCATTCAGTATTATCTTAAAAACATCACACTGTTATCTGAAAAAAAAAAAAAATCCCAATTTATCTGCATATTTATAGCACTAATCAAGGGAAAACAATGCAGAGGAAGAGGGAATTCCTATTGTTATCTTTAAAAAAAATAATAATAATAATAACAAATTATCTGAATATTCATGATTTTAAAAACATACCTGTCTTTTTTTTTTTGGTGGTGGTGGTGGTGGTGGTGGTGGTGGTGGGGGGGGGGGGTGGGGAACTCCCCATTGTTATATGATAAAACTGCCAATTTATTTGATCTGTCATGATAATGGTTTAGTTATTGTATTATCTTGATGTATATTTTGTATGATGTGTCATGGTTAATTATCTTAATATTTCGCCGAATTCGAATGTGGGAGGTATCTTGAAGCGTTGGTCGATGATTCCTTTTGGAAATGGTTAAAAGGAAAGAGAAGATCATAGCAATTTTGAAGAAACCCCCTACAATCCCATTTATCTAAATATTGAGAGCATTTATCTAAACCAAGAATTGAGGGCTTCCCATATTAAGTTCTTTTTTGGCTACTAATGGTGTTAATACCACTTACCAATCAGATTCAACAAGGTTAATAGTCTTATGTTTTAGTTCTCTAATAATGGTCATATGTATCACTACTCTTTATAGTTGGTTTGAAAATAACTGTTTTTACTCTTTATTTAAAATAAATAAAAAAAATTAAACTAATTTATAAGAAAAAAATCAATTTAACCAGACTTACTTTTAATTAGTCAAATTTTCAAATTAGCCAAACATTTCAAATTCGCTAAACAACCCCTTTACTAGGAATGTTACCTATATAAGTTGGGAAAAGTGGATACTGTACACTTGCGGGTGCTGGGGCGAATTGTCGGAAGAGGTGGCACCGGTGGTGGGTGGTACCACTGACTCTTTTGTCGTGTAGTGAAGTGTTTGTATTCATTTTGGGTTTGTGTGACAAAGAGGTTAATTCATGAAGAGGTTTTCTTTATTGCTTTAATTTCATTAAAGTCAAACCGCCTTTTTATCAATGTCCACGACTTTTCCTGTTTCCAGCCAGCTTGATTTTGACACGTGCTTAATACCTATCCTAATTTCAGTGCTTGTTGTGGGTATTAATGACATTTCCTATGCTTAGCATGAGGTATCATTTAATTTAGTCATTCATAGGAATTTGGTAAGCTGGGAAGCTAGGAACATGTGGCTTGACCTCTCATCCTTTTCTCTTCTCATTTTTTTTTTTTTAAATATATATATATATATATATATATATATATCCTCATCCTCTAAGAATTTTGGCTCATAGGTTATCCCAATATGTTGGACCCACCAAGTGAGATACAACCTAACAGGGTAATGGTCTAATGGTCAAGGTATTAAGGGCCATATGCTTATCAAAAAGGGGCAAAAAAAAAGGGTATTAAGGGCCATACAGATAAGGGTTCAGGTTTTGAGGATTTTGGTGTGAAATTAAATTATGATTTAGTCGTATTTAAGGGAGCAGTTGCGGTTCTTCTTTGTTAGACTCATCTAGGCTCTTATGATCATTAATTAGTTGGCGTTTAGAGACCATTATGGTTATGCCCATATAGAGTGGCCAAAACTTAGTCCCAAAATAAAAGAAAAAGGAAGTTTACATCCTAAGTCAATAAAACTGTGAAATTTTTACAGCTTGTTTTGATAATCTTTTACTTCTTATTTTTTACTTTCAAAAGTTTTGAATATATATATACATATATATATATATACACACATACACTACCTATAAAAATCTGTATCTTAGAAAAACTTTTGATCGACCATTATACCCTTATTTTAAATTTTAAATACTTATTTACCTCATATTTATTTAACCAATTAAAAATGTTTATTTTCCAACAAAAAAAAAAAAAAAAGAAAAAAGAGAGGAGAAAAAAAGATAATAACATCTATTTCATGAATTCTACACAACCTTTACTATTATGTATGTCTCCTAGTTAATTTCTTATTCTTATTATAATTCCTAACCATTGAAGGAATTTTGATTTATTGTGTTGAGCGTCTATTCTAATGACTTAAGTCAACAAAAAGTAAAAAATAATTAAATTTCCATGTTATATATATATATATGAGAATTAATTAATTTTTATATATTCTTTATTATTTAAGTATTATTTACGTACAATGCACGTGTGCTCATATCTAATATATATATATATTATCTATACTATTATATAAAGCCAATTCCCTTTGTGGTTGGACTGCACCTGAAAATATTAAAATACTCTCATAAGTTAATAAAGTTAAGAGACGATTTGATAATTTTACCAACTTCGAAAAACCCATTACAACCTGTTTCCCCTTAATTCTCTCTCCCACACACACACATGCAGTTTAAAAACTTGAAAACTGATATAGCAGTTCCATTGATGGTATGGAAACTTGAAAAGATGTGTTGCACAAGCATCGCGTGTGCTCGATTACTAGTATAATATAAGCCAATTCATTTTTTGGTTAAACTACACTTGAAAATATTAAAACACTCTTACAAGTTAATAAAGTTAAGAGATGATTTGGTAATTTTACCAATTTTAAAAAAACCCATCACAATCTATTTTCCCTTAATTCTCCCTCACACACACACACATGCAGTTTAAGAAATTTGGAAATTGATATAACAATTCTATTGATAAAATGAAAATTTGAGAAGATGTGATGCGTGTGCTCGATTACTAGTATATACAATGAAAGTTTTGAATGTGGAAAATTTTGTAAGTTTATCTTAAAAGTTGAGGTAGTAGGAAAATTTTTAAAAGTTTTGAATGTGGAAAATACCTTAACTTTTAAAAGTAACTACTCCGTATCATAATTTTGCACTATAAAAAGTTATAAAAAATTGGGTAAATTGCAGACAACTCCTTTGAAGTATGAGGAGAGGTCAGTTGATAACCTCCCTTATGTTTTAATTTTACCAATGTGCTTCCCTTATATTTTAGTTTTATTAACGTGCCCCCCCTTATGTTTTAATTTTTGTTAATGTGCCCCATCGTCACTCACTGTTAATGAAATTTGATAGAAATTAACACGCTGACACCGTTAATAGACTCGTGTTGTCCAAAATGCCATTGATTAGAGAGTGCACATGATGTAAGGGTATAGAACATATCAGTCTTTTCACGTTTATCGTTAAGAGTATTAAACTAATTAAATTTCCAACTGAACGTAAGAGGTACATTGGTAAAATTAAAATATAAGGAGAATTACCTGCTGACCCTCCCATACTTCAGGAGATTTTTCTGCAATTTACCCTCAAAAAATTTTATTTATTTATTTTTAAAAATAAAAAGCAAGAAGTATAAAGTTATCCGAACGACCTAAGTATTTAACTATTTACAATTGCAACTAAGTTGATTGGCCAAGTAGGGTTGAATCAATTGATAATCTGACACCCAACCACCTAAGCAGGTTGATGTCAGATTCCAGTTTTAACCACAGAAGACTATCCTTACTACTCCTAGAAACCGATAGTGGGAAAGATGTGACTAGACTTTCCAATTGAAGGGCCAATTAAATTCCTATGCCCCATATTTGACCCATCTACAATGGACCACATCCAGAAGTGGCCCTATGGCTAAAGTCTAGTCGCAATTGTCTAGGAGACTTCCTGCACATGTGATCTGAACTTTTATTTTTCTTTAAATCGAATTAAATTCGGACAAATGTTCATTTTTATTTGAAGGGACGAGAGCTCAATACAAAATATTCAAGCCAATTACAATTGATTAATAATTGATGTATTTCAACAACATTGATCACACAGTGGAAATAATGGGACAAGATTCATCAATGTGTGGTCCAAATGAAAAGAATTAAAGCATCATGTTATTTGGTCAGAATTGGAAAAAAATCGAAATGAAATGAAACAAAACGTTCACCATTAAAATCTAATTTTACTTTATTCTAATTTTGACCAAATAAACATGTCTTAATTGGTTTCAGACCGCAACAAAAGCATCCAAGGTGTCAAATATCAAGTTACATGTTTGAGTAAGGCTACAAGGAGTTATTTATTCCATTTTTTTCTTCTTCTATATTCTCTCATAAGCCCAACGTAGCCTAAAGCTAAACTATACGATTTGAAAAATCGTATAAAGGAGACCATTGTATAAACTTTTGATTCAATTTTTCCTAGAAACATGAGAATAGTTTGTATGTTTCATCTATAGTCTTGGTCACATGGGCATAAGCTAACTTGATATTAGGACTCAAGTCAAAATACATGTTTATTTATTTATTTATTTTAGTTGACAATTAGGGTGTTCGGGCTAATTTGCGGTTATCTCGATTAAATTTCTCTCTAAGCGATCTTAAAAGCGCATTCCCTTACATCGATCTAGTGCATTTATGAATTAATTCGTAGAGTACTCCTCAGAAAAATCGAACCCAAGTTAATAAAATAAAAAGACTCTCTTCCTATCAACTAGATTAACTCCTTTCGATAAAAATATATGTTAACATGTATGTTTTTTTTACTAAAGATAACCCTGCTGGTAATACTACTCACTTAAACTTTTGATTTGGTAACACGTGCATGATATTACCACTTAAACATTTGATTTGGTAACACGTGCATGCATGCATGTATTTGTGACATATCGAATTATTATATCCTTTTTTTTTTTTTTTGTTTTTGCCATGGTACATCATACATGTACATCCTATGCATAATACAATATCTAGTTCACTGTTATTGCTCCCCTTTCTGACTGAAGTGCTACCCCCCCTTGGGCTATTGAGCCATTAACCAAGGACGCTAGATCTCTTTTATCCTCCTTTCCTATTTGGAATGTATGTTCTATCCCTAGGTTTGCTAATAGCGCAGCCCATGAGCTTGCCCAATGAGCAGTATTTTGTAACTGTTTTGACCCCATCCCTATTGCATCCCTTCCTCCGTCTGTTCTACTAGCGGAGTTGGATGATGCGGACGGTGAAGAAACTATTCCTCTTCCTACTTCAATATAAATTATTTGATTATCAAAAAAAAAAAAAAAGTTCATTAGATTTGTATCATTTATTATAATTAATTATTAAATATATATTTTTTTTCATAAGCAAGTGAAGATAAGATTGAGCTTGCTTATCAAAAAAAAAAAAAAAAAAAAGGGATAAGATTAAGCTCAAAGCGCTGAGGCTACAACCAAAAAGCCGGCATGTTCTGTTCTCCGCTCTCCATCATTGCTTGCATTGACTTGGAATGCATTTCTTTTTGTGGTTCAAAATCTCTATTATTTTTGGACAGCGTGTTGGGGACCACAACTTTCTTATTATTATCAGGGGTGCCCCTCCTTTGAAACTTTAATTTCAAAAAGGGCCCGGGCCAGGGCTTCTTTATTAAAATAAGTGGTCCGCAATCCAAATCTTAGGTTAATTAGGCGTGGCCATGGACCCGTGTAGGTTAGCCACCTAGGCACCTATTGAACTTGGTTGAAATTCAAACTTACAACCTTCCTCTAATACTAGCCTAATATCAGACCCTTTACATACTTATTTATTTTGGTTTAAAATCGAACAATCCTCATTCTCCCGTAGAGTAAGGAAACTCCACTACTACCATTTACAAGTTGTTGGACTTCATATATATTTAAACGGTTATGTTCTCATCAGCATGTGTTGATATCAGTTATATTATTACTATGCATTAAGGGTTATACCCCTTATATTAGTCTAATATACCTTATATCTCATTAATGCACAAGATACAACTTTCAATATGAGTGTTAATATAAGTTATATCAGTACGTGCTTACCTGATCATCATCCTATATATACTTAAAATTCGAGACCTTTTTAAAATAGAAAGAAATACCATTAGATTATAAGATCATTGACTATCAATTTTTTTACTATCAGCATTCAGATAAGAAGACTATGTATAGAGTAGAAGTACAATGGGCTATAAATTCTTGAGGGAATTACTAATTGATTTGATTGTGGACAAATGATTACAGTTAGTAGTTGTTCTTGATTAAGTTACTAGTCATTTACTACGAAGTTAGTAGTTATTTATATGGATGTGTAGTTATTTGTTTGTGTTGGACCAATATGTAGTTCCCCCTAAATTGTTTCTATCAAGAAAATTTGTTAGCAGAGGAGAAATGTTCAATTGTTCAAAGAGTGCACATGTGTGGTTTGAAGGGATAATTCCTTCCCATCTTTTCTGACTTTTCTCTTCTTTTGATTTTTCCTCCCAAGCAATTAAAGCTATATGACGCATTAATGGATAATGAATTGTTTTTTTTATTATCAAAATTTGTGAAAGAGTTATGCATTGATGCGTGGAAAATTGGGGAATGGCAAGAATATTAGAGTCCTCATATTTTTAAAGGTACATTTGATGGGATCATTTGACATATTAACTTGATTTCAAAGCTGAACCAAACAAATTTTTTTTTTTTTTTTGGGGAGGGTCCAAAACAAAGGACCCATTTTAGAATAAAATAACTTTAAAAATCAATAATAATATAATATGCATTTTCAAAAATGTTTTTTTTCTTTTAAAATTTTAGGAATAACAAATTATTAGAAAATATTTCAAAATAATACGGAGTATGTTTCAATGCGGGTAATGTGACTAAGGTCCAAAGAGTAGATAAATTCAATGAGATAAGAATAAAACAATTACATACAAAAGCAATTTTAAAATTTCCTAAAACATCTCAAGTGCTTCCTATCAAGAGCTCGGATTTAGTACTGTGCACATCCAGGGACATTTTGTTAACATGACGGATATTTCATTTTACCAAATATACATAGTACGATTGGCAAAACGTCAGCTCTTGGATACAACACCACATCCAAAGTCTCCTATGAACATATATAAGACAATTTAATCTAGCATGACATGGACATCCACCTAGTAAAAACACCAACTTGATGGCTTGAACAGCTAAATGTTGCATGTTATTCCCTAGGTTCAATAATTTATAATTTATTGCAGAATCACCACCATAATCATTATGAAACATATCTCATCTACTAGACCAATTCCAAGGATACATTTTGGCATTAAAGGGGAAAGTCTCTTTCAATGGTACATTTATTGGAGCTCGTCAGAAATGGAAAAAAAAAATCCCTTTGATCAGTATGGTACGTCTAATTCGTGACTCAGATATACTAAATTTGTTAAAGACGTACCATAGACACAATAATGATAATAATGGGGTAATAATAATCATTATAATAACACATCAATACAAATGACTACTAATTTCGTAGTACATGACTACTAACTTAACTAAGAATGATTACAAACTGTAATTATTTGCTTGTAGCCTGACCAATCAGTAATTCCCCCAAGTTAGGTTAGTGGGAATTGCGACAATAATAATTTCCATTTCTTGGAGTACATATTAGAATTAGCCAGAGTGGTAAATGGGAGGATTAGGCAACAAAAAGTCCAGACAAGGCTCTTCCAGCAAGATCCAAATAATTTTGGTGATGTGCATTCATGACGACAAAGACCATACCAATGTCTTATCCACATTCATCGATTACTTTCTTGAATCCCAATTACTAATTAGTTCTAAGGCCTCTTTTTTCTTGGTGGTGCTACGTTGGTTTATTGATTTTTTTTATTCCTTTAAGTTTATTATTTATTGTAAAGAGATTGAGGATAAGTAAAGTCATCACTTACTCCACATCAAATAATGGGCAGGATAGGATAAATAAATTGACCATAAGCCCATGTTTGTTTAGCGGGAATAGAATGGATGGAAATAAAATATGATTCTATACTTAAATTAGTCTGGAATAAAAAGGGATTTGAAATGATTGTCCAAACATACTATTTAATTCCATTTTCGTTTAAATTACCTTATAAAAACTTGCTGTTTGAAATGAATTGAAATATGATTCTATTCCAACTAAACAAACATGACTTAAAAGAGAGTGAAAAGTTAAATTAAGACTTTCTACTTATTAAGGTGTCTATAGTAAGAATCACAGGTTCACCCCTCATTGGAGAGAGAGAGAGAGAGGGGGAGAGAGAGAGAGAGAGAGAGAGATTCTTTTTTGAAACTTTAGAACTCACCAATATAAAACCAAGAATCAATTCTGCTCAATTTTGATCGGTGACTAATAAGAGTGCAGCACATCATACTAAAGAGGGACACTACCATTACCATTATTATGCGAAGAAAACAACATAAAGTATATCAATAATAATTCCCTCCATGCAAACAGTGAACATCGCCCCGCAATATATATTTTTATAAAGAATACTCACTAGCAAACATGAAATTTTTTCTTGCCTTAACCCTTTTTTTTTTTTTTTTTTTTTTTCAGATTAAGAACGAGAAAATACCTCACCTCTGGAAGATTTTCAGATTAAGAATTCCATTCAATCTTTTATTCATATAATTTCCTTTTTTTTTTTTTAAATCTTTTTTTCTTACACTTCTCTTTGCAACTTTCCCTCGCAATGATATAGATTGATGGTGCCCAATGAAAGAAGTATGGGTCAGTGACATGTTATTGCTCATTCACTTCAGTTATTCTTCCTTAACTTTATAGGGAGGGATTCACTTCAGTTATTATTCCTCCACTTTAGAGGGGAGGGGGGGGGGGGGCCTCCTTTTTTTTGATTTTGGGTTCGGAGAGAGAGAGAGAGAGAGAGAGAGAGAGAGAGAGAGAAAAAAAAAAGGGTTGGGGGGATGGGGGTGGTGGCCGGGTGGGGTTGGTTTTTGTGTGTAAGGAAAGGGTGAGTGGACGATATCTCACCCTTTCCATGATTTTCCCATCCCTTTGACAACTTCGATTGGAAAAAGGTGATTCCATCTCTTTTTTGGCAAAATTTTGATGGAGACAAGAGGTGGCCATGGTTCAAAAAATATGGTCCAGTGGTAATGATGTTGCAGCCGTAGCCACCGTATACCCTCAATTTATATACGTACATATCTATGTACAAAGACAGCAATAATTATATCAAACTGTTCATGACTATAATGCAAGCCATTTTCAAGCAGTAAAACATATTAATGCATAAAATATCATGCTTCTGCACTAAAATATTGAGAAACAGAGATGTTAACTATGGTTACTAAGACGGCAGTTATAATAATAAATTTATAGGTGCACACGTACGAACAAAAAATTACAATAAGAGTTATGATTATTTAATTTAAACCTTATAGTTAACTCCACATCTGCAATTCGGTAATATTACAGCACTATGAAAAAGTCGAAATTTGGCGAGACATTAAGCATTGTTGGACTCGGTCTCTGTAGCAAATCTATGGCTATGTTTGTTTGGCAAGAATGGAATGGATGGGAATGAAATCTGATTCCATGCTTAAATTAATCTGAAATGGAATGAAGTTTGAAATAAACATTGGGGAATGAATATCACTGTGATTCATTACTATTATTTCATTCTATTCCTATTTAAGTATCTCATTCAAACATGTTGCTGGGAATAAATTATAATGTAATTTCATTCCACCTATTCCATTCTAACCAAACAAACATAGCCTATGTGTAATCACAAAAGTTTGGAACTAAACGGTGATTATCGTAGTGTCAAGTGAATATGCATCATAGCTAATTAAATATTAAAATATCATCAAGATAGTCTTCCATGATTTTAATTTAAGTACCTTTCTTGCAAAAAAAAAAAAAAAAAGAAAAAAAGAAGGGGGGGGGGGGTACCTGCCATCATAGCCTCAACCTAGGAGTCCAATGATTTTCTACACCCTGTTTTTCTAAGCCTACCAAGCAGGGGTCTACATGATCATTATAAAAAGTTAAATGATGGGGCGACTTAGCTTCCCCCCACCCCCTCAAAGTTTTTGTTGAATTACTCACAAACATTGTTGACTATAAAAATTAAAAGCATAAGGGAAGTTCGAAAGTTACAATTTACCATTATAATGCCACAAAGAACCGAGATAAAAGATAATGAGAAAAGAATAATCCAGAAGCATTCACGTGATCAAGCACAGTGAGTCAAGAATGGTATGATTATGCGGACTAAACTGCTGCATGCACCAAACTCCTGGATAAACCTGAAATCTTCGAAGAGGGAGGGGGACAAGGTCATTGTTATATTCTTTTCTTCCAAACACACTTTTGAGTAGTGGGTACCAGGTTTGCCCAACTTGCCAAAACAAGTGTTCAAATGGAAGCCACCTTCAGCATAAAACCAGATAAGGTATAGCTTTTCGGGTGATTAAAGATATGATGTTTTTTTTTACCACGCAGAACTCCATAATTGGCCATATATTTTGATCAATCTTCTCAAATTCCAAGTCCATTACAAAACAACAGGCTCTCTCAACAAAGAAATAGCAAGTTAGCAACTTAATTCATCTTAAGCATCTAACCTTTGTCTACACGGAAAAAGTTGAAAAACCTCCGATCAATTTTTGCTTTATTTTAATAGAACAGAGATATTAGGACTCCCAGCATGTCTCATGTCTTAGTAATGGGATGTTGTGTTAGTAACAATCTCTCTCAATATAATAACTATATGCACAACTGAAAAAGGATATTACTAATATAAACCCCAAGGCTTTTTCCCTTTTATTTTATTTTCTTTTCTTTTTCCCTTTTCACAAAGAAACTGGATGCTGGGTTGAGTTGAGTAGAGTTTCATAAATAAATCGGATAAGATCCTTCAAGATATCAATTATTCAAAAGTTCTCTCAAAGTATCTTTTAAAAGTATTCTAGTCAAATCCTTGCTGAAAGGTATGAATGCATTTATAAAAATTGTGAAACAAAGCACCTCCCACCCTCCCTCCTTTCTGTTTATACTTTCTATATTCTTATCAGGGTACCCTCTTGTAGGGCTTTATTAAGGCAGTTAAAGACTTAACTTGCAACCTTTACAATGTATTATCACTAACTGTCCTTTCATTTTATCTTTTCCTTTTAGAATGGCCATTTCGTATGAAAAATAAAAATAAAGATGCATAATACATAAACCGGGGCTTCTGTAAAAAAATTGTACATATCACCAGCGAATATTTATGGTACAATCATACAAGATCAAGAAAATTCTGCTAGCATACATGTCATGGAAAAAGATAAAAGAAAGGAGAGAATAATTTTAACTTTTCTAAAGGAAAATAAAATCATAAAAGGAACTAGGCAGTAATCTTCCCATACAATAATTACCCATCAAGATAAGAAGTTCCTGCAACTCTAGTGATTCACCATAAATGCCTGAAAAGGGTCAAAGACAGCCAATCAGAAACATTTTGTGCAGACATAGTTGGCATTGAAGCATGTAAAAGCAGCAACTGAGACTCCCTTCTATGTAAAGTTGTCCAAATAAACTAATATTTCGAATACAAAAAACATCTGTGCTTAACTTGGTGCATGCATCTTAGCAAGAAGCAAACTAAAGTCATCATGTAATGACCAACCCAATATTTCAGCCAGTTGATCCTCAAAACTGCAATATCCATCATACTTTCGAACATGGATCATTTTGTCTGAAATGAGATTTTTCAGTGTTCCTAAAGGTAGCTTTTTCATGATTATCCTTTACTAAATCTCTAATTTGAATTAAAAAACAATGTCATCTCGAAAGGTACAATCATAAAAATGAAGAAACTGTCTGATAGCAGGAAAGCTACATTGCAGCAGATATGAGCCCTTCTAAATGTACTTGTATTATAATCTAAAGGATATCATTCAAAGAGCAAATTCTAACCATCGCATTTTTAATGTAATTGTTTGATATTTTAAAGAACATCACTTTAAAATTTCACTCAATAGACAAATTCTAGTCCACAATCATTAACTCGGTCAGATTCTCAACAGGATGTAAATAGACATAGCACTTAATTTGCAGTTTATGCGCAGATAAGAGTACTGACTTGCCTGGGATATCATAGATATAATCAATCAAGAAACACCCAACGACCACCACTCGCAAGTTGTTCTGAATTAAAAATACTATTGTGTTTACTGTCCATACAGTGGTTATCCCACTTGCATCATGAGACAAATACAGATAAGAAACCTGGGCGTAAGATGCATAGCATCATTCCTAAAAATCATTTCCCTTAAAACAATCCTGAAGAGTATTATTTATTATTCAAGTTTCCAAGTTAAGATGGCTCCAAAAAATGGGGAAATTAGCCAGAAGTACATTACCATTGTTTTGTTCAAGCCTTAAGTAATATGTAGAAACTTTTATTGCGAGAAGTACACTCCATATAACAAACGACCACGTTTGGCTTAAAAGCTGTTTTTTCTTTCACTGAATACCATATGTGCCCTTGGTGATTTATATGGCAAGGCATTGAGCAGATTCTCAACATGATTTTCGGAATTGGTAGCAAATAAAGAGAATCCTTTCCATGTTTGCTGGATTCCCCCTCCCACCAATCACCTTCTTCATAGTCATCAGGTATGTGTCTTCATTGCCATCTTCTTCGTCCTACACCTCATCTTCTTCATCCATCATTCACCATGTAACTAGTCCTCTACACATCGTCTTCTTCATTAGTTACATCTAACTATACCCTACTATAACAGTTACTTGCCTGTAATTATAATCACAGACACTGTGAAGGAACCCTATATTTGGTTACAACAAAAAATAGGTCCAAAACGAAGGAATCCTCCATTTTCCAACTCTAAAGAGTTACATGGAAGTGCAACGTAACTAATAGTGCAAGAAATTTCAGAAACCCCATTGCCCCAAAATCGTAAATCAAATACAAACCTTAGGTTTAGTTACACAAACAACAAAAATCCATAAAATCATAAACTCAAAATCAAATAAGCCCAATGTAACTAAGATGCAGAAAGAGTTACATGATGAACACCTTAAAATCGACCGCCGTTCGTCTCTCTTGACTGGGACGATGAAGCCATTTTTTTTCGGTCGATGATGTCCGACAAACATCGGGCCGGCATCACAATTGACTGATGAGTTCGTGCTGGAAGAGTTACATGTGCACCGAAAAGGTGAGTTGAATGTGCACCGAAGAATCGTCGGCGATATGCGTGGGAGGGGAGTGGCACCAGCTTCTCTTCACACGTTTTTGACAGGATGGTGTGCGCAATAACCGCAACATGTTTGATGGGGGAGCTTTTGGGTTTTTATTTCCCTTAAATGTGTTGTTTAGAAGGGTATTTTGGTCTTTGCGTGATTATGTGTACCTAAGGTGGGAAGGGTTTTTTGTGATGTACCTATGGCTGCAACAGTCCACATGGGTGGACTGGAGCCCAAACACCCCAAATGGTTTTTATACAGAGAGTACGGGATGTGTGCTCTCTCCATTGGAGCTCAAATTAAAATAAAAGGTAAAATGCAGAAAACCCCCCTTTATTTATACCCATTTTGCAAGATACCCCCCTCTAAAAAAAAACTCATCAAAAAACCCCTCATATTCTCTAGGATTGACAATTTACCCCCTACCATCCATCTGTCGTTAAGGAAACTAACGAAATACCATCACGTGACACGCACGTGATGGTATTTGTTGATTTTAAGACGAAAATGCCTTTTGCTCTAATGAAACGACATCACGTGATTCTCTTCCTTCTTCACCGACGAACCACACCGGCTATGGCTGCCACACTGGCGTACCAGATCGACCACAACAATCTAGGAAACAAAATAAAAAAAAGAAAGAAAGAAAGAAAAAGAAAGAGGAAAAAAGGAAGGAAAAGAGGAAAAGAGAGTGAAAGAGAGGAGAGAGAAAAAAGATCTCCTCCTGACGACATCATCGCCCATGGAGCCCGCCGGTGAACAACGACGGCGCGACAGTAATGGCGTGACAGTGGAGGAGGTGATGGTGATGGCGCGACAGCAGAGGAGGTGATGGTGACGGCGCGATAGTGGAGGTCTTCTCCACCACAGTGATTATTTTGTAGATCTGAACCGACGGTGGCTATTTTGCAGCCAATCCTTCATCTCGCCATCCATGGTGGTGCCGGTGAAGTGAAGATGATGGTGCCAGTGAAGACCATTGACAGTGGGTATTTTTCAATAATGGGTATCTTCAAACCCTCCCCACCGACAATTAGTTTTAAACCTCCACACCACCATTGTTGCTGTTACCCACGCGTGGCTTCAAACCCTCCCCGCCGACAATTAGTTTTCATCTTCAAAACCCTAACCCTCCGCACCACCATCGTTGCTGTTACCCACGCGTGGGTTTTGTCCACACCACCATCGTCGCCGTTGCCACTGCCTCCTTCGCAGGATGTTGCCGATGCACCTCTAGTTGGCCACTGTTGCCGCTGCACCTCCAGTGGGCTACTGTTGTCGATGAAGATGACCGGAAAGTTGGCCAGAGGAATGGAGAGCATTTTTTAATTTTATTTTTGTTTCTTATACAACACCGTTTTATATATAAAACAAAATTAATTTTTATAACCTTTTAAAAATCATTTATAAATATCAAATATTAATTTTTTAATTTTTTCCGTAAAGGGGTATATTGGACTTTTAAAATTGCCGTTAACGGCGTACCCCCTTGGCACAATATGGGGGGTTTTTTGTTGAGTTTTTTTTTAGAGGGGGGTATCCTGCAAAATGGGTATAAATAGAGGGGGGTTTTTTGCATTTTACCCTAAAATAAACATTATGAGGGACATTAAAAGAAGAAAAGGGATAGAAAATGTCATAATCAAAAGTTTTGCCAACATCCAGAGCTTATGTACATGTTTATTCTTAGGAAGCAAGGCATCATATACAACACTAATGCTTTGCCCCTTAATAGAGTCACAAAACCAACGGGAAAAGAAAAAAGAGTGAAAGCTCATGTACACTAGGAGTATACAAGCAAAACATAAAGACCTAAAGAGTCCAAAAACTCCTGCAGGGTAGTCCTATTACAAAAATTGACGGGACCACCCCAGGCAAAACGACAGTCAATAACATGATTTACTAACGACTATACACTCTAAATTCTCAAAATTTGGATATGATCCATTGATCCCAACTGTTGCCAGTTTTCTCCTGAAGTGGCCGCTCTCTCGACACTCAAACTTCCGCATTCCCAGCTTGATAGCCTGAGAATTTTACCATTGCACCAACCAATGACCCCTATCCTTTAATATTAATACACACTTTACCCAAAAGCAAATTCGAATACGTACCCTTCATCAGGGTGGAAGGGTCGAGCAGGATTCATGTGGTTGACCGCAATAAATTCACATGAGTGTCATTACAGATTCAGTTGTTGATCATACAAGTTGGCATAAAACAATCTGAGAAATAATGACAATAAAACATGGGGCTATAACATGGGGAAGATGGGGTCACATACCTTCTGCAATACTCGGTTCCATTGCGTATCCCATTGTAGCAAACAAACCACATCAACACAACCACCAGAGTGTCTAGTAAAGATAAGAATTTCGCAACAAAAATTATACCCCAATTCCTAAATTCCTAAGAAATGCAGTAAAATTCATCGAATACCTAAAATTTATCATTAAATTTGGATCCTTTTATGCAGATCTGTGGACTATGCCGTTCGTGGAAAACCCTAGAATTGAAATGTAATAGGAGAAATCGTGAGAAATAAGGGAAGGATACTGAAGAGGCAACGCTCCCACCAATCCAACATGTAGAGTCCAAAGGTGACGTTGTAGAGATAGATCTTGCGCTGCACCCAGTTCATTGCTTTCCAGTCTGCAAAACAATGGGAGGCTCGAAGATGATCTGTGAGGATGTATGTGTGTGCGCTAGAATCGAGAAAACTGGAGATGGTCCTTACCTTTTGATGTCTGGTAAATAGGGAGAGATTGTTCTTGCAATAGAAGACCAGTGTGGACCTCTGTGATGAGTTCACGTCGGTTTCGCCCGATGTTCCGCGATGTGGAGAGCGAGAGATAGAGAGTCAAGGGTGAGAGAGCGAAAGCGTATTATTATTCAGCCTTTTTTAAAATTAAAAAAAAAATAAAAATTCTTATACAAAAAAGCATTAGTATCAATAACGCTTTTAGGTTATCAAAAGCTTTAATAATAATGACGCTTTTAATGAATTTATTTTTTCTTGGGTTACAGGAGGAGGACTGCTTTCAAAATACTAATATAATTCAATGCTGATGGCATTGTGCCTTTAAAATTATGTGAAATAAATTATTTAATTTCATTTGAAGGCCCAAATAGGCTTCCAAATGCTGTGCTTATAATTCACATCTTAAATGGGGCCAATTGGATGACATACTATGATACTTTAAGTTAGTATAGCACATGGAATTATCTAGTTAATAGTGCCTTGGGGGAAAAAAAAACCTAGTTAATAATGAATATTTTCACAGAAAGGTTCACTTGTAAGGTCTAAAAAATTGAGCCCAAAAAATTGTTGAGAGTATAATTTTTAATATTAATCAGTTATTATATTTTTCATAATATTTTCAATTCTTTTACTTAAATTAAAAAACAAATTCGACCATCGTACAATCCTAAAAGAGAAACTATGAAATAGTCGAATATAGCATTTTATGAAAATGGCCTCTATCTCCCGTATATAACATGCCCCTCAAGAAGCTTCGTAAAAAAGCTTTTTTGGCACTACTTAATATTCACACTCACATTCTCTCTCTGTCTCTCTCTTCTCAAGCTATTGAAGTTGACAAGGAAGAAGGGTTTTGTGATGAGATGGACACCCAAAGCCCCTCGCTGCATACCTCCAAAGAAAGCAATGTTTCAGATTGGAGAAGCATTCAGAATGGACTTTGCAAACCTATATATGCTTTGGAAGTTGGATTTGTGGATCGAAGGTTTATGATGGAGGCTAATAGTGCAAATAAGGGTTGATGGTAGTAAAGCTCACTTAAATATGCGAGCAAATGTCTGTGATGGAAGAAAACCCACCCATATTTACTTCTTAACTAATGCCAGAGATCAAATCCCACTCAATCTTTCTTCTTACTTGAACCCTACAAACCAGATATACACAGTCCACCCCATATTGTTGTCTCCATCCACAAAGATAACGTTTAATAGAATGCAGTTCTTCTTACCATGTCTTATTCTTCTTCTTCTTCTTCTTTTGTTATTTTTTTTTTCATTTTTATTTATTTATTTTTGTGGGTTGGTGGTTGGATCAAGTTGATCGATAGGTGTTTTGAAACTTAAGTTAAAATTATGGAATTTTATCTTGTTCTTTCATGAAATGAAATTGTTTCTTTACTTAGTTTTTCATGAAAATTTGAAGTATGGGTAATTTTGTCTTGATTTTTCATGAAATCAAGTTATTTTTAAAATTGTTTTTTTTTCCATGAAAACAATGTATTTTTATCTTGTTTTTTTATGAATGGATTATTTTTTAACTTGATTATCTAGTTTATTTCTTATGATAAACTCAAATTTTCAAGTTAAAACCTACTTTTTTTCAAAAACTTGATAACTTAACATTTTTTTTCTGACAAAGTTCAACTTTTTGATTCAAGTTAAATAAAAAATAAAAAACTCAAAATCAAGTTATTTTGTGGAAAAAATCAAGTTCATAAATAAATCAAGTTTTTTGTTTTTATTTTTTATGGTCTGGTGTCATTTGGGTTTAGTTATTGGAAGAGTCGTGTAACCAAGGATTTAAGATTTTCATGGCGATTCCAAGTGGCAAGAATCATGGGCAAGGTGATATTTTAATCAAAATTGAATATAATAGAGTGTAATGTATAATAGTAAAATTTAAAATCCACCAATTGCGAGGAAACATGCCAATCGAATGATGTTGTTAGTATTTACTAAAATCCTAGGAACCTTTGGAATGTGATTCAAGATGATAGGAATGTTAGTATTTACTAAAATCCTAGGAACCTTTGTAATGTGATTCAAGATGATAGGAATGTTGGTATTTTGCCGTGTAAACGTTATTTAATTTAATAATAATGATAATGTATTAATTGTTTTCAATTTAAAAAAGAGAAAAGAAAAAAAAAGGAATTGCATCATATTCGGAGCTCTATCTGTTTTTTTGTGAGATTGGGCCATAGGGGCCGAAGCCCAGATACACTACGGAGCCCTTTTACCGCCCTAAATGAAGTAATGGACTGCTGAACTAGCCTCTTATGTTTCAGGGATCTCACCGCGAAGCTGCCACATTCCCGCTCCAGGGCAAAACTATAATTATCCCCCCATCTCCGTCTTCTGTTATTCTCTCCGACGAACCTCACCGGAGCAAACTGGTTCAACACTGATCGGACCACAAGAGCGAGAGACGCACACACGAAGATGTCTAGCATGGACCTCGACGACCTCGACGGTCCGAGCCAGGCACCAGCTAGAAAACCCTCGAGGTTCTTGCCCAAATCATCCAAGCCCAGACCAGAACCAAAACCAGAGCCAGCATCAAAACCAGAACCGGCGTCGAAACCAGAACCCGAAGATACGAAACCAATAGTAGACGAGACGGCACACGATGCTACAGATACTGCAAATGGCACTGCAACAATGGAGGTTGAGGCGAAGGTAGATATCGAAGGACCGGGGGGAGATTCGATGGAGGTAGTTGAGGAGGAGGAGGAGGAGGATAGGGTGGTTCGAGAAATCGACGTCTTCTTCACTCCTCCCTCCACTGATGACAACACTCAGGTAGGCCTTTTCGCTCACACGCTCGCAGATTGTGTGTTCTGTTTTTCTCTCTGAGAATCTGTTTGGATTCCGAGAAGTGGCGGGACTGGAAAAGAACATTGAACGAAGAAAATGAAACTCATAATGGGAAAAAAAAAATGAATTCAGTCAAGTTTGTATAATTATCTAGCTTTGATGAGTGGAATTTTTTTTATCTCTTTCTTAAGAACCAAACAACTGAAAACGTTAAAAATTCAGAGCCTGCTTGGGGTGTACTTTGAAAACTGTTCCCAGAGAGGTGCTTCCAGAAAACGGTGAAAGAATTTGGGAACGTGTGATTATCAATGATTTTTAGATTTATTAAACAGAAAATAGAAACCGAGTAAGCGAATGTTCTCTGAAATGAATTGTTTTGAAGAAAAAAGTTTTGAAAAATAGTTTTTGAGAACACATTTTTAAACATGTTTTCTGCTTATTTTATATTTTCCTCCCCCTGCTAAGAACTGAACTATTTGTGAAGTACCCGACCAAACAGGCCCTTAGTTTTCCTTAATTTTTAGTTTCGCCCATTTACTTGGAAACCAAAATAGGACTTGTAGTATCTTTTCGTTTCTTATCATTTATTTTTTCTTTTGTTTGTAATGCCCAGATTTATGTCCTGCAATATCCTCTCAGACCATGTTGGCGTCCTTATGAATTGGACGAACAATGTCAGGAGGTGTGTATTGTTCATTCCTTGCAGAATTTGTTTTCATAATAATAATGTTATTTATGAATATATTGTTTGAAAAATTAAAGTAAAATATGAAATCACAGCGGGGAGTTTAACTTCAAGGAGTTTGTGCCTTGGAACTTTGTCTTTTGTTTTGCAGGTTAGGGTGAAACCCACAAGTGCAGAAGTTCAAGTTGATTTGGCTGTTGATGTCGATTCCAAAAATTATGACCCTGATTGTGTGAGGAGGACAAAGCAGGTTTGTTTTCAATTTTGCATTGTAATCTGGAGGACACTATGTCAATAATAATAGTGCATGTTGGTTTTTCAAATGCTTGTGGAATATAAAATTTTAACGAGTATGAAGTCTTTATTTGAATTATTGAGGTACCATAATGCATTAAAAATCTGTGCATCTGTTGTGGTTCTGAGCCGTTTGCTATATTCGGTAATCCATCTAGAGCTTCCAAGTTTGACTATCCTTGATGGCCTTGAAAACTGATTGATTAAGATTAAGAGCCTGAGAGTTGAATATTTGATGTAAATCTTGGGTCCTGCTAGGTTAGGACTAGGACTGGAGGACTGATTTCTTTAAGTGAACAAGCTGTGGTTTCATTATAAATTAGGATTTGTAGTAGAGCATCGATGGGGCTGAGGGGATGGGAGGATTTTACAAGTCACAATCAAGTGAGCCCGTCTGTATCGTTGGGTCAAGTCCTAGAAGTAAAGATATGAGTTTCTGTTTCATCCCGCTTTATATTGGTGTTTCATGGAAAATACGGGAAAAAGCAGAAAGAACCCTAAGACTCCGTGCATATAGTCTGAACTCAGCACTGTGACCTTCATTATGGCTTGTGACTGACATGGGGCCGTCTGTAGGTTTTAATTGTTAATCTTAGGTGGCTAGGCCTTCCCCTTTTTTTTTTTTTTTTTCTTCTTTGCCAACAGGGGTATACAAACCTTTGCTCTAAATAATCCCTAAAACACGGGTAAGGCCACCGCCCACTCTGCATTAACACCCAGGTCAGTCAGTGGCTGATCTGTTGACTTTCTTAATGACTTGGTTGAAGTAAGTGGTTCCTCATTCTCCGTAATGGTCCCATACTCCCATGTTTTTGTCCGTACTTGATCCCATGTGTTAACCCACCACTTTTGAAGCTTAGCTAGCCCTGGTTTTCCCTTCTGTGCTGCATCAAAATCATTTTCGTTGGAGCCGGAGGAAAGTTTTGTCTTCTTACTTATTTATACTTCCGTATTTTGCACTCATTTTTAATTTTTGTGCTTGTCCATATACATATATATATATATATGTTTTTCTTTAAAAATATGCATCTGATGAGGGTTTGATGCTCCTGTGGCCTTGTTTGATTCTTCTTGTCTCATTTTGCATCTACAATGTGAGATTATGTAATATGGTGTCTTTTTCTTGGATTACCATAGACTTTGTCTTCTACATGGAAGCCACCTCACACAACTGGTTATGCTGTTGGAATTCTGATGGGCAATAAGGTATGCTCCTCAAACAACTTAACTGTAGGTCTTTATCTGATTTTGTGAGGCTTTACCTACTATCCATTTTGGATGAATTGAAATTACGTGGAACTGATCATTGTAAGAGATGCTAGGATGTTGTTAGAGGCAGTCTCTTGCACTGTTAGGCCAGAGATGGCATGCAGTAAAGTTACATGCACACTGGGCGTGCCACCATCTCTAGTGCTCCAGAAAGGCATTTCGGAGTTTAACGAAACTCAAAATTTCCTTGGGGGCTCAAAACCATTGTCGAATGTTATACTATTAAGAGTTGCTATGATAAATATTTAAAGCCAAAGACAAACTCTCGACCCAACAAAACCTTAAATCCCAACTACTTGGGGCATTGCCATCATGTCTTTTCACGCTGTCTCAATCTGTGTTCTTTTTGGTCTTCTCTTGTCCTTGTATCACCACCAACATGAATAAGAATTTCCTTCCTATTGTTGCTTTAATTGGTCTTCTTTTCACATACCGTCTTAGAGGACTGGTCCTCTTGTCCTCTATTGATGGCACCTCTCATGAATGTTTTCGATTCCAATCTTTCATTTTATGATACTATATGCATGCAAGAATAAAACTAGATTGGTTTATAATCTCTTGTTTCGTATGTTAATCTTTGCCCAATCATTTGTTCCCAACATTTCATGGTTTGACTTGTATGTTTGATTACCGTGATAATTGGTTTAGTTTTGAATATCACTTATTTATTTATTTTTTTAAAAAAGAAGAAGCAATTTTCTTCAATTTATCGGGAATTTTCTTAGTCTTCAATATGCCTAAGAAGATGGGTGGTTTGGGCCTCTAACCTCTCTCGGTGATGAACAAGGCTCTCCTACGTAAATGGATGTGGAGGTTTGCTACAGAAAAAAAGGGCTATATGGAGGAAGCTGATTTGGTGATAGTTTGTAGTGAAGATGGTGACTGGTGGTCTAGGGAGTTGAGGAATTCTTATGGGGTGGGTTTGTGGAAACATAGTTATTAAAGGCGCAAGGCACACCTAAGGCGCAAAGGTCTCCTGGGGCCTAGGCACAAGGTGCAAGAAAAAGCGCGGGCTTTAGGGAAGTGAGGCGCACAATTTAAAGAAAATAAATAAAAACTATTTTATCAAATGTAGCTAACAACAATAATCAATTTAAAAATATAAAATTGAACACTCTTATCTTATGACCTATAAGCTCAATTGGTTAGAGTGTTGTGCAATTGCACAAAGGTAATAACTAGCCTTAGTAAGTAGTAACCTAGACCCACAAAGCATACAAAGTCACAAATCACAATTTACAACCACAAGTGATTTACCCACAAAGCATACAAGCATACAAAGCCCACAATTAAACTAAAACAGGGCCAAAAAACAAGAAGTAAAGCAAAAATCAGAAGAAGCAAAAGTAGGAGAAGAAGACGCAGCTGGGATAGCAAATGAGAAATTAGAAAGAAGAAAAAAACCACGAGAAGAAGATGATGAAGAAGAAAGATAAAAATCGAAACAGGGTGAAGAAGAAGAAGAAGAAGAAAAAAAAAAAAAAAAAAAAAAACAGAACAGGAGAAGAAGATGATGAAGAAGAAGGATAAAAATTGAAACAGGGTGAAGAAGGAGAAGAAGAAAAGAAAAAAAAAAAAACAGGAGAAGAAGACGATGAAGAAGAAAGAGAAAAACAGGAGAAGAAGACAATGAAGAAGAAAGAGAAAAATCGAAACAGAGTGAAGAAGAAGAAGAACTGAAGAAGAGGAGCTACATACCTGTTCGATTAAGGCTGGACCGTTGGAGCTTGAGGACTGGACCGCCGGAGTTGGAGCTCTTTGGTTGAACCGTGAAGGGGGTTAGGGCTTCAAAGTGTTTTACTGTACTGTCCAGTAGTCTTTTTTGTTTTAAAGTCACTTATTCCTTGTTTTTTTTCTTTTTTTCATAACTTTTCATCAATCTAATGGCTATATTTAGATCTCATTTAAAAAAATTATATTAAATCGATTTTTTTATAAAATAGGCAGTGGGTCACTAAGGCGCGCCTTATAAGGGCCTTGAGCCTCACATAAAAGCCCAAAAATCGTGCTTTAAGCTAGCCTAAGGGATATCGCCTCGCCTAGTATGCTTTGAAGCCCTAAGCCTGTGCCCGCCTGCGCCTTTGCCTAGGTGCACCTTAGGCGCGCTTTTAACAACTATGTGTGGAAAGCTATTAGGAATGTTCTAAGCTCTTTTGTGAATGAAGTCAATTTTAAGGTGGGGGATGCTGGGGCAGTGAGGGTTCTGAAAGGATGCATGGACTCGGGAGAGACCTCCAGGAGTTTTGTTTCATAAGGTCCTTGAGTTGGCAGGTGATAAGGAGGCTTTCGGTGGCTGACTATTTGGACTGGACTAATGATGTTCTTTTTGGAATGTTCTTTCTGGTAGAAACTTTCAAGATTGGGAGTTGGAAGAGGTGGTAAGCTTCTTTGAAGTGCTATATTCAGCAAAGGTGATTAGGGATGGGGAGGAAAACATTAGGTGGAGATGTAGGCAGAATGGCATGTTTTCAGTTAATTCATATTTCCATGTCCTGTAATGTTTGGAGGGGACAAATTTCTCTGCTTTTTGATTATGGGTTTCCACTGTCTTGTCGAGAGTCTCCTTTTCGCGGGTGGCTTGTTGGGATAAATGCTTAACTCTGGATAATTTGTAGAAGAGATGTTTTTGCCTTCCAAATTGGTGTGTGCTTTGTAAATCTGAGGTTGAATTTGTTGATCATTTGCTTCTTCACTGTTCTGTGGCTAGGGAGCTGTGGGTTGTGTGTTTTGGTACCTTTGGGGTACAGTGGGTGGTTCCCAAATTGGTTAGGCTTCTTTTGGATATTTGGGGGTGTAGCAACTCTAATAAGGTTGCGTTGCGGCTCTGGAAGATTGCGCCCCATGCTATTTTTTGGGTTCCCTTTGGAGGGGGTGGAATGAGAAAATGTTAGAAAGTGAGGAATTCTTTGTAGCTATGTTACATGGATCCTTCATTTCACCCCAAAGTACCCGTGTCGACATGACATGACATGGGTGTGGGTACTCCTGCCAAATTCATCACAATGGTGGAATATCTTTGGAAAGTAGACGAACTTGACACCTGGACACATACTTTCATCCAACACCCATAGCTGAGTCCACATAACACAGCTTTGCAGAGATCTTGAGAAATAGAGTGCTGGATTTTCCTTTTGAATGTGAGAATCTGGAGATTTTATTTTATTTTTTAATCGGATGCCTCTCCAAGTATTTTTAGATAGTCTTAGGCTTTGGGGATTTGGCCGTGTTGGCTCCCTTTATATACATCGTATGTACAGGCCTTTCGCCTCCTTTTTATTTTATTTTAATTTTTTGTGAATAATATTCCTATACCATCATTGCACATATACTTCCAAGCTTCATTGGAATACCATCAAAGTGAGCAGTTTTTCTTATTTTCATGCTTTTTATTACTTCTTTCCCCCTAAATTTGAGGGACCTTAAAAGTTTTATTGGTTAGTATTTAATGTAGTGCATGAATTTACCCCTATGATATTCCTTCATCTATTCTTATTTACAGGTTTAGTGTTGTAAAACTGATTAAAATATTTATATGTCATTCAATAGTTTTTTTATTCTTCATTTTATTTGGATAAAAAACATTATTTTTTTTAGCATAGATAAAAGTGCAAGAGGAAGGACAGGAATTATAGTTATATCACTAAGTTAAAGTTTATTGTCCAAACTTTTGGTTGGTTTAATTCACCAAGTGCTTAACAAGGCGCCTAGATTACCCACAAGGTTCGAGATTTGGGCCTCGTAAGGATTTTTTATAAAAGGGTCTTGGACATCTCTTCCTCAGTGGACAGATTATAATCCTTCTGGTTTCATTAAGTGGTTACATTTGCCCATTTGCCTGGTATTAGTGACCTTACCACTTCCCTCTCTCGCTCGCTCGTGATATTTCTGTTTTCTTTTCCAATACACATCTATCAATGACTACATTCACATGATTTCCTTGGCGTGCCACCTGTGTGCTAGTTGCTAAGTGCAACGTGGGAGGGTTTACATATTTTATAAAAATAATATCACAATCTATGCCAGTTAATATTAATTTAGAGTTTTGGTTAGTTTAATATATCTAAGCGTTGTAAGAGCTTTCTTCATTTTTATCTTGCAGTTACACCTGAATCCTATTCATGCAGTTGTGCAGCTCCGACCATCCATGGAACATCTCAAGTCTGGTGGCTCAAAGAGGAAGAATGATGTTACAGGAGATGCAGCTGTTATAGTTAAATCAGAAGAGTCCAATCAAGAAGAATTTGTTGGGCCTTCAAAGAAGCAGGTGAATTCTTTTCTAGTCAATCATGCTAATAAACTATGGAAGTCTATAGTGCAGAACTATGTCAGTATATGGATCTAACTGTGTTCAATGTTAGTTTGCCTCCAACATATCCATTATCCAGGTTTAAGATCCATTTACACTCTGATATCATGTAGTTGTTTTCACATCTTTCTGCTTATTTGCGTTAGTGCTTACCTATTATGTGCTTACATATTATGTTCTCTTTATGGTTATATACTCTTTAAGGCTTGAGTTTTAACTTTTAGACCTCTCAATATCTTTTATTTTTTAATTTTCTGCAGAGCAAGGTGATGGGGGATTTGAATGAGCAAAATACTGATGGCGCGGAGGTATGATAGACGATCATGCGGTATTGCAATTGATATTCAGAAAACTGATTTATCCTTAAAATGAACATTATCATGTTGTTAAATATATATTATATTCTCTTCATGCTTTTGAGGACCTTTTAAAATAGTCCTATAATTTGATTACTTGAAAAAAAGCAGCTGAAGATGCTCATATTTCATCAGCCATTAAGTGTGTTTTTTCTTAGGGTCCTATTAACATGTGCCCTTGGGACACATGTTAAGATATATTTAATGATGCAAACATTGCATGGGAAAATGTGGTTGCACAAATTTCCATGCATTTTCATCAAATTTCTATGCATTTTCACATTTTATGCTATTTGCATAATTTTCTCTGCATGTTCACATTTTCCCATGCACTTTTTGAATCATTGAATGTATCTTAAAATGTGCCCTAAGGGCACATGTTAATAAAACCCCTTTTCTTATTCTTATTTTTGACCCTTTTTGTAAATAAGATACTTTACCATTATCAATTTTTTTCTTTCTTTCTTTATGTGCATTATTAGAAATTGTTTCTTGCCTCTGCATGTGAAGGGATTGCTGTTGGATTTTTCCTCAATATGAAATTTGATTTTTACCAATAGAAGAAAATATTATTTTAATATAATCTGGTAATATGTTGGGAAGTGTTCGTTTTCAATTTAGGAATATTTTATGATGTTTTCGGTGCTGCTAAGGTTGTGTCCTTTGATTGTTTCTAGGTCTTATATTATGAATCCTTGAGATTTGACAGTTTTAAGTAGTTCTAATCTGGTTTTTCTTTTCATCTTCCTATACCATCCTTTATGTTCATTTTCTTGGTTTGACAAAACAACCTAAGGTTCTGTCATCTGTTTTCCTATTTATAAAAAGAGGAAATACATTCTTAAGCTTGACCAGCATAGCTTGCCAATGGTGTGTTCTTCCAATCCTTTTGCTTATATGTTCACATAATTATGGCGTAATCTCTCTTACTCCTGCTAAAATTCTGACGCCTTTCCTTTTTATCACAATAGTCTTTCCTTGTGGGATATTGTTGCCAACTTCCTCCTTTTCTCTTCACGTCTCACTTTTACATGCTTTAGTGGTGCCTTTATCTTTCATTTACATTGCATCTGTGAACTGTGGATTCATTACTGTGATTTCTTATTGATATTTTTCCTTTGTTTCCGTTCAGTGTTGGGTTGCACTCAAGTACCATGGTTCAACGAGTAATCTTTCGGCCAGATATCTAGAAAAGATGGTGGCACAAAGAGGTTGTCCTGTACAGTTTTCAATGAGCCCGTAAGCCTTTATGTACTGATCAGTAAATTTTTGTTTGTTCTCGAGCCACTTTCAGCCAAAAGTCTCACAAGTATTTGGAAATCACTTCATTAGAGGCATTAAATATGTTCGTTTTTTAATGTTTTGAGTTCTTATTTATATATAGGTATGATTATGTTAATTCCTTGTGTCCTGGGGCATCTAACAACATCAGATCTGGAGGTCTTTCAAAAAGGTATAGTCAACCTGTTATTGTTGTTTTTTATTTTTGGATAAAGTTATGTATTGATTATAAAAAAAACATAGTGCTTAAGCCTCATACACGAGACATATACAAGAGGTAAAAAATCAAGGCTCCATGAAAAGAAAGTTTTACCTTCCCCCTAGTCCCTATTCTATACTTAGGGAGTCAACAAAAAGTAAAAAAGACGGGTTTCTACTACCCTTGTATCTACAAAACTACCCAAAAAGAGATTTAACGAAAAAAGACTTGAGCTCCACAATAAATTATTTTACTCCTTCAAAAGTTCTCAAATTACGTTCTTTCCAAATGCACCAAAAAAGAGCGTGAGGAGCCATCTTCCATACGATCTTTGTTTCTTTTCAGCCTCCTTTGATCTACCAACTCAAAATCATATCACGTGTGGATGATGACAAGACCCATTTAATTCTGAAGAGGTGAAAATTAAGATCCCATAAATTTCTCGCCGCTCCACAATGCATGAAAAGATGGTCCACTGTTTCCGCCACCTCTTTACACATAAGACACCTATTAGGCATCTCCCACCACATTCTAATCAAGTGATCAATACTAAGGCACTTATCATGGGCCACGACTACCAGTTGCTTGCTTCTAGTATCATGTTAGCTCATGACAATAAAGGTGTAATGCATTACACCACCATATAATTTTAATTTTTTCTTCAATTAATTATTACAATGAGGACGTTTGATCTCGATCTCAACTTCCGATTAATTGGGCTCCTCTTGGATAGGTGGATGGGGAATACCTCAATGATTGCAGGTTTAAATCTAATTGGGGAATAATTCAATGATTGAGATTAAATCTATAGTACCTATAAAAGTCTGTATCTTAAAAAACTTTTGATTGACCATTACACCCTTATTTTAAGTTTTAAATACTTATTTGCCTCCATATTTAACCAATTAAGAATGTTTATTTTCCAGCAAAAAAGAAGGAAAAAAAAGGAGAAAGAAAGATAATGACATCCATTTATTGAATTCTACACAATCTCCACTACTATATATGCATGTCTCCTAGCTAACTTCTTATTCTTACCATGACTCCCAGCCATGGAAGGAATTTTGATTTATTGTGTTGAGCGTCCATTTTAATGACTTAAATCAACAAAAAGTAACAACTTATTAGATTTCCATGTTCTATATATATATATATGAGAATTTATGAATTTTCATATATCTTTTATTAATTAAATATTATTCATGTGCAATGCACATGTGCCCATATCTAGTTTAACTAAATGTCTGATGAATAATCCAATTTGGGAGACTTCATTGAGTATTAGTGCTCATCTAAAGTTTGGTTTATCAAAGTTTATCTTGAATTTGAAACTTTTTGTATGGCTTTGTGTATGTGATGCGGAGTGAAAGTCAATGTATGATGTTGGGGTGGTGTTGATATAAATTTGAGCTTGTTTGTTTGATTGAATCCATTTTTTCATCTCTAGATATATTCCCGTTAATTATTTTAAGATTTATAGTTTCTATTATTTAAAAAATGGAAATCTATATATATATATATATTTTATAAGGTAAAAATATGTATTAGATATAAAAAGGGTTTTATCCCTCGTACATAAGACATATACAAAAGGAAAAACGGAAACTCCATGGGACCTAAAAAAGGAGCTTCCAAAAAGACCACAACCCCCATAAACCAATTACAAACAAAGGGAGTCAACAAAAAGAAGAAAAGATGAATTAGAACCTCCCATGTAACTACAAAACCACCAATAAAGGGATTTAACCAAAAGAGACTTGAGCTCCACTATAGAAGATCACTTATTCAAAAGTTCACTTTCCAAATGCACCAAAAAATGGCATGAGGAACCATCCTCCAAATGACCTTTGTATCTTTCGGTCTCCCTTTAATCAACCAACTGGAAATCAACTCATGTGTAGAAGAAGGCAAAACCCATTTGAAACGAAAGAGGTTGAAAATAAGCTCCCACAAGCTTCTCGCCACCCCACAATGAATGAAAAGATGGTCTGCCGATTCCGCCGCCTCTCTACCCACAATACATCTATTAGGTAATTCCCACCTCATTCTAACCAAGTTGTCAATAGTAAGACACTTATTGTGTGCTGCTACCCAAGAAAAGAAAGCCACTTTTGAAGGAACCAAAGGGATCCAAATGCTCTTACCTCTTTGGAAAATACCTATATTGGAGCCCAAAGAAGAATAGAAAGATTTCACTAAGAATAAACCTTTAGGATCATTGCACCACATCAAGGTAACATTCCCTTGCAAAGAAATCTTATATTCATTTAACTTATGGAAAAATCTCAACACTGTCTCCATCTCCCAATCATTGAAGCCACGACAAAAAATGATGTTCCAATGAGCTTCACCCCCTTCATCAACAAGGTAGTCCAAGATCCAAGTTTCTTTGTTAACCACAATCTCAAACAAACAAGGGAACTTCCTCCATGAGGAGTCTATTGCCACACCACATATCCTTCCAAAATTTTACCCTATTCACTCTTCCCACCTTAAACTTTGTTTCTTTAAAAATGGAAATTTATATTTCGATTATTATCATGCGAAATAATTTTTGGGTTATTATTTTGGATTTGGTTGAATTTTATTTTGTTTTTCACTTTTCCTTCATTAATAGGAAGTCAAAATAAATTTATATTTTAAAAATATAGGGCAAATGTATATAGCATTATTAAATCAAATCACAAATTTGTTTAGCATTCCTAAAGGAAATCACAAGATCATGTTGCTGGAACTATATTTTTTTGAATTTGATGTAGAAAAGGAAAAAGAGAGCAAGAAAATATTTACTTCAAAGAATAAATTATTCAAATATTCTAAAGTTTGCTTAGCAAAGGTGGATAGGAATTGATACTATTATGTTGAGAAGCCTGGTGAATGGTGATAGTAAAGTTGTGCTGGTTAGTCTAAGCTATGCACCGCCTTTGCGGTTATGATACAGAGACAGATATATTTATTTATTTTATATGTGTTTGTATTTTTATGTGCCCAAGGGATTAGTCAGGTGCAAAGCATCTGGAACCTCCCTATATATATATATATACACACACACACACACACACACGGTTATGTTCTCATCAGCATGTGTTGATATAAGTTATATCGGCACCATGCATTGGGGGTTGTACCCCTTGCATTGGTCTAATGTATCTCATATCCCATTAATGCACAAGGTACAACTCCCAATGTGGGTGTTGATTTAAGTTATATCAGCACGTGCTTACTTGATCATCTTCCTATACGGTTATGTTCCCATTAGCACGTGTTGATATAAGTTATATCAGCACCATGCATTGTGGGTTATACCCCTTGTATTAGGCCAATATACCTCATATCCCACTAATGCACAACTCTCAATGTGGGTGTTGATATAAGTTATATCAGCACGTGCTTACCTGATCATCATCCTATATATATATGTGTGTGTGTGTGTGTATGTTTTTTTCCTCCTTTTTTAGTATTTTTTTCCTCTTTTTTTTTTTCCCCCCAAAAAATGCTCATTGGTTTTCTAATTGAATGAAATTTGTGGTGCTCCATTTATCTGTTTTGAATCTGGAATTTTAAAGTTGTAAGTGGATATTGTTTCAGGTTCTTGCTTTCACTGCCACTGGAAGAACGTTTAAAGAAATATCTTATTGAGGTTTGTAGCCACTGACCCATAGTACATATTCGCACTTTGTGGTGATGATAAAATGGAAGTTGATAAGTTGATGTCAGTGTGCAGGAGTGTATTTGTTAGCGGTGGTCCTTTCCAGTTGGTCAAATATTGAATATTTTGTCAATTTGCTGATTCTGTACGTAACTACGTATCTGTTTGTGCGTGCATGTATGTGTAGTCATCTGAAATAAAAACAACTTGTTGAGGGAGTGTTCTCACAGATTATTCTATATCTATGTCCAGTTGGTTAGTTAATGGATCAATTGAATTCAGGTCAATGGTCAGTCCTGTGTTGCATTTCAATGTGTTTTTCAGTTTCTGTCTCAACTCTCAAGTTCACTTCCTATGTTATTCTCCTCGTTACATGGTCAAAATAATTAACATCTATACTTCACCCTATACACCCCAATTGGTGGAACCAATCATCAGTTCATCCCATCCAATAGGTAAAGAACTCAGGGGATGGACCAAGACTTGGCAAAATTTGGGTTAGTTAGCCTAAATACATTTAATTTCTAAGTTCAAGAGCAAAATATAAATTCCTGGGAGTTTTTCAAAACTCCAAATTGATTTCAGTATAGATATCAGCTTGTAAGGTAAACATTTTGGTAACAAGTTCAATGTGGATCCAGGGAAACAAATTTATTGTTGCTAGAACATCCGGTGCCAACCTATTGAATGACATGCCATGGTCCTTTCATAATTAGTTGCTTTTGTCGAAGGATTTGTGACACAAGTTTGGTATTATATTATTTGGTAATATTGTACATTGTTTAACTCTATGCCTTTTTGTAGGTGATTAGTACAACTGTACAAAGTAACATCCTCATAGTACAACTTGAAACATAGACTTACCCAAACCATATAAACCTAGATAACTGAGCTTGGGCTCATAGATTTTGTCTATCAGCATGCCCTATTGACAACTATCTATTATATTAGCTTTTCTCACAGAAATATGGCTCACAGAAATATGGAAATCAATCAGACTTGCATCTCTTCTTTAATTTGTTTTTTTTACGGAGTGATTTAATCAATTATTCAAATATCATTTTAATTCAAGGGCTTTTCTTTATAGGGGGATGCTCCAATGTATCAGTTCAATAAAATTAAGCACCTTGCCCTTGATTATTCCATTGAAGATGTTCTGAAAGTTCTTCGGCAGCATGCTCAATTAGTGCAAGGACTGTGGGTTCCAAAAACTTCATTGCTATTTCCTGAAGGTCAAGGTCCTCAAGTTTTGGCTAGAGATTACGTTCTTCTTTTGTTTAGCAAGAATCCGATAGTCAGCGATTCACAAGTCAAAATTCGGAAATCTATTGATCAAGTTCTAAAAGACTTCCTGATACAATTGGCTGTTGAAAGACCTATTCTTAAGGATTGGAAGTTTAAAGAGCCTACAGATAAGTCATTTATGAAACTTCATCCTGATATTGTTAGGGAGCAACAACAAATTTGGGAAGGTATTGAAAAGAAAATAACTGATTTAATTTATGGAGGTGGAAGGAGTGGGCTTGGTGCGAAGAATTCTAGAAAGCCTACTTTGGCTCCTGGAACATTAAGAAGTACTGATAAAGGTGCAACAAGAGCTGCAAATATAACCATCGTGGGGAAGACGACAATGTCGGGTGAAACTCGAGAAGCTCTACCAAAGGCCCTAGAGAGAGTTCTCCAAGAGCACAAGGTTTGCAGGTAATGTTGTTAGAGCTGTCTGTGTATACATTTCACATCTTATTATTCTTTAAACCTCAGTTGTCATTGTTGGTTGATTAATATTTATCTTCAATATTTTATCAGTCCCTGCCTTAACAAGTCCTTGAATGGTGTCTGGTTGTAGTTACTTGATCTACTGAAGGATCCATACATAATTATGACAAAATTACCCACTATTAAAATTTTTCTTGTGTGTTAATGTTGCAGTACAAAGAGATTCAGTTAACTAGATTTTTTTTATATAGTACTCTTCCCTTCTTACAAATTAATGCAAGAGTGGTGAAAGAGGACAAAATAATAGAAGGCTTGGGGGGGGGGGGGGATGTGGCAGTGCAGGCCATGCAGCATTTTTTCGGCAGGCATTAGTGGTAGTGGTATGGTGGTGACCCCGTGGTGATAATAGTGTTAGGGTGGTAGCGCTAGTATTGATTTTGTTTAATTAAATCATAATTTTAGAGCTAAATTAAGTAGTATGAATGAGATTATATTCATATTATTATAAGGCCTATTATTGTTTATTTTAAAATGAATCACTTTTCTGAAGTGGGGGCAACTTGGGGCAACGTTGGGAAGGAGTTTCTTCCCCTTTTCACATCTGCTTATATGATGGTATATACTAGTAACACTTTGATCTAGTCTGGATACATAATAGTGCACATTGAGATCCATAAACATTAATCAGAAACTTTAGTTTAAGGATTTAGGGAATCGATATCAATTTGTCAGTTGGTAATTCTATGTGAGGTGACAACATGACATGTGAATTCTATATGTCATCATGCAAGGATGTTGGAAATTTACTCCTTTGTGAATGCACTGATGCCTCTATTTACTTATCAGAGGAACTTTATTGGTGTTTCTCCATCATCACTACTGTAGTATTGTTAGCACTGTTGTCGTACATCATGGTCGCCTGTCCTTGTTGGGTACATGGCCATTAGCAATCTCATTTCTTAATCCTTCACAATGGCGGGGATCCTTTCCAATAGCTTGCCCATTTGCCCTAGATTTGTGGGTTTCATGGTTAACATGGTTCTCTGCGGTTAAGGTTTTGAGGGGATTTCAACAGTTGTGAGGGTTGGGGAGAGGATATCAAATGGTCAAGAGTGGTAGGATATTCTAGGATGAAACACGAACGCACAGTACTGACTTATCTATGGTGAACCCTTTGTTCATCTTGTATTCCTCCGAAAATACCCTTGACAACTCCTTAAGTCCTTACTATAAAAAATATCAAAGATAAAAGAGTAATTTAAACAAATCAAATAACAGTTGTTTCAACACAATCTAGGGACACTTTCTACAATAATTACGTCTTCTCTACGATTGTACCTGCTGTGTGTATGTGTGTGTGGGAGGGTGTTATTTGTTTACCACCTCCTTCTTACTACATCTACCTGTGATCCACTCTCTTTAGTTATATACTAAAGAACCATTTGTAAGTGTGTGGAATAAACAACTTGTAAATTTTGCAAATGTATTCAATAACATTATCCTTAAGAAATTTAAGATATAGCTTTGGTTGATTGAAACATCATTTTTTTCCTTTTGCTCGTGCACAGATTTACGTTCAATAATCCCAGGGGCTTTCACTTCGACACGTCTTCGTTCGTGATTGCTTAGAGCCCCTCTTCCATCAATAGGTACTCCCAACGTGTCGACCACATGACCTAGCATAGCCTTTCCCGCAGGAATATCCACAATAGATCCAGTATACTTGACAAGATCTCCTTCTTTAATAGTGTTATCACTACCAAATACAACAATCCCTATATTCTCATTCTCAAGATTCAACTCTATTCCTTGACTAACTTAATCCTATACATTATGAATATTATCCTGGCTAATAATCTCAATTTAAAAAGATAGCTCTTTTTTTTTTTTTTGGGGGGGGGGGGGTGTGTTAGTGGGGGGAGGGGAATCTTATTCTTTTTAAACTTTTTCCTGTAAAATTTAAAGTTTATTATGCAAATCATATCTAATTGCATATGAAAGTATGACGCATTTAGACATGAACTCGTGTATTTAGCTTAAAAATGGAGAAAAAGAAGGGATTTTAACATACTTGATTTGCTGAAAGGATACTTAAATCCTTGGTTGATCAGTGAAGGGTTTAGATATAACTGATAACAAACCAAATTAAAAACCGAATACTATGTATTCTAGAAGTTTCAAAACTAAGGTTAGATTGTGGTTGGAGGAGCTTGGGAGGTGGTGTGGACATTTGATCCTTAAAGAAGAGGAGAAGGGTTGAGCTTGAGGAAAACATGTCAAATCTGGAGTGCTTTCATATTTGACTTCTCCACTCCTTGTGTGGAATGTATAATGCTTTTCACAAACACTGCATAGAAGTCATCCTCCGATGTTGCTAAACCTGTTTAAAATAAATTAATCCAAATTAATATACTGCTCCTGATGTTGTCGGTTAATCTATCTATGAAAGTTCTTTACCAGAGATGCATTTTGCCAAGTTATCCCATTTAGATTTATCGAATCACCCTGCATGATGTTGATGCATTGATGAACCGTAATACACACATGCGTGGTTGTCACACTAGCCACACACACACAAAAAAAAAAAAAAAAAAAAAAAAAAAAATGCATGGAGTTGTTACTTTATCTATGAAACTTTCTTGGGGAATTATATTGCAGTGACTGACATTAGAATGATATGTCATCTATGTTGCTAGCTTTCAAATGATTTGCCAAGGTTTGCGGGATTTGGCGGTTTCCACTTCGACTCTTCCAAAGGCAGATGCTAGAATGTATGTGGCTGCAGCATATGGTGTTGACGCTCCTCCAGAGGAGCTACAGGCAATTTTAAGTCAAGTTGCATTAAACATTCATGGTGTTTATGTTCCAAAATCCTCACAGCACCCAGAACATAATCCATTGAGGTTAGTCACAATTAATATCTTTCTCTTCCGAGGAAATTTGTCTATACCTAAACCAACATGTTTAATGTTTCTACTGTAGGAAAGTTGTTGTTGATCTATTGTGTGCAAAAGGACCTAATGCGAAGCTTAAGAAGGCTGATATTACTGAAGCTGCCAGGATTGCACTTAAAAGAGATATCACTCCCAATGAATATAGCAAGGTCAGCAAGGAAACTTACTCATAGAAGTTCAATATACTTTTGTTTATGATCTTCCATATAGTAGCTAGGATCGTTTCATGATATAAGAAAGTTGTATCTGTAAAGGAAAATGCTGAGTTTACCTGTAGATAATACTGGTTTTGTTTACAAGATGATTTGTCAATGGCATAGTTGTAATACACTAAAGTAAGCCCCTTATGTATGAAAAAAGTGAATGCCCCATCACCTGGTGGATGTAGCACTATGTGCCTGGAAATTATAGAGTTTACAACATATATTTTGACTTACTGATCAACCAGTTTGACACTTAGATACATGTTTTGGGGAGTTGAATTTATTCAATTGAAAGGAGATGAAACAAATTAGTATTTGGGGACTCAAACGTTTTTTAGGACATCTTGAAAATAAATGGGGTTTTGGATGGGTTGGAGGAGTTGGATCAGATGAATGAGGTCTTAAGCGAGGAAAAAAGGATTTGAGGTCAAATTTGAAGAGATTGTTTCTAATGGAGAGGTTAGTAGGAGACAAAAGGCTAGAGTTGGATGGATTAAAGAAGGGAATAATAATTCAAAACTTTTCCATAGAATTTGCTAGTAGCAGGGGCTAGTTGGCAATATGACCATTTCATTAGGTAGATAATTGATTGTACGTAAGGATATGCCTATCAATGTCTCTTGGACTTATACATCTGGGAATGTGAGCCTGATTGTTTAGCGTAGTAGGCAGCAATCACAAGAAATCATTTTATAGGGCACTTTTACCCTCCCTCACCTGGTTCTTTTGTGTTCTGTTTCGTAGTTGTGTTATTTTATTATTGTTGTCATTTCTCTATGGGTCTTTTCTTCTTTAGGATGAGTAGTCCTTCGTAATCTTGTTCTTTTAATAAATTTGCTGTTTCCTATCCCCCACCCACCCAGCCCCACCGCACCCCACCCAAAAAAAAAGAAAAAAAAGAAAGGGACTTGGAAAATAAGAAATTCTCTCTCTCTCTCTTCTTTTTCTTTTTGCTGGGTAAAACATGAATTCGCAATTAGATTGTTGTAGCACCTGGAGAACACCCTTAAATTCTACAAAGTTCTGTTTTATGCGAATCTAGGCAATTTAGCTGCCATCGGTGCATTGTCAGTCCTGTATGTCAGTACCAATGTGCAAGATATACATAATTTCTTTCATTTCTCCATTCGTGTACTGTTTTTGTTTTCACAAGTTTTTGTCATCTTAGAAACCCCTAGAAGGCTGGAATCAGACGTATATGTCTAAGAAAATACATTGGTGGGTTTGTTTTATTGATTGTTTCCCAGAATTTTATACTAAAATGATGTTATGAGCCTATGATAGATGCACTGAGGAGTTATTATTAGATCAAAACCCCTTAAAAGTCATTAATAGCAGAATTCTGGCTTTGCATGGATAAACCTACCAAATGTGTGTGACATATGAATTGAGTGATAAGAAGTGCTTGTGCCCATCTCATTATCTAATGACATTCTCAACAAGGTTATCTTCATGTATCAAGGAAATTTTTTTTTTTGATAGGCATGTATCAAGGAAAATTCCACTGCTACTTAATTAAAACTATGCTGTTTGTCTCTGATTTTGCAGGTCGTAGGTGAAATTTGTGAATTTAAAGGTGCTGCATGGGTCTTGAAAAGTGGTGATGGGAAGCCAAAATGATTCTTTGATTATGTTCTTTAGATTGATGATAAGTTATTGTTATAAGGTACAAAAAAAAGCCAATTACCTGATATGTTTTATCTATTATATTCACAGAAGCATCAATGACAGGGTACAGTAATGCACACACTTTTTCTTCATGCCTTTGTCGAGCTCATGGATTGAATGATAAGCTGCTTGTGTACAATTAGAGATGGTGAAACTGCCACACTGCATAGTGGACTACTTGCCACCTCTATCAGCAACAGTAGCACACATTATAATTTAAATCATGTAGTGAGCGCTAGTGCATGCCAAATGAGAAAACAACAGATTCTGAAGAGATTAGAATAACTGTATTCATGCTTTTGTTAAAAAGTTTCAAAAAGAAGACTCATGCAACAGAATGTTGGGGAAACAAATTTTATTTATTTATTTATTTATTTTTTTGGGGGGGGGGGGGGGGGGGGGGAGACTTTTTGGGACTCAATGCTTCAAAATTATCATGGGAGGGGAAGTTTGATGGATAAATCATTTTGTGAAGGGTTCCATAAAATTCTGAATGAAAGGGTATTGTGTGTTGCACTTGGTCACGTGATTTTAGAATTAATAATCTGATCCACAGATATGTCTGGTTGTTTTTGTTGTTGACGTGAAAAAATAAATAAATAAATAAAAATTGTACTGATATCATGTTTCCTTTTTGCAGTTGTTCGGTCTTTTTCTCCCCTTTGGCAGTTTTGCAGAGATGGTTGCTAACATTGGAGATATTGCTGTTAACATTTGCTGTTTGCATTTTTAATAATGGGTTCCTTCTGCTGTATGCTAGTCATATACTCTCTTTCAGTAATTGCAGAACATCAAATAGTGACACACCCGATTATTGAGGTGGTGATTGGGATTCATGAGATTGTTACAGAATGAATTCACAATATATTTACACACACATCTGAACGTATCTGTTTTACACGATTCTTGAATAAATCATGAGTAGGAAAGTTATGGCGAATGGCAGATGCGTAGGGTGTCAAATTTGTCTCCCCCCCCACCCCCCCTCTTCTTCTTCTTCTCTCTCCCTCATTCTCTCATTGTGTGATGAAAGAAGCTGGAAATGGCATGGCACCCCTCTTCTTCTCTCTCCCTCATTGTCTCTCATCGTGTGATGAAGAAGCTGGAAATGGCATGGCAGTCACTTTAAGCGTATATATATGTGGCCACCGGCCAGTAAGCTGATAAGTTGAGGTGGTGGTAAAGGCTATTAGCACTGATTGATATCGGCTCTATATTAGCCAAAGCATTTGCATAAACGTCAACCCTACCTTGTGTGATGATGGCACTCCCTATATTTGCCAACAAGAGCTCTGCTGCATCAATGAGCACGTACCCCATTTGGATCCATGGTGGAATCAACAGTGTGTAATGAAGACGACTGCTTGGGTATCGATCTCATATTGCGCACTTTATTAAACCTTTCCTCCCGACTCCCCAGCTAGAATGTACCCTTGAACCCCCTGATTGATATATGGCCTCAAGCTTGGCAGCCACACTAGAGCACGGCCCTTGATTGCATGCAAGACCAACTAAGTAGGTGGACTAGTGGTTCTAATAATTTCTTTTGAGGCCGCAAACTTCATTAACAACTTTCTCGGTTTCTCACCTTTAGAGCTATTGTCTGTAGGGGCTTTCTCTTGGCACCCCAAGATTTGCTTAGCATCCCTCAATGCTCTATAATTTTTTAAGGTTTGTAAAAATAAGAAAGGTTTTCATGAATGATGGCTGGATTGTCTTTTAAAAAACATCATTTTGAACAATTTGTAAAATTATTATTATTATTTTTTTAAATTTATCGTTTAAATAGACCTTTTTCTTTCCATTTACAGTTTATTTTTTGGTAAAAATCCAAAAGGTCCATTTATATGATAATTTTTGGAAAAAATTTCTTTTATAAAATTGTTTAAAATGATGTTTTTTAATTGACTACGTGATATGTTTTCGTTAAATCTTTTATATTTTTCATAAAATCTTTAGGAACTACAAGAGTTGGGGGTGCAAAGTAAGTCTTAGGGTGCCAATAGATGTCCTTTTGTCTATATTAAAGGTGCTTTTTTGGGGTTCAAAGGAGAGTCTAAAGGATTCTTAGACTACATTTGTTATGAGAAAATAAGGAAGGGAATGGAATGATGAATGTTTGGTAATCACCATAAGTTATAAACTATCTTCGTTAGTTTGGACCGTTGGGTCTTATAGAAGGCCAACCCAAATCCAAACCTAGTTGTTAAGCAGGTTGCCCATGGTCAAGAGGATTTGGATTTGATGTAGTTGGTTATTTTTACTGCATGGTGCAGTAAACATAGGATCAATGAGGACATGTTGTAAGGAGGAGAAATGGAGGATTAAAATTTGAGAGATACATATGACGTTCAATGCTTAACAACCCTCAATTTCTCCTCTTTGCTCATATGTCATTGATCTTATGTTCACTGTATCATGCAATAAAAATAGCCAACTGCACCAAATCCGGATCTCGGCTGGACCCACTTTAAGTAATCAGGTTGCCAACAGCCCACTAGCCCAACCTCTTCTTATTGTGGATTTAGCCGAAAAAAAATAAAAATAAAATAAAAGTGTAGAAATACGCCCTCCTTACGATAACACGGTATTAGCTTTCCTTTTCCCTGACCGAGAAGACTTCGGATCCTAATCCCATTCGGCCTCTCTTTTTAGCAAATAAATGCTCTGTCTGTCTATAAATAGCGGAAACCTTCCTCAAGCCCTAGAACTATTGACTCTCGACACTTCATCGCAGTCCTTATATAGATACCTAGAATCGCCGAAGTAGAGAGAAGTCGAAGGTAGAGAGAGAAAGGAGTAAACGATGCCGGACTACGGAGAAAGATACGACGGAAACGGGGAAGATCTCGACAATTACGGTGGTGGTTCTTCTCCCCAACCACGTGGTAGCAGCCATGGTGGTCCTGATGATTACAGCGATTCCAAATCTCAGGTATATATGGATACACACATTCATATATAGGTATATGCATCTACTGTTTGTTTATGCAAACAGAAAGACAAGATTTGGAGGAGAATATTCATATTGAGTGTGATGTTAGGGTTTCGGATGAACTTAGGGTTTTCTATAGCAAGCATAGCTTGAAGTGTGATATGATGGCTTTTTGGAGGGATTGCGCCATGAAGACACATCTTGATTGTGAATTTAGGGTTATATATGATAAAGAATTTATTGAGTGTGATTGTATGTTTTCTGATGAAAACAGCATTTCTTCAGTGTGATTTTTGGGCTTTCGATGAATTTAGTGTTGTTATTTTCATTATATCCCCAAATTTGTGGTGTGGTTTTGGAAAATTATATATCTTCATTACGTGTGAATGCATGTGGCGGACTATAAGTTAGCATTGGGTTTTGCCTGCGGCAGTGGCTAAAGGGTTACATGGTTGGGCAGTTCATTTGAGAGTTGCTTTTTGCCATAATTTGGATCATATTTTTGCGATTCAAACTCAAACAGGAACTTTGAGGTGTCAATTTAAAGTATTAACACTAAGTACGGATGAAAAACTTGGACACTTCAATAAATATTATCTTCTAGACCGATTTGGCACCTAGACACTACATTAGCATGCTTACCAAGCTCCTAGTATATATTTATATATATGTATGTATATATATTCATCCACAAATGTTTGTATATGATTGATAATTTATTGTTGTTATTATTATTATTTTAATATGGATGGAACTAATAATTTCAGTTGCTTGGTGTAACAGTGTGATCTAGTTGATTGGTTTGATTGGTTTTCTGAAATTTTGCTAACATTGCTGAATGATTTGCAGCATGGTTCCCGTGATTATGAAAGAGAGTCTTCAAAGAGTAGGGAAAAGGAAAGAGAAAAAGGGCGGGATAAGGATAGGGATAGGGACAGGGAGAGAGATAGGGATAGGGATAGGGATAGGGAAAGAGATCGAGACAAGGATCGTGATCGTCCCCATAGAGACCGCTACAGGGATCGGAGTGACAGAAGGGAACGGGGCAGAGATAGAGATGATGATGATTATACTCGGAGCCGAGACTTTGATAGGTAATAATAAAATGCTGTTTTTGCAGCTGTATGCAGTATACCTTAAAGTTCCATTTTGATTATTCATATATTTATATATTTATCTGAAAAGTTCATTTTTGTTTGTTGAGAGCCCTAATATTTTTATTTTTGTTTGATGATTTATTGATTATTTACAGGCGGAGGGATTATGATAGAGATAGGGAAGACAGGCATGGACGTCGTTCTGAATCTCGTTCAAAGGGTAGATCTGATCATAGGTCAAGGTCACGGTCCCGGTCACGCTCACGTTCAAAGAGGTAGGTCAGACAGATGGCTGTAAATTGACTTGCGATGGTTTCTCTGCCTTTTTTAACTCTGTCTTCCATCTTGATAAAAAATGAACAACTTTTGTCGCTATATTACTTGACATTTTATTTTTCAAGAGCTCTGTTTTATGTTTGTTGGAATGTGGCAGTCAGATGTATTTCTTTATTATCTTTCAAACAATTACATAGAATATTAGAACACTGCAATCTTTGTTAGAAATTGTTAAAGGTGACTGTGTGACGTTGCTATGGTGTCTAGTCTCAGAAGTGAGAAATGTTGCCAAATTCCAGTAGTAACTTCTAGATTTGATTGGGTGAAACCCTTGGTTTGTTTGGTTCTGTTCTTGCAACTCAAAAATGCATTTTTGGAAAACAGTGGGAATTTTAAGAAAACAAAGAGTAGAAACTGAGATCCTTCTGAAAATGAGCTTTTTAAAGAAAAGTTCATGAGGACATGCTGCCAAATATTTTTTTCTGGTTGTTTTATTTGATTTTGTTCTTCGGTAGAAACTGAGATCCTTCTGAAAATGAGCTTTTTAAAGAAAAGTTCATGAGAACATGCTGCCAAATATATTTTTCTGGTTGTTTTATTTGATTTTGTTCTTCGGGAACAGAAAACTGTTTTCTAAGTATAGATAGAACCCTTGATTCTTGCGTTTAAATGGTACTGGTTATGTTCTGCACTTCTTGTTTGATATTAATAATATTATCTCTTCCTTGTTGATCCCAAAAATAAATAAAAATAAACATGTTCTGCCCTTCATGTTTGTTAACTTTTGGTTGCTTCTTCTGCTGGGGCAGCAAAGGGCGTGGGTTCAGGAACCTGTGACAAGCATGAAGTAACATAGAGTTGATTTTAATTTTCTTTATTTAATCTGTCTAATTCTTTTATGTTCTTGTGGGATATTCCCCTTAACAATTTTTCTGCTATCAAAATATGGACATGTCCGGATTGTGTTGGAGATGTCTTCAAGGAATGTTGAAGTTCTGGTATTTGACATACACATGACCGATAATGTGAAACAGTAGAACTGTCTATTCTACTTAGGCCATAGTGGAGTGTATTCTATCATCCAATTTTAGTTAGTGAATGCTATTTGTAGATTTCTCCTTTTGTGTGAATGTGGATGCATGACATTTATTAAGGAGGACTATCTGGAATTGGAATTGGAATGAACATTCTTAATTTATGTGAAATTATGGGCAAGATGTCACATTTGCTGTCAAATGTTTAATCTTGTGGGTGAACTCTTTGCTAAGATGCATACCTGTGTTTGTACCTGACCAAAAATAAAATAGAATAAAAACAAGAATACTTGTGTATGTATCTGTATCTAGATATGTTGTGTAATCACATTTGGCTGATTTTCGCTTGTCCAATATATGGTGACTTCTCATTTCGTTTGGTGTTACTATTCTCGTGTCATTGCAGTACCTTTTTCATGCTTCAAAGAATGCATATATGTGTGATCTTTATTTGATTCCATGACTTGTGAATTGTATTTCTACGGTCTTTGTGAATTAACAGTATATACTTACAGCAAAAGGATCAGTGGTTTTGATATGGCTCCTCCTGCCTCTGCAATGCTAGCTGGTGCTGCTGTTGCTGCTGCAGGTACATGTCCCATCTATATGATTAACATTGCCATATTTTTATAACTGCTATTTTTTTTTCCTTGTTGGATCTAGTGTGGAAAGTTCGTATCAAATTGCATGGTGTCATTTTGGTAAGCCGTACTTGTTTGTTCATTTATTTGCTCAATAGCTTATTAAAGTGATGGTTTGTGGATGGGCTGTTCTGTTCCTAATTTAGTTTTTTTAATTGGCGAAATCATTCTGAAACTGAGAGACGTTTTTGGTTTTTTTCTTGTGTTTGGTGTTTGTTTGTTTTGTATGTCTTATCTTTTGTTGTAAGAAGGCAATGTTGGGCTAGTTGCCCCACTGTGCTGACAATGGGCGTGAGCCGACTTCTGTAGCTTTTATGTACAAGGAGGAATCAATGCACCGGTTTGATGGGTTTTCTTCGTCTTCAACCGGCAGCTATTGCCTGTTTTGGTAGTCTTACAAATATTTCCTCCAGTACTTGAATATGATGTATTACTTATCTCTTTTGGTAAATTTCATTGCAAGAGCCTAGGATAGACTTGATAAGAGTTCTTATGAGAAATTAAGCGATACATGTCATTTGGTATTTATAATTGTAGTTGAGTAAGAAGATAATTTCTATTCTGTTTTGTGTTCTAATTTGAACAGCGTTTGCAGGTCAGATTCCTGGGACTGCACCGACCATTCCTGGAATGTTTCCAAACATGTTCCCATTAGCACCTGGACAGGTATATCTTGTGCACTTGCACTTGTAATATTAATTCAAATGCTTTTGATCTCATTTACTTTATTTTTTGTTATGTTTCTTGTAGCCGTTTGGAGCTCTTCCAGTTATGCCAGTTCAAGCAATGACTCAACAGGTGGGCATGGTAGTGCTTTTTCTTTCATTAATTTTTTTCCTTATTTTTTTTATGCATATCATTATATCTGACATGAAATTTAATTTGTTATCAGGCTACGAGACATGCTCGACGGGTGTATGTTGGGGGTCTTTCTCCCACAGCAAACGAACAGGTTTCCACTCCATCTAGTTGACTCTGTCATATTGTTTTTATCCTTAATATCAATTTTATTTTGGTAATAAATTTCTACTCTTTATTTGTGGTGTAGCCATGTAGCACTTGTTCTATGCATATTGGTATGTGATAAATAATTAACTTGAAAATTGATAATATATGTGTGTGTGTGTGTGTGTGTGTGTGTGTGTGTGATTTATATTCATTGAAAAGTTCTGTTGGAACTCATTTGGAGGATGTCATCATGATTCATGATTATTAGCTTTTATTAATAATTAAATTTGCTTCTGCCTGTACTATGATTCTACTACAAATTTTATGCTTTTCTTACTTATATTGCCAGGAATAGCTCAACGTTGTGCATGTGAGCATACATTTGTTTAAGTAAAAATTGCTCTCTTTTAAATAAATAATGATAAAAAATACCAGGGATCTAGTATGAAATATATTAATTGTAGTTATTCTGAGAATCTTCTCGGTAAGATTTTTTTCAATATTTTTTTAATTTTAATTTTTATAAATTAGTAAATGATATCCTTAGTCTCAGTAATTTGGATTTCATGCTCACTTAGAGTTAAGAGTATAGCTAGCAGGACTTTAGAGTTGCTATTGGGTCTCTGTCTTTAATAAGAACCAATTTTTACAAATTCTATTGTAAAAATTGACATTTATGATTCTAAATGTAGTCTGGTTGAAATTTTGGTTATGATTCTAATTTGACATTTATGCAAACTTTTGTGCATCCATTTGCCTAAAACAGACGTGGTGACTCTTACTCTTGAAAGTTCTTGGCTTAGATGACCTTTGCAGATATACTTGGTTATGCACTGTTTGGATTATTTTTGGTCTCTGAAACTTCATATATACTTTTTAGAATGTATATTGTGACTACACAAAGGGTCTTTTCTAGACTTGTTTGTGTTTCTAACATTCTGTTCTTGCAAAATCTATTTTCTTTTTCTTGTAGTTTTCCTATAAGTCTGTAACATAACTGATTATCTTATTCTGAATGATCTGAATTTATTTCATACTTGTCGTGACCTTTCACAATATATCGCAGTCTGTTGCAACCTTCTTCAGCAATGTCATGGCCGCAATTGGAGGGAACACTGCTGGTCCAGGTTGGTTGAAGTCCAATTTCATTATTTATCTATGTAGCTAAGCTACCTGCCATTTATTTGGATAGTTGCTTGCTTCATTTTCTTTTGTTATGTTCAGGGGATGCCGTTGTTAATGTTTACATAAACCATGAAAAGAAGTTTGCTTTTGTGGAGATGAGATCTGTTGAGGAGGCCAGCAATGCAATGGCTCTAGATGGCATTATTTTTGAGGTATGTTGATAGTTCTTTTGGACTTAATTAGCCAGAAAAGGACCCCCTTTCTTTTCAACTCAAAAGGTTTCTGAAGTGTACTTTTAGAATGCTCTTCTCATTCAACAAATAAAGAAGTTGAAGTTTTTTTCTTTTTTCTTTTTAAAAAGGTAAATATCCATGGTATCATTTTTAGCAAAATAGTTCCTTTGTTTTGAAGTCTAGTGTATCCAGCAATATTTAATTAGAATTAGAAAAACATATATTGATTGTATACATATTTCTTTTGGGTTTTTGATTTCCTTACATTATGGACATCAAACTGAGTTAATTGAATTGATTCTTTTTGGTATACAGGGAGCACCGGTTAAAGTGAGAAGACCTAGTGATTACAACCCTTCGCTTGCTGCAACACTTGGTCCAAGTCAGCCCAATCCCAATCTGAACCTGGCTGCTGTTGGGCTTACACCTGGTTCTGCTGGTGGGCTTGAGGGTCCTGATCGCATTTTTGTGGGTGGGCTCCCCTATTATTTCACCGAAGCACAGATCAGGGAGTTGCTAGAATCTTTTGGGCCCCTTCGGGGTTTTGATCTAGTGAAAGACAGAGAAACTGGAAATTCAAAAGGCTATGCATTTTGCGTTTACCAAGATCTATCAGTTACAGACATAGCTTGTGCAGCTCTAAATGGAATTAAGATGGGTGATAAAACTCTCACCGTCAGGCGTGCAAACCAGGGTGCTACCCAGCCTAAACCTGAGCAAGAGAATGTATTGTTGCATGCACAGCAGCAGATAGCATTACAGGTAAAGTAATTTCGTTCGTTGTTGTCTCCTTAATTAGTGTGTATATGTTGTGGAGTATGCACAGAGCTCTGTTTGTGGGGTTGTTTTGGCTGTTGCACGATGGAATAATTAGTTATCTACTGTCTAATGATTGCTAATGGCATGTGGTAATGTTGAACTCCTGCCCAGATTTTGTGTGGTTTGGCTATAATGATTATGTGTTCTCCACCTTCTCGAGTGTGTGCACGCACGTGCAAATATGTATCTGTATATATTTGTGTGCTTTTTGACTTTTTAATGTTGGGAATTTTTTTTATATATATTATTTTTATGTTCAATTCTTGATATCCTTTCTTTTGCAGAGGCTCATGTTACAGCCTGGTGCACTGGCCACCAAGGTTGTATGCTTAACTCAAGTGGTTGCTGCGGATGAGCTGAAAGACGACGAGGAGTATGAAGACATTGTTGAAGACATGAGACAAGAAGGCGGAAAATTTGGTAAATACTTTGGCTGATCAGTGATTCATTTTAAGAATTCCTATTTTCTTCTCTCACTCCTTTTTTATAACCTACCAGACATATCTTGCATATTTATTAATTTTCTTTGTCTTATATCTTTCTGTTTTACAGCTTTTTGTTGTCCCACATTCTGCTATAAAGAATCAGGCCTAACATACAGACAGAAGACTCCTAACCTTCTATCTATGTTCACCTGAGATTGTTTTTTGTCTATATAGAATTATTTTGTGGATCCAACTTTACATGAATTTTGCAGGTACTTTGGTGAATATTGTAATCCCGCGCCCAAACCCAAATGGCGAACCATCACCTGGGGTTGGGAAGGTTAGTAAAAAGCTTTTCCATCTGCCTTTATACAGCCACCATATTCACATGCTGGATTCTGTTGGCCATTGAAACATTTAAAATTATCATTACATTGCAGAGTTGTTTTTAATAGTGTATCAGATGTTCTGCACTAATTTTGAAAATATTTGTTTAGATTATTTTTTATATCTAAAAGTAGATTTTAAAAAATTGAACGAGGGTTTTCTCCCTTTCTCCTTAGATGTGGTGGTGCACTCTCTTGAGGCATACACATACATGTTATTTTCCAGTGCTTCTAATAAACCCTCACCATTTTATTTCTCTATAGTCATAATTGCTGAATACAATTCTCTTCTTGTTTTTCAGGTGTTCTTGGAGTATGCAGATGTTGAAAGTTCTTCTAAAGCCCGATCAAATTTGAATGGAAGAAAATTTGGTGGGAATTCTGTTGTGGCTGTCTTTTATCCGGAGAACAAGTTCTCTCAGGGGGAGTATGACGGCTAGCCATTATCCTCTGGATTTCATTGCCGGGAATCTCACATCACTAATGTTTTTTCAAATATATAGCTGGGTTCTTTTGATATAGGTAGATGGTTGTTAAAGTTCATGTTCTAAGTGACAGCTTGCAGTGATTTTTACTTAGGCAGTTCCTGTTTTTTGTTTATCAGAATTTGATGTGTGACTTGTTGAATCAATGTTGGACTTTATTCGGTTATAATTACTATCTGTAATGTGAGTTTATATGGTTGATACTGAAATCCCGTAGTGAACCCATACTGCAAATTGTCCTTTGTTGGAACATTGCAAGTGATTTTTTTGGTGTCAAAAGCCTTCTCAATATTGTCTTTGTTCAGCGGGTAAAATTGTAATGAAGTTGCCAGTCATTTGCATTACGATTGACCACAGATAACAGTTTTTTCATTGTGAGAAAAATTCAAATTGTTTGAATTGGTTTTAGGTTTTCTAGTTTTTGTGTTTTGAGAAAAGTGCTAAAAGTTGAATTTCAATTGCTGTGAGGTCGTTTGTTGTCATCATCTAAATTTTAGCATTGTTTTACAAATGGGCTACGTCAACTTCGTTGGTTGAGGAATGGTTTGAAGAAGAATGTAGAAGCAATGTGGCACATATGCTTCTTCCCCATATTAACGAAAGTAAGTTTTGTCCTGTAAAGAAAAGGGTAGTTTTGGAGGTTGATGATAAGAGCAGTCTGGAGTCTTATAAGATGAGTCGGGGATTTGTTTGATACGAGAGAAATAATTTTGGAACCGTAGAAAAATCTGACCCTTTGGTTGATTGCTGAGAGAGGAGTACTGTTGTTAGTGGGGCTGGGGATCACCATGTGTCGATCTAAGGCTGCGTTTGGTTGTTTGGTTTGAGGGAGTGGGAGAGGGATTCTATTCCTCTAAAAAGTGTGAATGTTTGATAGCACAAAGAAATGGAATGACCATTTCTTTGTGAAGGTCTATTCATTGTAAGGAGGGAATAACCATTCCTTCTCAAACAAAGAAGAATGATTATTCCCTTTTTTTTAGGAGTGAAAATCACTAAAAGGGGGTGCCACCTATTGTTTTTCATTCTATTTCACTCATTTACCAAACATTAGGCATGGAATGGAAGCACCTCTTTGATTGCCTCCCTTGACCATGAATTAGACCCATAGTTACGTAAAACCCATGTGAATGCTACCACCATGTGACAGAAGCAATAAGTGATGCAGTCAAAGTGGCTGCAAATCACTTTTCATGAGTAAATTGTACAGAAATGGATGTAGAACATGTGCATAAATTGTATGAAGAATAACCTCAAAAGTAAGGGATACTACGTAAATGCCATGAAAACGTTGACAAATGCTTCATTTTTTATTTTTTATTTTGGCTATTGAAGACAGGGTAGGAGGGATCAAAGGGAGTGGCATAACTACATGAGTGTGATCATAATACCATCTCACCCTCTAAAAACCTATGATAAGAGGAACCTAGATGAGTTACAAAGTAAGAGACCGCAAATGCTTCATCAAGCTGGTTGAATCATAATACCTAACCTTACCTAAGACTTTAGTGGATACCCGGCGACTTCTTGACCACCAATAGTAGTGGTGTAGTGACAAATTCTTCTTCCAAATATCTTGAAATATTTGAATAGGTTTTTCCAAAATGTTAAAGACGGTTCTACTTCTACCAGCCTTGAAGCAAAGCTTTGTGGGATTAGAATGGGCGTGAAATTGGCTTTGGATTACGGTCTCAAACAGGTTTTGATTGAATTTGACTTTCAAGTTGCTGTCAACCTCATCCTCAGTGGGGATCTTGCCTTCATCCTCTGGGCCGCTGATTTTAGATTGCAGACCGCTGCTTGCAAGGCTCAATGAAGGCCTCTTACCTCATGTGCTGCGTGAAGGGAATAATAGTGCAGATTACATTGCAAATTGGAGTCATAACTACCATGGGCTTATCCTCCTCCAGGTTTGGGTAAATTTTTGTTAGATGATATAGTGGGCTTGGCCGTAGCTAGGCCGCAGTCTCTTCCTGCTTGTATATCCCTAGCAGTTAGCACCAAAAACCCAAAAAAAAAAAAAAAATTAGGAAATAGATTTCCATTTTGGCAAAACCAGAAAAATGAGTTTCCAATTCTCCCCAAACACCTCTAAACCCTAGTAACACACTTACCTTGGAAAACGCATGCTTCAACCAGCTGCGTCTCACACAACTCTCGTTTCCTCCTTCTCTAGAACCCTAAACCCTAAAAATGTCATCTTCTCTGCGCCATGTCCGCCACCTGTCCAACTCCGCCGCAGCCGCCACTACTACCACCACCACCACCACCACCACCGCCGCCGCCGCCGCCGCCGCCAGAAGCTCTTCAGCAATCTCCATCTCCAGAGCAAAAGCAATACTCCGAACCGAACATGACCCCGACAAAGCTCTAGAAATCTACTCCTCCGTCTCCAACCACTACACCTCCCCTGTCTCCTCCCGCTACGCCCAAGACCTCACTGTCAAGCGCCTCGCCAAGTCCCGCCGCTTCACCGACATCGAAAACCTGATCGAATCTCACAAGAAAGACCCCAAAATCACCCAAGAACCTTTCCTCTGTACACTAATTCGATCCTATGGCCGTGCCGGTATGTTCGATCACGCCCTCAAAACATTCAACCAAATGGACGAGCTCGGCACGCCGAGGTCGGCAATCTCTTTCAATGCCTTGCTGTCTGCTTGTAATCAATCGAAAAAGTTCGACCAAGTTCCCATCTTTTTCTCCGAAATTCCAGAGAAATATGGGTTTTCACCGAACAAGTTTTCGTACGGCATATTGGTGAAATCATATTGCGAATCGGGGTCGCCGGAAAAAGCGATTTCCATGCTGAAAGAGATGGAGGAGAAAGGTATTGAGGTTACAACGATTACGTTTACGACGATATTGGATGCTTTGTATAAGAAAGGGAAGAGCGATGAGGCTGAGAGATTGTGGGATGAAATGATGAAGAAAGGGTGTTCGCCGGATGTGGCAGCCTATAATGTGAGGATAATGTTTGCCCATGGCAGAAAACCGGAGGATGTGAAGGCACTGATGGATGAAATGAGCGATTTGGGGCTAAAACCCGATACAATTAGCTATAATTATATGATGACATGTTATTGTAAGAGTGGGATGATGGAGGAGGCCAAGAAGGTTTATGAAGAATTGGAGGGAAATGGGTGTAATCCAAATGCAGCGACTTTTAGGACATTAATATATCATTTGTGTAGGAATGAGGAATTTGAGAAGGGGTATAAGATTTTTAAGGAGAGTGTGAGGCTGCATAAGATTCCAGATTTTGGGACAATGAGGTATTTGGTGGAGGGGTTGGTGAAGAAGAAGAAATTGAAGGAGACAAAGGAGTTGATTCGAACTGTGAAGAAGAAGTTCCCGGCTAATTTTTTGAATGCTTGGAAGAAACTCGAGGAGGAACTTGGTTTGGCTACGATTGATGATTCTGCTACTACTAGATGAGTATGTCACTTCAACCGCAACTGCCAGTGATTAGATTTAATTGTACTGTGAGTTGTGACGGACCATATGCGTGGATTAGCAAGGTTGGGTATGTGGAGGCCAGTCGGGAGCTTTCCCATGAAGAAATTTTGGGCTTCAAATAGGTGTAAGAGCTTTGATTCGATATTGTGTTTACTGTTACTCTTAATTTTCTCTCCCTTGTCAGCAGATTTAATTGGTTTTATGCAGTTGTTGCTCTTTTTATTTCTACTTTCTCGTTTGGGATCAAAGCTTTGTCATGTTCATGGCAATGAGCCTGTTAATGCATTATGCACTACAGCATGTTGACTAGTTTATTGCGTACAATTTTGGAATCTACATCAAACTGAGTTTGTCGTAGTTAATTGTTTCTTTTAGTTTGGCAAATGATAGCAAATGAGAATAATATTAAAACAATCTCAAAGACCATTTAGGGAACAGAGTCTTCTCTTCCCAACAAATCATCCCTGATAAAGCTAATGAACACATCTATGCATATTATGGTACTATATTGGTATTTTTCATTACTATGACCTAGATAAGCTAAATCTCCCTTAATAGCAAAAAAAAAAAAAAAAAAAAAAAAAAGAGGGAAAAAGAAAGAAAAAAAAAAAAGAAAAACGGTAAATTGCAGAAAACCCCCCTTGAAGTATGGGAGGGTTAGCAGATAACCCCCTTTATGTTTTAATTTTGTCAATGTGCCCCCTAGTTCAATTGGAAGACAAAACCAATCATTAATGGTTACCTAATTGGACATGATTTCGGCGAGGGTTCTAGTGATCTTGGGCAACATGGGTCCGTTAATGATATTACCTACGTAGCCACGTGACTAATTTTCGTCAATTTTCATTAACTGCGAGTGATGGTGAGACACATTACCAAAAATTAAAACATAAGGGGGGCACATTGACAAAATTAAAACATAAGGGGGGTTATCTGCTAACCCTCCCATACTTTATGGGGGTTTTTTATTGTTTTGGGCTCTCCAAAAGTTATGCTGGTATTTGCATTGGGTTGGCTTTCCATGAAACTCCTATGTTTTAAGGATGCATCCATTGTCTTCGCGAATTTAGGAGGCTAATCATTCCTGTATTGCAACCCATAACTAGTTTAGAGTAACCCTCAATAGAAGCATCTCTGATGTTGTTCCTTTAAGCTGTCCCTTAGTGCTTGAGCTTCATAACTGCTATATTAACCAACCTGATATCATTTGCAGATCTAAGTGCGCTCACACGTGGTGGAAAAAAGAAAAAAAAGAGAGGGGTTGGGGGTGGGTGACAATTATTTCTTATGATAGTTTTTGTGATTGCTTTTCTGCCATTGTCCCTAAATGATCCATTAAAAGTCATAGGAAAATCTTTACCATTTGAAAGATGTTGATTGTATCTAGTTAAAGGGTTTTTCCATGCATATGTTTAGAATGTCTACCAGCAAACTCGCTGTCTTTTTGAGGAGTTGGTAAGTGATTGTTTGGTATGAAGAAAAATATGTGCTCAACACCAGGTAATCAAAGCATAGCATCGAGGAGAACTCCTGGAAAGCAAGAGCATGCAGGATTGCAGGGGCACTTTGTGTGGATTAATCAATTCCAGTTGGTTTAGTTTGACTCTGGGAGACTAGTGCACTATGAGCAGCAATTATATGGTCAATTTTATTGTGGTTCAATCTCATGAAAAAGGCATACATGCATTTACACCTAACTTCTGCTAGATGTTATTATCCCATTATTGGTAGTGAATGGTGAATCAATTTACAGCATTCATGCAAAAGTAGTTTTTGGCATGTGCGTGTGTGCACACTTGTGTGTATTCAATCTTCTTTTGGTTACATTGGACAAGAATCAATCCCTACAACATTACCCAAGCCCCTACCCACCCTGATACCACCACTAGGCCACAAGTGCCGGCGGTGCCTATTCGATCTTCTTTTCTTCTTTCTTCCACCCCTAAACCTGCCCAAAAAAGGGGAAAAATGTTCTGTTGTTCTCAAAGTTTGTTTTCCCCACCAATTATGGAAATTTCATGAGGGGGAGAAATCAAATCCTTGATACTCCCCTGTTTCATCTCAGCAAATCTGTGACCTTTCCATTGCTTTGGTGATCCAATTGCGCATAATGCTGACAATTACCTCATCCAATTTGTTTGATATTACTCTAGATCAAACATGAAAGTAATTTTTATGATGCTGCATAATTCATAAGCATAACTCTTTTCAACCTCCAAATTTTCCAATCAACTTCCACAAAAAGGTGGTATTTTATGCTTGTCTAACCATTTCCAAGTTTTCAGTACATGAGTTGCTTGACATTACTGGAGAGTAATCATCCAGTAAAATTGCAAAAATTATCATAAGAGTTTAAATCCTTATCAAAAGTTGCAGTCCAAAAGCACCAAATGGCCAAAGCTACGAATTATCCAATATATGGGGCAGTGGTTTGACCGAAGAATGGCCGATGGTAATCATAGTGACTTGGAACTCAAGTAAGGTCATTGTCCATTTTGCATTAGTTAACGTTTGTGATGAATCTTGTTTGTAGCTATGTCTAAAAATCAAACCTATTGGCATTATGCATCTTGAGGTAGGAGTGGTCCACCTCTTGGGGTAAGCACATTTGAGTCTGTCATGTGCATAATTTTGTTTTTCAATGAAATTTTAGAATCCCTACAAGATTAGTTGACAGTCAGGTCCTAAATGTGTTCTTAGAGGTCATCATTTTGACTTTTTATAGTTATCGCTGTTTTTGTAAGTTTAAGGCATCTCATATGAATTGTAAGAAGATTATTCTGGACTCAAACCTTGACGAGAGCAATGCTTGGAATACCCTAATCGTTAATTTAAACCAAAATAATAAAAAGAAAATAAAAAAATGGGAATACAATATGTAATCGTGGAGAATATGACCCCAAGCCTGTGCCTATTGAATTTCCTGGTCCTAATTAATAAAACTAGGGGAGATTTTCCCCATCATTAATCATTCCTTATTCCATGACTTTTCTAATTAATTTGTTTTTAATTAAGTTATTTGAAAGGATGATAATGTCACACAAGAGAAAAAAGGATTTTAATAAAATGGTTAAATCATTTAAATGAATTGAATTTTAAAGGACAAAACACAACAAACAGAACTCTTAATTTTAGTAGGTCCCAGTGTAATTTTCGTGACAACGACATGGAGGAATCAAAAAAGGGAACCAACCATGCCTCTCTCTCTCTCTCTCTCTCTCTTATAAAAAAAAAATAAAAAAATAAAAGTGTCCTTGGCTTTGATCCCAATTTTAGTCTTTTTAAACATGTGCAATTCTCCACTTCACATGCACCGAACAATTACGGAGTAATCCCAACCACCCACAGGCTTATAACTCTTTTTTTTTTTTTTTTGGCATTTGATTCAGTGTATCTCCAAATTTGACAATCAATGAATTAATCACTGTCACGACCGGTGAGCAACGATAAATCGTTGATTTAGGGAATTTTTCTAAAATACTGAGACTCGAACTCGAGATTTTTTACCTCCACTCAAGACCGCTACTGTAGAACTACATGCCCAAACATTAGACCAAACCATTGGGTTCGGCCTACAACTCTAGCTAGTGGAGAAATTAGATTGATACTTCTTAATTTTGATTACTTTCTAAATCCGATTGTTAGAGTCCAATTAGGATTAACATCAGCCAGACAGCCACAATATATCCCGGATCTTCCCTTTCTCCTCCCACGAATTCTATTTTTCCTTTTCCGCAATCTCTCCCTCTCTAAATTGCTTCTTCTTCTTCTTCTTCAAGTAAGAACCTTTCACACAGAGGAGATGCAGAGTCCAATAGTTCCCGGGGCCGGAGCCAACTGGCCGGACCAACAATCTGCCGAGGGAAATCTCGATCGTCAGGTTTAACTTTCTGTCTCTACATATTAATTGCAGCATTCCCTGAATAGTCAGTTTAGGATTTTATTATATATATAGAGAGAGAGAGAGAGAGAGAGTTATTGTTTTGGGCATAATGTTGAAAATAGGGTTTACAATACAAATTGAAGCAAACATAAGCAGTGAGATATAGAAACATTGCAACAATCTGTTATATGCCCCAGGTTGCAGTTCCCTTTGAAGCAACCTGTGTATGAGAGTTAGTGGTTTTCTCCCTTTCATAAACTGATGAAGTGGCAGTACTCAAGTCATTGCTAACTTCATATATTCATGTGGATTAGTTAATTTTTTTTCTTTTTCATTATTTTGAATCAACCAAAAAAAAAAAAAGAACCTTGATTCTTTTATGAAACTCCCAAAATATTGAGGCATGCTTAGTACTTATCACGGCACGCACACACACTATTCCTTTTTTCCTTGATCAAAAAAGAAAAGAAAAGAAAGTTTAGCTATTCCTTTTTTGTTTCATCCGTTGTTTGAATTTATTTTTTTAGGTATTCCCAACTGGAGTTTAAGGATGAATTATTTAGTGGTCAATACGAACTCTTAATAATATAGTATTAACTTTCCAGCCTATGAAGAAGAACAAGAAGAAGAAGAAGAAAACCAGGACATTCCATCATACATAACAGCAGTTATCAATGGTTATTTTTATTATGATGGTCATAACCTTACAATTTTTCTGTAAACATAAACTTTCAGTTATATTCTGCCCAATTGAATATATAAAATATTAATGATTTAATGGGTATGATCCCATGTTCTGTGATCGAATTCTGGTTCATGACGTGGGTGCTTTCTTGTGGTGAGTTGACAGTTCTTCTGGACTTTATCAGTCTGGACTCTTGAAGGATCCCATTCCTTTTCAAAAGGTTGCTGAAGTTTACTTTTTGAATGCCCCTCATTCAACAATTTTTTTTTTTTTTTCAAAGAGAAAAAACCATGGTATCACTTTTAAAAATATTCTTTCCCTCTTTGGAAGCAATGTGTATCTTAAAATATACTGTATTATTTACTTATAATCTTAGATAGATATATGTTATTTTTTTATATATTTTTTATACTGCTTGTATACAAATTTTTTTTTCCTGTTTTTCAAACTCCCTGTGGTTCTGACATCAAACTGAGTTGATAACATGACCTGTTGAATTGATTCTTTTTTGTATACAGGGAGTCCTGGTTCAAGTGAGTAGACCTACTGATTACAACGCTTCAATTGCTGCAACACTTGGTCCGAAACAACCCAATGCCAATCTGAACCTGGCTGCTGTTGAGCTGACCGGTGGGCTCAGTGGTGGTGATCGCATTTTTGTGGGTGGGATCCCACAGAACTTAACAGAATCGCAAATCAGGGACTTACTGGAAGCTTTTGGGCCCCTTTGGGTTTTTGAACTTGTGAGAGACATACAAACTGGAAACTCAAAATGCTATGCGTATTGCGTTTACCAAGATGTATCAGCTACGGACATAGCTTGTGCAGCTCTGAATGGAATGAAGATTCATCATAAAACTCTCACTGTTAGGCGTTTAGAGCCTAAACCTGTGCAAGAGAATGAATTGTTGCGTGTACAGCATCAGATAGCATTGAAGGTGAAGGAAAATTTCAGTTGTCAAGCTCATGTGTGTGTGATCCATGGCTGTCCATGATCGTCTGGAATATTCTGCACTTAAGCAAAGCCATATATATACATATATGATATAAGGATTAGGGGAGACAAATTTTATACACAATTTTGAACACAAGCTTATTTGAACAAATTAAATTTTATACATATATAATTTGTTATATATATATATAAATAATATAGGATCAGGATCATGGGTGGTGGGATACAATTTTTGATCCACATTATGTGTATATATATATATATATATCACGTTTGTGTATGGTGTAGCATGTGCGGCGCTATATTTTTGGGGCTGTATCAGCTGTTACATGATGGAATAATTAGTGATATACAGTCTAGTGATTGTTAATGGCATGTGGTAATGCTGGTATTGTGCCCAACTTCTGCGTGGTTAGGCACTTAGGCTACAAAGATTATCTGTTTTCCCCCTTTCTTGAGTGTGTGCATGCATGTGTGTCTATATATATATTTGTATGCTATCAGACATTTAAATGTTGGGCACATGTTTTTATGTTCAATTTTTTATACCCTTTCTTTTGCAGAGGCTCGTGTTACCACCTGGTGCGGTTGCCACGAAGATTGTATGTGTAACTCATATGGTTTCTGCAGATGAGCTGAAAGATGATAGGGAGTATGAAGGAATATTAGAAGGCATGAGACAAGAAGGCAGAAAATTCGGTAAGGACCTGGGCTAACCAGTGGTTTGCTCTAAGAATTTCTATCTTTTTACTTTTACTGCTTTTTTTTTTTTAAAACCTGCCAATCATCTTGCATATTTATTAATTTTCTTTGTCTTGTATCTTTCTGTTTTACAGCCTTTTGTAGTCCCACATTCTGCTATTGAGAATCAGGCCTAACATACAGACGGGAGACTCCATAACCGTCCATCTATGTTCACTTGAGATTGTTTTGTGTCTATAGAATATTATTTTTGGATCCAAGCTTACGTGACTTTTGCAGGTACTTTGACGAATGTTGTTATCCCTCGCCCAAATCCAAATGGCAAACCATCACCTGGAGTTGGTGAAAAGTTTTTCCAAATTTACATGAATTTTGCAGGGAAGTTGGTGAATGCTTTTATCCTGCGCCCAAATCCAAATGGCGAACCATCTCCTGGAGTTGGGAAGGTTAGTGAAAAGCTCTTCCTTCTGCATTTTACAGCCCCTTTATTCACTTGCAGATCTCTCTTGGCCTATGAAACATATAAAATTGTCATTACATTGGAGAATTGTTTTTAAACAATGCATTATATCGGATGCTGCCCGTTTCCCTGCTAAGATTTGATTATATTTAGATTATTTCTATATTTTTAAAAGAAGGTTATAAAATTGAGTAAGAGTTCTCATATTTTCCAAAGATGGTGGTTTCTTGAGGCACACATACTCCTTATTGTCCACTTAGTTGTTAGGTGAATCTTGGGATCCATTGTCCAGTGCTTATAAATTCCAGTAAACCTCACTATTTCATTTCTTTGTAGTCATAATTGCTGAGTACATTTCTCTTCTTGTTTCGCAGGTGTTCTTGGAGTACGTGGATGTCGAAAGTGCTGCAAAAGCCCTAACTAATTTGAATGGAAGAAAAATTGGTGGGAATTCTGTTGAGGCTATCTTTTATCCGGAGAACAAGTTCTCTCAGGGGGAGTACGACGGCTAGTTACTATCCCTATGGATTTCATCGCCTGGATATTACATCCTTGCTGTTTCTTCTTATCTTATTTACTAGTGTTTTCACTTGGTAGTTTGGTTTTTCATTTATCAGAATTTTATGTGTTACTTGCTATTGAACCAATATAGATTTCATTTGGTAATAATTGATGTCAGCAGTGTGAGTTCAAAATATGATTGGCACTGAACCAGAATTTGGGACAAATTACAAACATTTGGTGGTTATTTGGAGTCAAAAGCCATCGTTTAATAGTCGTCTTTTGGGCGGCAGGTGAAGCTGTAGAGAAGTTCCATTACATTACATTACATTAAACATTATTGACCCCAGAGGAAAACTTCTGTTAAACTGTTATTGATGTTACGAAATGTCAAATTATTGAATTTGTTTTTGCTTCTCAGTTTTGTTATTTGAAAATAATGCCAAAATTTTTACCATTTTTAAATTTTTTTGATTCAGAGGGCATGGTTACAAAACACGCTTTCATTATCCTGCTTTTGCTTTATTTTTTTATACGGCTTTTTGGAAAAACTTTTGATTCTCTAAAATACTCTTATTTAAAATCATATAGACTCTCTTACCTTTCTCCTAAAACAAATATGATATAAATGGGGTGGTGGTATTGCTACATCACATGTGCAATATATCTAGTTAATACAAAAAGCTTAAAATTTTTGTATGCTTTCACCAACTAGTGATCCCATGTCTCAGTCATAACACCCCTTAAGAAATCTACAATAATGATCATTCTCACTTTCTCAAATCAATGTGTTAGAGATGTACTCTGGTGATGGCAGTGGGCTCGGATTGCCCAGTAGACTTTAATCACGTGTGGTTAGGGTGCGTTTTTTCTAAATTCCTGGTAGAATGTAATCATGTGAGGTTTGGGGGCGTTATTTCTATATTCTGTCGTTTGGTTGATGAGAAAATACCGCAAAAAGGTGGGGGTGGGGCAATTAGAATCTTGAGACAGAGAACTCACCCTAGAACGTCGTTGCCTCTGTCTTCTCTTCCCCTTTCTTCTCCCTCAGAGGTTTTTTATTTTTTTTATTTTTTATTCTCCCTTTTCTGCAATCTGTTCCTCATTAGAATCCAAGTCAAGAGATAAGAAAAGAAATGTCAGACTCCCGATCCAGTCTCGAGGTATTGTCCGTTTTGCCCCGGCTCACAAACCGGCCTCACGAGTTTATCCTTATGGGTTCTATGTTTAAAAGGCACCTCGTTAAGAATGTCCAGCGTCATCTTATAAGCTTATTTTACGCATTGTCCACAATTGATGTGGGATACTAACATCCCTACTTCGGCATTGGCACGATCTTATCTCTGATACCAATTGTTGGGAGATAGGATAATCTAAGATTCACCATGACAGGCCTAATATACAAGTCTGGAACTCATACCCACACAAAAGGCTCAAACCTATTGGTGGTGAGTCCATTACTTGTATATTAAGGTCATTTCTTTCTTCTAATCTTTCAATGTAGGATAAACCTACACGTGACCACAACAATCCAATAAATATTAATAAATATGAAGTAAAACATTTAAATCTTAACAGGAAAACACTCGAAAATTGTCTCCACATTAACTTGCGTGGTGACTGTTGAGTGGGTACTATGAAATGAAAACGGCACAAGTAATAGCGCCTTTTGCATCTTTTTTCCTTTTTTTGGCTTTTTTTTTTCAAATATTGAAAGTGTTTTTTGATAGTGCCTTTTGGATTTTTATTTTTTTGAAAGGGTAAATTACAGATAACCCTATTAAAGTATGGGAGGATTAGTAGATAACCTCCCTTTTGTTTTAATTTTGTCAATATGCTTCTTTTATGTTTTAATTTTTGTCGATATGCCTCACCGTTACTCGTTGTTGATGAAATTTGACAAAAATTAGTTACATAACTACGCATGTGATACCGTTAATGGACCTGTGCCGCCCAAAATCACTAAAACTCTCACCGGCGTCATGGCCAATTAGGTAGTTATCAACGATTGGTTTTGTCTTCCAACTGAATTAGGGGACACATTGACAAAATTAAAACATAAAAAGGCTTATCCGCTAACCTTCCATACTTCAGGAGGTTTTCTTCCATTTACCCTTCTTTAAATACTAAAAGTCTAAAAGCGTGTTTTTAATGGCGCTGTCCGTTTTTCTAAGATCATTTCAATACTGAAAGCAGTTCTAAACCAGGCTTTCATGTGAGACGTATCACACCCGCGCAACACAATGACATAGACACAACTGTTGAAGATGAGTTTTCCTCTTCTAAATTTTTTAGGGTTCCAAATTTGAGAAAACGCTTTTAATTTAACATAAAGCGTGTTTGATAATAGCGCTTTCAAAACTGTTGTAATAGTAGGGGTTAAGGGGTAGAGGAAAGGAAAGCGTGTTGGATAATAGCGCTTGCAGGAGTGGTGCTAAAGAAAAACAGCTCTTTAATCAAAAGAAAGCGTGTTTAATAATGGCGCTTTCAAAAAAGAGGTAAACATCCTGTTACCAAAATTAGAAGACAAGAACCCGTTCACGCCATCAGGATTGGATCCCGATAACACACCTGACACCCCCAAACTCCCCAAAACCCACACGTTACTTTCCCGTATCTGTATCACTCTGGTTTTGGGGTTTCCTTCAACCCCATCACTCCCAACAACACGAGAAAGAAGCCGCCTCCTCCGACCTGCGGGTATATCTCTTTCTCTATATATGTAGATATTGATTCTGAAAGTCTAGGGTTTTTTTTATTTTTTTATTTTTATAGATTACTGTGAAGTTCCGTTTGGAGGTTTTGGTGTTGGACGAATGGGGTTGAAGGAAACCTCTTCGTGGATTTTGTGCTTCAATCTTTGTGTTCTTGCTTCGTTGGGGCATGGAGTGTTGGATTTAGTTTGAATAATTAAATTTTGTATTTTTCTTGCTCTTCTCCTCACTCTGCTCTCAGCATTTTTGTTTTATGGTTACCGCAGTCTTCTTCAAATGCATGATATATGTATGTGCTGCTGCTGTGATTTGGGTATATTGGGTTATATTTTTGGAGTTGAGATTATGTATGTGTCAAAATGGAGATTGAGTTAGATTTGGATGGTAGACTGGTAGTTGAGGTAGTGAGGTTAATCGGAATTGCAACCAAGTTCTGTGTAATTTGGGTTGAACTACAGCCATATGGTAATCTAGTATAGCTTGGCTTTAATGAGATCATGAAAGCGGGCATTTCAAAAAAAAAAAAAAAAAAATCCAAACACAGGAATTGGATTCAGAATTGCGATTTTTAATTCAAATTCTTTGTGCCATCCAAACATCGGAATCAATTTCTGGGATTTCTGGCTCAATTTCAATTCTGTTACAATTCTGATCCTTACCTTTGTTGCTGTAAACACAGTTTTCTCAACCTACTAGGAAGAACGCCCCAAGATGACGACTCGAATAGCTCCGGGCGTCGGAGCGAACCTGCTGGGCCAACACTCCGCCGAGAGAAATCAAGATGCCACCTCATACGTCGGCAATCTTGATCCTCAGGTTTAGCTTCCTCTTTATATTTGAGCTTTCACTGTGTACAGGAGTTAAAATGATTTTATCTAATTCATGAACTGGTGAATTGGCAGTAGTCAGTCATTGCTAGCTTGATATTTTTAAGAAATTAGGAATTTGCACAGTTATATATTTATTTATTTTTCTTAAAAAAACTGGTTCTTTTGTGCAACTTGCAGAATCTCGAAGCATGGGTTGATGCATGCTTATTAGTGCACACACACACACACCTACATGCATACATACATAGATTAGCATATATGTGTCTACCTATTCTTATTCTGTAAATTTTTTAGTTTATATTATTTTAAAGTATTCTAAGATATCTGACTATCTGTAATCCATTCAGCTTGAACTTTGTCTATTTTTTTATTTTAATTTTTTCTCCCTTTAATTGGGTTTTAAAGATGAATTATTCAGTGGTCAATATGAATGCTTTATAGTAGTATCAACTTTCCAGCCTAGACACACCCCCCCCCCCCCCCCCAAAAAAAAATAAAAAAATAAAAATAAAAACAGAGAAAGAAAACAAGAGCCATGACCTTCCATCATGCATAACAGCAGTTATTAATCGTTATTTTAGCTAGGATGGCCACAACCTTTCAATTCTGCTCAATCGAATGTATAAAATATTAAAAACTTTGATGATGCATGGGCTAATCCCATTTTCTATGAGTGAATGCATCCATACTTGTTCATGAAGTGGGTGCTTCATTGTGGTAGTAATTGCAGACTTGAACTTGTGTTCCATCTCATGCTTATTTTTCTCTCTTTGATTGCAGGTAAGTGAGGAGTTGCTATGGGAGTTGTTTGTTCAAGCAGGCCCTGTTGGTAGGTTCCAGCTTATCATTATTATAAAGGCATTGTTTTGTGAATGGTTTATCATACTTTTGATGAATGAATGGCTATCATCCTAAAAATTGGTCAAATATAGTTAATGACATACCTTTTTAGCATTCTTGGGGCACTTGTTGTCTGGCCTTTCAGGTGCACATTTATTGGACATTCAGAGTGTTAAATTCTTCCTGTTGAGTTTCTTTGCTTATGGTTACTGATCAAATCTGTAAAGAAGCCCATTCAGATCAGATATTGTGCTATTTTCCACTAGCTACCCCCCCCCCCCCCCTCTCCTTCAAAAAAAAAAAAAAAAATGAAAAGAAAAACCCTTCTCTTTCACATCGGAACATAAAAGCGCAGGCTTATGCTTTTTCAGCCCCTTTATTTTTTTATCTTTCTTGCCACTTTCTTTTGTTGTCCTCTAAGTTTCTTGTCAAGATTCCTCTAGCTGAGTTGCATATAAATAGTATCTAAAATTTTATGTTGGCCATTATATGCATCAATTGAATTTATTAATTGTGCTGTGTGTTTGTGTGATTTTTAATTGAAAAATTGTGCAATTTTTCTTTTCAGTTGCTGTCAATTATAAGCTTGTTCAAAAGTTTTGAAAAATGCGTTTTCTAACCTTTCTTCTTCCTGTTTCAGTTAATGTGTACGTTCCCAAAGATAGAGTGACAAACCTTCATCAAGGATATGGGTTTGTAGAATTCCGTAGTGAAGAAGATGCTGACTATGTAGGTGTTTCTTGTATGATGTAGCTGGGGAGTCTGTTATTGTTTAACTGCAGGATTGAGTTTGGCTATTCACTTTCTGTTAGTTCGTTAGTTTTGATTAATGATTCTTTTCTTCCTTAATGATGCAGGCGATTAAGGTGTTGAATATGATTAAACTTTATGGAAAGCCAATACGTGTAAATAAGGTGTGGATGGTTATGTTCCTTTGTTATTATTATTATTAATAATTATATCTATTTATTTATTGTCCTAGGAAGTTTAAAAATATCGTTAAAAATGTTATGGAGCCTTCTCTTGAATTGCTTGTTTGGGTTAAATGCAAATACTAATCAATTGCTGCTTGTTTTTTTTGTTCATTCTAGGCATCACAAGATAAAAAGAGCTTGGATGTTGGGGCAAACCTTTTTATTGGAAACCTTGACCCTGTAAGAAATCAATTTGTATTAAAACCTTTCTCTCTCTGTGTATATACGTCTGTACATTTCTCACAGTGCCCAGTTATCACCAGTTTCAAATTTGTAACTGACCCTATTTTTTTATCCCTTTTTTTGAAAATTTCTTTGGGCAGGATGTGGATGAGAAACTTCTGTATGATACTTTCAGTGCATTTGGAGTCATTGTCACTAATCCCAAGGTCATGCCTCATGCCTCCTTCGACTTCTTTAATTGGCATAAGATAGTGCAATTGTGTTGCATGTTTCTTGTTAATTATTTGGGAATCTAGAATGCAGATGTCATGGTCTTCCAGCCTACAGGATTTCATCACATATGGTTTAATTTGTACAGATCATTGTTTGTTATCCTTTTGTTGGGCATGAAAACCTAAAAGTATATTTTAGAATGTAAACATCTATTCTGCTAACATATCTATGAGTACTTGGTGCAGTTTTCCTAGCAATTACATATTAGTTTCTCTAATGCTTATTGTGAGAAAGTTTCTCGGGTACAACTCTCTCTCTCTCTCTCTCTCTCTCGCTCATACACACACACACACTATAATACTAATGATATATTATTTTAAATATATTTTATTTTTGTTTATGCATGCATTTTGAAACTAAATCCCATATAACCTTCCTCTTGGAAATTCCTACCGCAAAAAAAGATCCCATATTGAGTATGGTAGGACCCAAGAAACTCCCAACGACGAGAAAAGAAAGGAGCACAATTTTTTAGTTAACGAACAGTGAATAAAAATATGGTTCCCTGATTCCTCTTTACATTTACACAAGATGCATCTATTAGGCATCAACCACCCTCTGAGACAAATTGTGCACCGTTAAGCATTTTCATTTCAAAGCTGTCCAAGCGAAAAAGGAAACTTTGGAAGGAACCTTCAAAGCCCATACCTTCTTGGAAGGAAAGCTCCACAAGTGTGCTCTAGAAGGTGAACAAAGCAAGGAGTAGAAAGAATTCACTGAAAAAATACCCTTCGGATCTATACCAAAGCATCTTCTCTATCCTTTACCAGAGCTGCCCTATGAAAAATATCCAAGAAATTAGACACACTTCCTAGTTTGCAATGATGAAAGTTTCTCACAAAAGTTGGATTCCAATGCATACTAATACTCGACCACACTACATACTCATTCTAGCCTACTTGTTCGAACGCATTGCAAATAAATCTGGAAACAAGTCTTTGAAGAGAACCTCACCACACCACAAATGCAACTGAAACCTCACCCTCTTACCATCTCCCACACTAAATGCCATTCCTTGTTCAAAATCTTTAAATCCCACACAATTCCTTTCCAAAGATCCACCCCCATGGGAACTTCTCATCTCTTTAGTTCGCCAATCTCCAACTTCACTCCCATATTTCCAAAAAATAACCCTTCTCCATATTCCACAACCATTTCCCAAGTTTGAAGCCTTGTCCAAATATAAAATATGCCTAAACCTGGGTCCTCTGAACTCCTTAGGCACACAAATGGCCTCTCAATCAACTAAGTGAAATTTAAATTCCTTCCCAATCCCGGCCCAAAGAAAGTCCATGCATAGTTGAGTTTCTTATCAGATGCATAAGGTAATAGCACATGTTTTGAGGCATCTAGGGTGCCAACCAATGCCAGATTGTCTTATGATGCTTGAAGCTCCTTATTTTATTTATTTATTTATTTTTTTTTTTTGGGGGGGGGGGGGGGGGGGGTTGGGGAACTGGACCAGTTTGCACTGATTCAAATGAAATCCAGCCAGTTCAAGTAGTTCTGACTGATATTATCCAGTTCACAAGCATAACTGATTTGAATAAAAAGCCGAACCTGACGAGGCTTTGATTCACCTGTTCACCCATTGGACTGTTCGGTCTGGTTTGGTTCTGATAACTATGATCTTATCCATGCCCAATTGTCCATCTCGAGCATGGCACAGGTTTTGGGTAGAACATTTATATTATCTTCAAATAGGGAGAATTAGTTTACTTATGTATGTTCTGTACTAATTAAATGGTGAACTTATTTGCAATTGGATTCTAAAATCTTGATGCTTATTTGCGTTTGGATTTTGATGTTTGGCACTTCTCTTTCCAGATAATGAGAGATCCTGATACAGGGAATTCTCGTGGTTTTGGTTTCGTTAGCTATGATTCTTTTGAGGCATCGGATGCAGCTATTGAGGTATACTTTCATTTCCGTGAAGTGCTACTAATTTTAGCTTGAAAAATATGAGACTGAAACGTTAAATTTGGATTAAGCACTTGTTTTGTAATTCATTCTCCTGTTGGACTAAATGAAGGTCTGGACTTTCTAAATATGGCTTGTATCTGGTGATAGCTAAATCCAAGTCAACTCAGGACCTTGTGGAGTCCCATGTTATTCTTTTAGATAAATCTATCTGGCCCTGTGACTTTTTTAGTGCTCTATTTTTCATTGGTTTAGTGACATTGTACAGGATTAAAGTAGAACTTTCAAATCATTTGAATGCTTATAGTCACTTTTAAAAGAAATCAAGTTATTCTCATGACTTGATTCACTCTTCAATTTTAATTGAAAGTAGAGTTGATACAGGTATTGATTCTTTCTTTTTCCTTCTGTCCCTCTCTTTTTTATTTTATTTTGACAGGCAATGACTGGCCAATATCTTTGCAACCGTCAGATAACAGTATCCTATGCATACAAGAAAGATACGAAGGGGGAGCGTCATGGTACTCCAGCAGGTAAGGTTTTCTATTTATGTTGCAGCTGCTTTTATATGGGCATTTATATATATTTATTTATTTTACCATTTTGCAACGCTTGCGAGTCAGCGTACACACACACATGCTTATGTATAAATATCTAGGGTAGTAATCTAGATTCTTACAATTTTGAAGAAAATTTGCTTATTTGCTGCCAAAAAAATGCAGAGAGAGTTTTGGCTGCAAGCAATCCAACCGCTCAAAAGAGCAGGCCCCACACCTTGTTTGCTAGTGGACCTCCGACACTTCCCAATGTTCCTCAGGCCAATGGTACCATGGGCACTCCAATACCTCCACGCCCCTTTGCAAATGGTGCTGTTCCTCCTGGTCAAATTCCACCAGTCCGCCCTCCACCCCCACAAGGTGCGATCTTCCCACCCATGCATCTAGGTGGACCACCATCTTGGCAGGGTCAGCCACAGCAGCCAGGTCAAACAATGCCACCCCCTATGATGCCTCCGCCACAATTTCAGCAGTTCAGACCAGCTCCCCAAAGCATGCCACCACCACCTCCACAGGCAGCTCCGGTTCTTTCAAGGCCTCCGCCACCACCAATGGGGATGGGGGCACCACAACATGTATGGCGGCTCCCACCACCTCCTCAGCAACTGGCTGGGAGGCCGCCTAATATGCCGCAGATGTCGATGCCACCGCCTCCCCCACCAAGTGCTGCCCCACCACCACCTCCTGCATCTTTAAATTGAGACTTGAAATTTCTGTAACTCCATCCAATATTTTGGAATTTCTGTTTTCATTTCTCTTAGTTTAGAACATTTTGTTTCTTGATTAGAATTATAGAGATTGTGATGTGAACAAGGTTTCTTGTTATTGATATTAGATGATGATGACTGGAGGAAATGAGAGTTTTTGGAGATTGCTAAATTCATTTCATGAATTTGCTCTTGGCATTAATCTAAGTGGTGTAACGTATGTGGGGTGATTTTGGAGCAGGAATTGAGCCCTATGGCTTTCACGTTCTTTTGCGCAAATTTTAGGCCATGTTTGCATGCATTGATCACAAATTAATCGTATCAAATATCTGACGGATGGTTGGGATTCTTTCAACTAGAAGACAGAACAAGGGTAGGGGAATTCTTCTATATTTTATTTGGGATTAATGAAGAAACTACGATTTGCTTTTATCATGTGCTACTGTACAACTTTAACTTACTGGCCAGCAGCCCAAGTTCTAGGTAAAGGCGTGCAGTATCCATTCCGAGTATTGAGGACAATAGGACATGACTGGGTAACCACGTAGAGCTAAGTTTTTTTCTTTTCTCGTCTTTTATCAATATGTTAGGTTGCAAAATAAGAACATCATATATAGAAACCTATCCTACCACAATTTGAAATAGGGACCTCCCCTTAATATGAGGGAGACGCGTCATTGGCCTAGAGGTAAGCTGATCATTGAGAGGTTAGAGGTTTCCTCTTACGAGGGGGAGATCACAGGTGAGTCTTTGAATTTTAGGATTGGTAGTGGCTGTTGGTTTTTCGTTTTTTTTTTTTTTTTTTTTTTTTTGCGCGGGGAGTGGTGGGAATGATTGTGCTAATCAGCATCATTCCCATGGGCGTGCTGTCGTTGTACAGCCCAAGATTTCATTTGGGATATCCTCATGATCCCGGGGAAAAAAATGGAGGGTGATGGTGAAATCATGCATTTCACCCATCCTATCCGCACCCCCCGGTGTGCAGCCGACAGCCGTGTATGGCCATCTCATTTGGGCTCTCCTAGTGGCTTCCATGAAAAGATTTTTATTTATTTATTTATTTATTTTTAAGGGAAGGGGGTGTTGGGTGTTGAAAATCATATGCATTTTTTGTGTCCTCTCTCTTCACTCTTTGGTCCTAATTTAAAGAACAATTGTGTGGTCATGGTAGTCCAAGTGTTCGCTGTTGTGTTATCAAAAAAATCTTGCTGCCATAGCTACATGACTTTCTAGGATATTGATGTCTATATATGTTTTCATCTTGAAGTTCAAACCAACCAGTACTGAAGCATGAGTCCTGGGACATAGCTCATTGGACTCAAATAGTAGACATCACATAAAATTAATTGACCAACGATGGAAATTTTATTGACCTCCAAAATTGGTGAGGGTTTTCATTCAACTGCCATCTAGCAACCTGATATGGATCATTTGTTAGGCACTCTTAACTAGTTCCTTGCTAACATAATCCAAAAAAAATAGGGAGGAAACTATGTTGCACTACCACCATTGGCTACCAAATTAGTATTCCCTAATTGAGAAACTTTGGTCAGATTCACAGTATATATCCATAACCTCTCAATGCTTGGTGTAAACCTTTTTAAAATTGAAGTTTGTTTCATATGATTAGCAACACACTATGAATTTTATGCTATATTTTAAGAGAAAAAGAGAAGAAAAAGTCATTTCAAAAATGCTGAAATCAATAATTAAATGACAACATGGATTAGGCTTTTCAGGTGGGTTTTAGGTAATTAGGTTCACAAGTTCCAAATGTCAGGTATGCAAGTTTGGTAAAGTTTTATTTAATCAAAAGTTTAAAGTTAGGAGCTTCATGCTTTAGACCTAAGTTGAAAAATATTTTTTCCAACTGTATGTGTTGCAAACCCCATGAAAGACTCACTCGTATTGGCTTGTGACACCATCTGGCCGTGTCACAGTTACATCAAAGACGTACTCACTCGTATTATTACATCTCAACTGATGCCAAAATTAGCTTAAAACCTGCAGCTTAATATGACTTGGGTGAATCTCCATATAAACTTAATGGTGTGCTTTATAGAGGCGTGGGGCATAGATAGAGAATGGTGTAAATTGACGATCGAGAGATAGGTCTTTTGTCTATTCAACTTGGATAGATGATGCATAGGAAGAGATTGAAGAAGATTTTCTCCATAAAAGTTAAAAGGGATCAATGAAATGGAAGCATAATCCTGAAGTATTGTGTGATTGACTGATATAAATGTCCATATTGTGAGTCTGAATTTAAGGTGGTAAGATGAAAGATTTGCAATTCAAGAAAGAGAGAAACAAAACAAATAGATTCTTTTGAACCCCTGGATGCAGCACCATTTAAAGACAATGAGAGGTTAGATTGATCGTGTGCAATGAAGACCATAATATGCACTACTGAAAATTGATTTGTTTCTAGTTGGAGGCACTAAAAGAATAAGAGAGGCCTAAATAGCATGGATTAAGGGTATGATAAAAGAAACAAGGGTCTATGAACTTAGAAAAGATATAACTCTTGGCAGAACTAAATGGCGAAAAATTCTAGCTGCATAGCCGACCCCAGGTAGCTGGGATAAGGCTTTGCTGAGTTGAGGTGCATTTTTTTGCTTTTCGAAAGAACCCCATTTCCAACAGTTAAATTGGTGCCATTGTATTCTGATCTTACTTGGTGGCATGTAGACTCTGGTGTTGTTCCTTCTGAGCTTGCTAGAGATATGTTGGGGCTTCCTTTTTATAGATTTGTCTCTCAAACTCTTTTTTGAAGCTGGATTTCTTCTTGTTGGAGAGTCTTCGAATGCCTTTTTATTCTTCCTATGTGAGTTGGATTGTGGCATTATAAGCCACCAAGACCAGACAGTTTGGTTTTTATTTCCTTATCTTCTTGTATGCTTTATTATTTACTTTAGTTTTCTTTTTTTCAATATAATTTGGAGCTGAAGGCAGATGATGATGAGTGCTTTGGGTGCCAACCTAGTTGGAATTCATTGTTCCTCTTTGATGCTTTTAGCTCTCTTTCTGGATTTAAAAAAAAAAAAAAGGTATTTTCTTTTCAGTTCATCTTCAACTCAAGAAAGAAAATAACACCATTTTAAAAAATCTTTTCAATTTTTATATTTATGTGAAAAATTCATAAAGTTGATGCTTATTTTTTTGATTTTTGAATTTATGAAGACCAAAACAAGAATTAAGCTTTCATCGTTTTTAGAAAACTGACAAGAAGTAGGCAAGTGACAGCTCCAGTCTTTGGGTACTGACACCTTTTTTTTTTTTTTTTTGGGTACCGACACTTCTTTGTTGTAATCTTTCCTTCTCCCCATGCTTATAAAACTGTGTTTCTCCCAGAAGCATGTGAAAACCAGGTTCCACTTTCTACGCTACAACTCCTACTCATTTTCAGTATCCCTCCAAACAATTGTGGAACCGAACTGCCTCTTCACAAACTAGTCAGATTTCACCTCTACGTTCGACCTTGTCTGTGTGTGTCATGGACTTGATTGTAGTTGAATAGGCCTACCAGAATTTCCGCGTATCTTCTTATTCTGCAATTTTTTCCTACTCTTCCTTTCACTATATACAGATCACTTATCAACTTTCAGTTCCCACCACAATTTTTTTTTTTTTTTTTTTTTTGTTTGCTTCCCTTGTACAGTCTGCCTCACTCCAATCATTAGCAGTAAGCTAATGAATATAATGTCACACTGTTCCCCAGAATTAAACTCAAACAGATGTTGTTTTTGAAGCAATGGACTCAGAATTAAAGCGTGTTTGGATCCCTGGACCTGTGATCATTGGTGCGGGACCTTCAGGGCTAGCTGCAGCTGCATGCCTTAAACAAATAGGAGTCCCATCTTTGATCCTCGAGAAAGAGAGCTGCTTAGCGTCTTTATGGAAACTAAAAACATACGACTCCCTTAAACTTCACCTTGCAAAAAAACTATGCGAACTTCCCCATATGGCGATTCCACCAGGATTTCCGGCTTACCCGACAAAGCAACAGTTCATAAGCTACTTGGAGGCTTATGCTAAGCACTTCTCAATTACACCCATGTTTGGAGAAGAGGTTCGATGGGCTAAGTATGATGCGACCATGGGCTTCTGGCAGGTGCAAGCCAATAACTCTGAGTTTGTGTGCAGATGGCTCATTGTAGCAACTGGTGAGAATGCTGAACCTGTGCTTCCAGAGATTGATGGCATCTCAGATTTTGAAGGAAGATTGCTGCACACTAGCACATACAAGAACGGAGCTGATTTTAAAGGGAGCAATGTTTTGGTTGTGGGTTGTGGGAACTCAGGCATGGAGATTAGCTTGGATCTATGTGATAATGGTGCTCAAGTTTCCTTAGTAGTAAGAGATAAGGTAACCTATTTTAATTCAGCCCCTCTTTTTTTTCCCCCTTCGCTCCTTCCCCTGTTATGGTTCCTTCAATATGTTCTTAACACAACACCTTTCTATGAGTATAAACCTTCTTTATCTGGAAATATTTTGGAATTTCTATTATTTAAATTCCTTTAGAATTACAGTTGCTATTGCACTCCTATTGACCTTATCTTAGCCATGGGCCTAATCCCAAATTTGGCTTAACACTGCTGTCATGCTTAACGAAAAACAAATCTTTATCTTAGAATTGTAAAAACTTCTCCCACTTTAAGGTCTTGAATATCTTGATTCACTGTTGCAGTTGCATATTTTGCCTAGACAAGTACTTGGTAGATCAACCTTTGCTCTTTCAATGTGGTTGCTAAAATGGTTTCCAGTAAGATTAGTTGATTGGTTTCTCCTCCTCTCTTCCCGGATGATTCTTGGAGATACACACCGAATTGGAATCAAAAGGCCCAAAATTGGACCCCTTGAATTGAAGAACACTACCGGGAAAACGCCAGTTTTAGACGTTGGAGCCATGGAAAAAATCAAATCTGGTGAGATCAAGGTCAGTGCTTGTTTTTGCATGTCATAAACTCTTTCCAGCTAGTCTTTAGTGGACAAAGGTGATTCATCCCACACTACTGTTTCTAAATCATATCTCAAACTAGCTGTAATGGGAATAATATATAATCTAACAGAAGGTACCAAATTAGTCCCTTGTTGTCCAGGAAATTCGAGTCTGCAGCATCCATACATGGGGAAAAAATCCCAAACCGATTATCTATTTTCAACTTATATAAGCATCCATATAAACAGGGTGTGCAATAGTATACATGCACCCAAGCAAAATCTATGTCGCCTAGCTTCAAGATTAGTAAGATCTATGATTTGTCAAAAGCTCTTATTAACTGAAGGATTTGACCGCCTACCCCCCCCCCCCCCCCCCCCCACCCTCTCAAAAAAAAAAAAACACTGAAAGATTTGGCCATAATTTGTCTGTCATTAACAGTTTGTTTTCAAGTATTTTAGATCCAGACTGTCAATTTCAACAAAAGTAAACACTGTTTTACAGCATGATGAGATTAAAATCTAAGAAAAGATATTTTGTAAGCATTTTATTTTGTTTTTGTTTACCACTTCTTGCAACCCCCAGGTGGTTCGTGGTATTCGAAGATTCACAACCAAAGGTGCAGAATTCGTAGATGGAAAAGTAGTGGAATTTGAATCAGTAATTCTAGCAACAGGTTATAGAAGCAATGTACTATCATGGCTCAAGGTTAATCAAAGACCTTTATAAATACTTTAAATTTATACAGTTTTCTCCTACACATATTCATGAATATCACTTTCATTTTCTCTCTTATACTAATTATTGTTGAATACTGAATCTTCTCAAGGAGGGAAACTTCTTCAGCTGCAAGGATGGTTATCCAAAAAACCCATTCCCCAACAATTGGAAAGGAAATAACGGACTTTACAGCGTGGGTTTTACCAGGAGAGGCTTGTTAGGAGCTTCAATCGATGCACAAAGAGTAGCAGAAGATATCGCAAGGCAATGGAACTCTAAGACAAAGCATCTGCACCTAAAATTGTAGCCTAACTATGTATTGTTTTTAGTTATGAAGAGCAGAGTAGCAGAGTAGCTATTAAACACATCTTCAATCTAATATTGGTGTTACACAAACCTGTTTTCAAGAACAATAAACTGAAACACTTAGGACATAGCACCTGTTGGAGCTTATATCGTTTTGTGGAACAAGTCAGCAGAGCCATAACCAGTGGGGATTACTAGGTCTGTAGCATTTGTGTTCTGAAGTAATTATTAATATAATTCATTCAGAATCCAAATAGAGATTTACTTAAGTATGTGTGCGTATCCCACATAATACAAGCGCTGAACGTGCAAATGGACTACATTTTTCACGCAAATTCCATTTTCAGTATAGTGTAATTGCTACTTGCTTCATCAAATTCAGTTTATTTTCTTGTTAAAGGGTAAAAAAGAAAGGAATAAACGAGCACACAAATTTCTATACTAGCTCATGGTCAGCTTCAAGTTTTGGATGTGTGAGCCACCATGGCACACAAGAAGTCCCTCGTGCTAATATTTTCATACTGTTAGGTACACTGAGATCAGACAAGTGGCTTCAAAATTGTGCCATGCTAGTGTTATATCCGGAATAATGCTCTGTTTGGTTGAGTTATATGTTTGTCTTTCATATTTCATTGACAAGCTTATTACAGATATACGGCAACAGAAGCCAAATTGGCAGTCTTCCAAGTCCCAAGAGAGAACTAAACAATATTCAGAAAAATGAAGGTTGCTTAAACAACCTTAAGGTGCCCTAGTTCCGTTTTGGATAGTTATACATTTTCTACTATCCAACTACACAAATAAGAAACTTTGCTCGACCCCGATAAAACCCACAAAAGCCACAAGCACCTTACCGTCTTCATAAAAGCACTTAATTTTTCATGTGTGCTAATAAAGCTAAACATCCAGGCAAGCAGAATCACTGTGAAACGCGTCATCGTGTCACATTCCTATAGTGCTCTTTTCACGCACTAGACAAAACGGTCCCGGCTTGAACTGTCAGATAGTTTGAATTTAGTTGTTCCCAATCATCGATTCTGACCCTAACAGCAACTTGGCTGGTCCCCTCACACCTTCGATAGGTGATCTACCAAAACGCTGAAGAGATCCATGGTCCAGTCACTAGGTTCAGCACAAATTTTCATAAGGTCCACATAAATCCAAAATAAAAAGCTCCCTCCAGGCCTTAATGGACTGGCTTTTCGCTTTCTAGTAGACAAGTCATAGCCTCTTACTTCTTCTACTTCTTGGTCTGTACTGTATTGTTTGTTCTCAGGAATTGAAGGAAACTAAATAATCTTTTATCAAATTTTCTTTCGAAACCAATTATTAGGAAATGATATGCAGACTATGCCTAAAAATTATAGTTTAATGGTGACAGAAGTCAGAAAGAAAGCAAGTGAAATATTGAGCAGGAAGAGGAAAAACCTACACGTCTAGTCGTCTACTCCTCTAGAAACTAGTCAGTCCAAGCCAAGTGCAGCATAGGGTCCGCGTGCTTCACCGTGCAATCTTTGATTAAATTACAATTTGTCTCAATGCAAAGGAAAACGTTGAAAGCTATACGACAAGTTTGGAGCACGCCTGTGTGGTTTTTGCCAACTTTTTTTCCTCCTACGGGTAAGAAACCTGCAGTTTAGTTTCATGTAAGTGAAACTCCACAGACAATTGACAGGAGCCTCTTAAAATGCATACTTTCTTCCTGTTTGATGAACAATCAAACTCCCAACTTTTGCCCGCGCGACTATAAATTTGTTACTCGAATCATGGAATTACTTGCCCATGGCGATTTTGAATCATGCAGCCGATTGGACAACGGAAATGGTTTATAATATAAACAAGTTCCAACATAATCAAACACATCAAAATCAGTCTCTAAACAGAGCGCACCTAACTTTTTTTTCTTTATGATACCTCAAAGTGGATCTTTAAGAAGTGCAAAAACCTGTTATGTTCTCTAATTTCTGCATTCTATACATATTATCTTCTATGATTATTATTGATTGTCCTTCACGGCTGCTTTCCCTTGTCCTGGGGATAATTGATGTCTGACTTTGAACCGATTCTTGAATGAAAGCTAAGCTATCATAAACACTTGATGTGCAGGGTACATCAAATTCAATATAGAAGAATCCATGTATCTCAGTCATCTTCCAGTCCAGGATCCCGGATGGGAATTCCATACGGGCTTCTATTTCAAGCCATTGGATCGGGATCACTTCAATCATCAATCCATGTCTATCCCGATCCGACACCTTAAAAAAGGAGCCAATTCTAATCCGGGATGCCAGACAAGTTTTCTCTATATTTAGTAAACCCACTTCGTGGCTCTCAAAGAAACCCAATGTCATTTATTAACTACGTATTAGCTGATAGGTCAGTGTGTAGAAGGGGACATCTACTGAGAGGAAATTTAATCAGCAATGGGCATTAGGCCAGGCTGCCAGTATGACAAAAGCAGCAGCTTGATCCTATGGACTATCTGCACGAGTTTAGAAAATGGTATCACCTTGTTACTATCAAACTTACATATCCATCACTCACTCCAATCCTCAATCCTCCATTGGGTTTCCTAGTCGAAGACGTCTCAAGTCTCAATCATTTCTCCAGTCATAAGATACCAACAAAGTTTCTCCAGTCATAAGATAGGAACAAAAGATGTGAGGCTCCTATTCATTATTGGACCTTTTTGAGGCAAGTACCGATCAAAAGAAACCCTAATCAACCTGGTCTAAGGTATCAGCTATCCTGATTTTAAAGAACGAGAATCAAGTTCCATTTTATATCCACGCAAGCCTACACCCTATTTTTCATCAGGACATGATTATCGCGTACAGTGTGCCCTAAGTTCCAACAGTAACACATCTGATGACTCTTGAACTACTTTTTAGGGTTAAATTCACAAAAATAAGATTAACTTTCCAAACTAGTTTTGGATATATAAACTATAGAGCTACAAGAGGCTGCGTACCAAATTAAAAGAGCTAACCACAAGTTTAAATTATAATAACCCGACTGCAGTCTTCACATTTGAACAATCCTTAAATGACAGAACTGATATGTTCTGATTCTAAGGTTTTTCTAGCAGTAGCAGGCATTTAGAATCACTTTGCAGCATCTCCAGCCTACTCCATGGGATATAAAATCTACCTCAAAAGCAATCATTAAAATCAGAGACCATGAGGTGAGTCTTTTCTTCTTGAAAGAACTTCATTAAAAGAAAAACCAAGTACACTGCAGGATACAGGAAAAAAAAAAAAAGAAGGAAAAATGAAGAAGGCAAGCCAGCAAAAAACCTGCACACTAGCCTATATACTCAATTGTCTATTTGTCCAAATCATATAGACATGTGACCAACGAGCAAAACTACGGTCTGCTTTTCTGAACTGGCAAAAGAGTGACGATCCCCCCGCAATTTACTGTAAGAAGCGTAGCCGCCTTGGCGTGCTCCTTGGATCTGACACATCAACTGTTACACCAATAATAAAGAGTCAGAATACCGACACACAAAATAAAACTGATGAGATATTGCCCATTTCACATCCTCTAAACGAGCTTTTGTGCCACATTGTCTTTTGCTTGACCAAGACTTGTGCAAATCTACTTGACTGCATGATTTGAACTGATACAAGTCTACTTTACTCAATACTTGGCTCAGCAAACTTGAATTTTGAGGGGCCATGTCCAAGGCACATAATATTTTCTTCAAAGCAGTATCTTTAAAACATTGATGTCTTATTTAGAGACAGACAACAAAATGGAGGAGGAGATACAGAGCAGAGACCAAACAAAAAGTTAAAAAAGAGAAGTGAGGAACAACACGAAGAGAATATCTTAATCAAAGATAGAGAGCAGAAAGCCAGAAAGTAATGCAATATCTTGCATTTACTAAAGTTCAATGGAATCAGCCAGACAGTTCACCAAAAAAAAAAAAAAAAGAAGTATCAGCCAGACATAGCACTACGGGGTGAGTCGGTCGAATAAAATTTAGCTATAGCAAAACTTCCAACTTCTCCTGAATGTTTTCTAACTTCTATCAAAATTGGCACTGCTTACATAGGACAAGAAGCCTTTTGATCGGCATAAGACAGAGGCTTTAACATCATGTCTAAACACTTCTAATGCAATATCTTGTTGATTGTTGCTTTCTGCTTGGATGTTCTTAAACACTTTTCGTTTAGATTAGTGTTTTTTCTTTTTTCTTTTTTTAAAAAAAAAAATTCTAGATTGATTTGCTTTGTTTCCCTCGGTATGCGAGGATGGTCTTGAGCTTTGTTGTATATTCTATTTTTGGTTATATATTCTTACTTATCCCAAAAAAAAAAAAAAAATTGAAGTTAAGCCAATATGAGTAAATAGAGAAGTCAGATGCAGTGCCCATATTCATATTGTATCATGGCCTCATAAATTTCATGAATGATTGATTGTAGTCTCTTCCGCTTTAGATAAAATTAGAGCAAAATTAGTTCTCAAATGCAAATTTAGACACTAGATTCTGTAAAAGAAATTTGACTAGCAAAAAGAAAATCATTTTTTTTCCTTTTATAAATGTAGAAATTAGATTCTTTGAAATAAATTTGACTAGCAAAAAGAAAATCCTTTTTTTTTTTTTTTTTTTTTTTTTTCCTTTCATGGATCTTTTTTAAGAAAGAGGTCAGCTGGGGATCATTCGCACGTCAGTTAACTAAGTACAGCTTATGACACATTTTTACGGAAAGAAATACCCTTAGTAAGTCCTTATGAAATCAAATACCAGCTAAATTTTCTGCAGAATAATGGAAAACCATAAATCAAGGTTCTACCTTTATGATCATGTCCTAGCTCCTACTATTCGAAGTAAGTACAACCAAGTAAATTTGCAATAAAATATAACATATTATGATCACTTTATGTGGAAACAGAGGGAAGATGTATATAATTGAAATAAGAACTTCTAGCTTTTGCAGAAAACACTGCAGAGTATCCTTGATCTGCATCATAATTCATTTAAAATAAATGGCAGTACTCAATAGCCAGAAAGAACCTCATATTTATGAGGCATACAACTAACTGAAATGAGCTGCTTGCGTTATATAAAAAATTTCAATGAGTAACACCAAGGAAAAATTACATCTCAAAATTCCACGAACTCTCAGCACTTAATTTTGGTGTTTTTAATTCCTCTGCCAAATTGAGAGATGCCGAAATCTGGAAGACAAAAGGGATAAAATTTTAGAACATTATCAATGTGAAGTAGATTATAAAATAAGTCAAAAACTAAATAGCTGAATAAGAAACATTGACGCAAACAATATAGAATCTCCTCCTTTACGAAAAGAACAACTTTTACTTGCATCTTATACATCTTAACAAGAAAACCACGAAACTAGTTTATTATATGTATGAGAATTATGGGGGGTCATAAGGAGTTCAACTAAACTATAAGAGCTCTCTTACTTAAGAGAATTAATAGCAAAATATCCACATGGATTCAACAAGTTAGCACTAACCATATATCACTAAAGCATCTCAAGCACTAACCATTTGGGACTAAAGCATATATATATATATATATATAAGCTAGGTAGGTCCCCATGGCCTTACACTATAGTTTCATTGTGGAAAAAGAAAGTGTTTATCTTTGTTTTAAAAGGACAGAACCCTTCCATCTGGATGCTGACACAACTTCTGCTTTAGGCCGAGGGAATTATTGAATCAAGGATGTCCACATGCTAGGTCATTAATCCCATGTGGACGTCCATGAGAGTTTTGATCTTGCTATTGTGAATGACGCACACACACACACAGAGGATCAGATAATCCTAATTATCCACTCTATTTTTTTCAGTCAACTATTCTGCAAAACTTTTAGAATACTAAATCCAATAGGCAGGTTCATCAGGGTTGCAGATTTCCCAGCCTCCCAGGAAAAAGTATTTGATATTTGAGCCCAAATGCTCCACATGTGCAAAGCAGGAGTGAGAATGAGAGTGAGAGCGGAAGCAAGAGCAAAAGCACCAACTTCCAATATACCCTATGATCCAAAGCACATGTATGCATGTACGCGCAAGGATGTTTTCCCCCAGCCAAAAAAAAAAAAGAAAAGAAAAAAAAAGGTATGTTTGTTGAATATATTACAAGTAATATCAAACAAAAAGAGGAAGACAAAATAAAATAAAGAAGTTTGAACTTATTGATTTGGTGGTGCAAACTGGTTAGATTAGGTTCTGTATTAATTCTCTCTTCTGCCAACTCTTTAAGAAAGTCTGTTGACATGAATCTTCGTTCCCACCTATACATCACACCAGCCTAATGAGTGCCAAGTGAGATAGGATCACTTGTATTTTACCTCCAACACAAATTAAAATAGAAAGCATCATGATTTGTGGATTTGGGCTGATTAATCTACAGAAAACCATACTACTCACAGAACTCCCAGCAAGCAAAATGCAAAGAAATTGACATTCTATCACTCAACTCTGCCTCCTGCCTTAAGTTAATAGAAGTACCAAATTGCGAAACTAGGTTCTCAACCCAATTCCAATTACCTCTATAACTGAGCATCAAAGTGAACTATAATCTCCTCAGACACAAGGAAGGTCTATTTACACTTAGTGGCCATTATCTGATCCAAAAGTAAGTCTCAGGCTACTAAGTGCAAATGCAAGGTTAAGTAAAAGTCTCGGGCTACCAAGCGTATGCAAAGGTTCAAGTCTAAGTCTTGTTAGAGGCCACTTTTTACTAAAAAAAAAAAGAAACTAAAGGTTATGAGTGTATCTAGCTCAACCCTCACATCCCAGGCGCTCACTTAAGTAGTTAAGTGGGACCAACATGGGGCAATGGCATTTTTAGAGTAGTACCACTCCAATTAAAGTTGACATGCCAACTTCATGCAATTTCCCATCAAGTTAAGAGGAAAAGAAGACAATTTATGTTATACGGAGTAATTGTTATACCTTGAAGGCTCCATTAAACTTGGACATTCTAGACCACTCCAATCCCAGAAGCTGGCTCGAAGTCTGATACGAAGCCCTGAACACATCGTCGTCAAAAACCCTCTGCGAAATCGCAAAGTCCCACGAATTCTTCGCAAAATCGTAGCCCGGCTCGAACGTCCTCACCCCTCGATGCACAAAACTGTACTTCAATTTACCATTTCCTGAATCAAGCGCATAATTAGCCGACACCTTGTTAGCTGGATCGAGCACAAGCGTTCCGTCCAATACAGTCTGGTTCTCGCCCCTTAAGTGACTGTAAGTCAGATTCAACTGTTTCTCCAAAACCTTAACCGTGTTCATAAACTGAAACCTAACATCCTGCAAACGAAAAAATTTACACTTTCAACTCTTTCTTTAAAAAAAAAAATCTCCATTTGGTTGCTGAGAAAACTCAAGAAAATTTATTTTTTGTGATTGTTTTTGGTTTAGACCGTCCAATTTCGTCTAGAAGTCAAATTTAGGACAATAAATGTCGCAACTCAAAACGAAAGTACAGAATTCTTACTAAACATTATCTCGGGAAACGAACGGGGGTGGCTGAATTGTTTCGAATTGTGGACTGTTACCTTTTTGGGGACGTCGAAGTCGACGATGAAGGAGCCGGGCTTCTCGACGGAGAGAACGAGGCCCGTTAAGCTGGGCCCGCTGAGGAAAGTGGCGTCAGTCATTGAAGCTCGGAGCTTGACATCGCCGCCATTGACGGTGAATGTGCAAGCGGCGCCGCTCTTGTCGGCATCGGCCTTGGCCTTGAAGGAAGCCTTCATCACTGCGAGATTTTGGGTACGGAGAGCTGATTCAGTGACGGGCAATTTTTGGAGAAGCTTTAAAAAAAGGGTTTCGAAGGATTATTCTCTTGTGGAGGGAACGAGGGGCGAAAGAGACGAAACGTAGTTGATTCTATGTCTCGAGTCTTGGACTTTGTTGCAACCGTCAACTTTGGTTTAATCAAAGAAGGCCACGTCGTGTAATGGAGGGCCCTATCGTCATTCTGTGATGAAAGAGTAACGCATTGTTGTCCATTTATGCCCCTCTGTATGCCATTGTTGGATCCTTCTACAAGAGTCTAAGAGGATCTCATTCTTTACCTGAAACACGATAAAGTGGGCCTGCGTCTGCGTTGGCGTTAGTCTCTGACCATAGTCTGAGTTTGGCTCGGTTGTTGTTTTGAACCCAAACTTGGGTTCGGGTCAAGTATGGGCTATGCTTCGTTTGGCCCATCATGAAGTACGGTTTTCTTTTACTCCGTAATGGATTTTGTATTTTTGTTAGAAGGCCTCTATTAGCATTTGAAAATTTGTTTTTCATTCCTATTTATTTTATATTTAAAGGTTTTATAAAAATATATATTGTTTTAAAAAAAATCGAACCCTTTATTTATCAAAAATCATCATTTTAAACAACTTTGTAAAATAAAACTTTTCAAAAATCTGTCGTTTAAATAGAATTTTTAGTTATTTACGGTCTTCGTTTTATAAATGATTAAAAAGTCTATTTAAACAATGGACTTTTGAAAAAAATTTTTCTATAAAATTGTTTAAAATAATGTTTTATAATAAATTACGTAATCAATTTTTAGAAAAACTTTTTATATTTTTCATAAAACTTTAAAATATAAAATAAGTTAGGATGAAAAACAATCTTGGGGTGCCAATAGAAGTCTCTTTTTATTACCTTAATGGAGACTAAATAGACAAAATAAATGCAGGCTATGGGGATTTTATTACCCTGATTTTTTATTTTTTTTATTATCATTATTAAAATTTACGCCGGCCCAAGTTCCGAGAATGGGCTACACCAAGTTTCAGTTTAGGATATGAACTTTTGTGGGCTTCGGTTACAAGCTGGTTTGTCTCTTAAATCTTGTCGCAATCTTGCATTTTAATTTTTTACTTTGCATCTTGTGGATTCACCTTGTTTCTCAATTTCTTCTAGTGAAGGTGCTTTATGTCCCCTGTCAAGGGGTAATCCCTTTCCTTTTATATTAATAATATTTAAATTAAAAAAAAATGAAAAAGAAAAAAGGAAGGAATAATTGTACTTTAAAGGGAACAGAAAGAGGCCCTACAGAAGCCCAATTAGTTGTCCTATATTGCTGTCCTTCTTGCTAGTCGTCCTTCCACGATCCATCTGCTGCAAGCAAAGCATAAGCCAATTGGCTTAACTGTAAATAAACCATTAGGAGCAATTGTCGAATTACTTTGAAAATAAACATTGTTGAAGAAACATTTTAATTGCCCACTTAAGCCTGCCCATCTGCATATCCAAAAATTCTCTAGAGTTACTGTTCTCATTTCTCATAGTTAATTTTTTTTTTTTAATTTCTTATTAATTACTTGATGGGATGAGTAAGAATACTATGTCACTTAAATGAAAGACATGACATATCATGTCTCCTTTACTCCTCAGGCCAAAAAAAAAGCAAGCGCCATGTTGGTGCTGCTATAGATGCCACATTAACCACTAGGTTGATATTCCAGTAGCATTACCACATCGCCTTCAACATCAAGTAATTGAAGATCAAGAAAAGATAAAAGTGATAGTAAGGATAGCGCTTTCCCAAGCAAAATTCTAATTTAGTTGTATATGTACCCAATTTGCATTCATACTTCCCAATACATTACCATTAGTGGGCAATTATCTTTTATCTTTCTTTTTTTTTTTTTTGGCCAAACGAAGGGTATCTAAAGCCATTAAAGTCCACACTAATTCCCCATATTCACAAATCACTTGCAAACCTATGCATCTGATGATAAAGAAATGGAGACTCGAACTCGGAATCAATAATTCCTGAATCGTGACTCTTTGTCATTTAAGTTACCTTCATGGGGTTAGTAGGCCATAATCTCATCCATATCAATTTCAAATTGATATGCCAAAGACATAACCACACAAGCTTGATAAAATTTAGGACGCCTCTATTGGCACCCAAAGACTTGCTTTTCATCTTCCACTTATTTTACATTTTAAGATTTTCCCCCTATTTGTTCATGGATTGTACCAAGGAAAAAAAAAGGAAGGGAAAAAAATGAGAAAGGAGGAAAATGGAAGGAAAAGATAAAATCATATCAAGCCAAAATTATTCAAATTCTTCTTCTTCTTCCAATTTTCCATTGCAACCAAATAGAGAAAAGTAGAATTCCTTATATTTTATTTATTTTCATTGATAAAATCCGCAAACCAAATAGAACCTTTATGAAAAATATATAAGTTTATCATATCACGTGGTCTATTAAAAAACATAATTTTGAACAACTTTTTGGAAGAGAGTTTTTTCCAAATCTATCGTTTTAGTGGATTTTTTAGTCATTTATGAAGTAAATCCTATAAATGGCAAAAAAAAAAAATTTAATTAAACGATAGATTTCAGAAAAACTTTTATTTAAAAGTTGTTCAAAATGATGTTTTCTAATAAAATTTGCAATCAATTTTTATGAAAATCTTTTATATTTTTCATAAAACCTTAAAGTATAAAGTAAAAGGTAGAAACCCTCTAAAATTTATTATTTTGGATCAAGCCCATTAAAATCCGATGACACATTCTAGTAGGAGTGTTAGTGGTTCGGTTTGGTTCAGTTTTAGGGTAGATTTCAAACCAAACCATTATACTTCGGTTTTGTTCTTACCAAACCATACTATGAAAAAACAAAACCAAAAAATTTCGATTTGGATTAATTTGGTTTCGGTTTTAACCTATCAAGTAGCAACAAATAATTGAAAATGAAAAAAATGACATACCAAACTCTAAATAAAAACATTTTTAATAAAAACATTACATTAGCAACTAAAAAAAAAAAAAATTAAACATTGTATCAAAATGAAAACATATTAACATATGTCAATTCAAGTTCAAATCTCTAATCTAATATATGCTAATATCACAAGTCACTTAGTCAATGCTCACTATTCAATAAGTTTTGTACTCTAATAAGTTCAATACTACTTGTACGGGGAAAAGTCCGGACAGTCGGCGGAGCGCTTTGAAGGAGTGGTCCGGAGATTCGGAGCGCCGCGCAACTATGGCCCGATTGGGTTGTAGGGACTGAGATGGCTCGTGGTCGTGCGGGAATACAGAACCTTCTCGATGAAGAGGAGAGTAGGGCGTCGGTTAGAACAGCGACCTGAAATCAAAGAGGATCGTCAGGGGAGACCGGGGGTTTCCCGGTCTAAAACCCTCCGATGCTCAAGTCAGTCTCCGAAAGAGAGAGGAAGAGAGAGAGAGGAATTTCTAGGGTTTTGGTGCTGGAGGAACTTACCTTTTTCGGCATGAATGGTGCTCCTTTTATAGGCAAATGCTAGGTTTCGGATTGGTCCAATGCTCTGACCTGACCGTAGTCAAGTTAGGGTCCTGAGCTAACCATGGTTAGATAAGGGTTTCAGACCAGATCGCGGATCTTTCGGGGTCACAGGCCTGGTCGCTGGCGGCCGTACCCCTGAGTCGGTTTCCAGGAGCGTGCTCTGTTCCCGGTCTGATTTCCTCCATCGGATATGAGATGTAAGACAAATTCGACGCACGTGAGGGGCTCGTGCTCATGCGGCCCGAAGGGGGTTCATTGGACCAAGAGGGAAGCTGCCCGAGGTTGACACGAATCGAGGGCATCAAAGCCCGAGGGTCCATTCGCCCGAAAGCAGGCAGGCCCTCGGGCTCGAATGCTCCGAGGACGGGCTTGCCCGATAGAACAGGGTAGCCCGAGCTCATTACCGAGATCACACACGTGTCGCGGTTTCATTTGCTCTTCATAAATCCCCCACACACTACTATTTTAAATTTATTACTTATTCTACCTTTATTAGAATTAATCGAAAATTTACAAACTAAATCTTGATATATAATATATAAAATTTTATATATATATATATATATATATATATATATATATATATATATATATATATATATATATATATATATATGTGCGGAAATATCTCTGAACCGAGGTTTCAGCTCGGGATGGAAGGTTCAGGCCTGAAACGCTGACACGTGGCGAAGATTGCTCAACCAGGCCAACCACAACGCACGTGATTCACCTCCTAAGGTCCAACTCGGGACAAGGGGTTAAATCACTTCGCTTGACACGTGGAAGGCCCTCACGCTAGGACCCGCTGCAAAGCACGTGATCTTCCAACTCGGGACCTGACCTTCACCTCGGGACACCTCTCTTATGACTCACACTACAATCCAAATCCTACTACAGTCCAAAACTGTCCTAGCAGCTGTAATTCCTGACACAGCGGTTACAAGAAACCACGGTTCCCTGGCCAACCATAGTCAATAAACTATGGTCAGACGGTTATGGGTAAACCATGGTCAGATCGGACCTAACCCAAGCAGTTATCTGACCTCACATGGTCAGTCCGTACAGGTGGGTATAAAAAGAATACGATACAGCCTAATTTGGTAAGCTACAGTACCCTAATTCTCTGAGATTCATCTTCTTCCTTGCCTCATTCTCCCCAGTACAGCTTTCTGACTTAAGCATTGGAGAGGGCACGGCCAAAACCCACCTTGGCCTACCCTCTGACCCGTTTTCCAAGCTTGTGATTGCAGGTCCAGGCGAGGGAGCAAGCTCCATCATCAACACGTAGTTCGGGGAGCAGATTTTACCCCGTACAATTTGGCGCCGTCTGTGGGAACCATCGCGATAAGATGGCTACACCACCTCCGCCCACCTTTGGGCGAACCAGATCTGGAGCGAACTTTACTCGCGTAGACCAAGCCATTACAGGCGATGCTGGGAAGCGAGCAGAAACCCAGCCTTCACAGACCAACCCGCCATTGCTTGCGGCGGGAGCCAGTCAGCTTCCTCCGATTCAGCAACATCAGATCTCCCCTGAAATGTCCGCTGTTCTGCATTCTCTCGATGACCAGCCTGTTTTGAAAGCTGCCTTCGATAAAGCTGTGACAAACAACCCCAACCCAGCGGCGGTAGTGGAACTGATTGCAACCATGCAATTGGAGATTCAATCGGCGCAGCTCGCAAAGCTGAATGCAGAGCAAAATTATCACCGCTACCTCCAGCGGACTTTTGCCCCTCGCGGAGTCAATGTCGTCGCTGAGGAGGCTAGCCAAACCAGTCCACTCCGTCGCACTAGGCATCAAGAGAGCTCATCCAGGCCCGGGGCCTCGCACCACCACCACCGCAGCAGACATGACGATCAGCCACGATTAACTGATCCAGAACAGAGACATTTGGGAGGGGGAGATGAACAACATCATGCGCTGATTCAGAGGTCCCCAGAACGCAGTTCAAGGCGTTCAGACCATGCGCGAAGGTGGAATGAGGACCACCCAAGACCTCGCTCTCAGGTGCGTTCTGGGCACGAAGTTCACAGAGAGGAGAGACGCTATCACCGGTCTCGGTCTTGAAAGAAGGGGGGAGAGAAGTACTGGGGGGACAAGCAGAAAGCACTCTCGGTCACCCAGGCGTGAAAGAAACGAGGAAGAAGCCTCCAAGAGACACCGGGGTAACCAGAGTAGAGGAGGAGAGAGACCTGAAAGCCTTGCTGTGGCTCGGAGCCCATTCACACGGTGGATTCAACGGGTCCCAATCCCACGAGGGTATTCCGAGATAACTTTTACTCTTTACTCTCTTTCAATAGACCCCGATCATCATTTGAATTATTACTTGCAACGTATGTCGTTATATGCTGGAAATGAGGGTTTTCTCTGCAAAATATTTCCTATGAGTTTGGGGGAAGTGGCTCTAAAGTGGTGGGCCAAGATCCCAGATGAATCTATTGACAGCTGGCACGAACTGAGCAAGCTGTTCAAGAAAAGGTTCATCACTAGCTGCAAATTCCCGAGGACCATGCAGAACCTATATGAGCTGAAACAGAAAGATGGGGAAGGACTTCGGGAATACTCTCAGAGGTTCTGGGAGGTCTACAATGAGATTGACGAGCCCATTGAGAAGAATGCAATGGATCTGTTTCGTCTCGGGTTGAGGAAGCCATCACCTCTGTTTAAGGAGCTCACTGTCAATCCCCCCAGAAACCTAGCCAAGCTACTCTCCACTGTAGCCAATTATTCCAAGTTGGATGATTTTTACACCCCACAGTCTGCCAAAGCTAGCGAAAAAGATGACAAGAAGAAGGACTCCAGGCCACAAAGAGACAATCCCCGAGGAGAGAAATCTAGGCCACCCACCAATCCAAACCAGGCCATCTTCACTGTATTTACTCTCCCCATCTACAAGTTAATGAAGGCACTGGAGAATAGGGATTTCTTCCAGAAACCTCGACCTATGTTCGCGGAGCCCGAGAAGAGAAATAAGAAGTTGTTTTGCAGTTACCACAAGGATCATGGCCACAGGACAGAGGACTGTAAGGTTCTGAAGTACAACCTCGAGGCCTGGGCCAAGGAAGGGAAGCTCGATGAATTTATAGTCCGAAAGGACAAAGGACAGCCATCCGAACAGAAAAAACCCGAGAACAGGGCTCCTCAATCCACTCAACCAAAGATCCTCGGGAGGATTGATATGATCACCGGAGGATATGAGGAAACCGCCCTATCAACCAGCCAGCTTAGGGCGCAATATAGGATGGCTTGTCAAAATGCTGAAGTCAGTGATATTAGGGACGAGCCAGTACTACTACCTCAGAGTGAGGGAGAAAATGGAGAGAAACTACTTTTCTTCGGGGATGCCGAGACTGATGGGACGGTGCGCTGCCCGCACAATGATGCTCTAGTTGTCCGCATGCTCATAGGGAACTACGACGTGGGCAAAGTCTATGTGGATAACGGGGCATCTGTGAACGTCATGTTTCAGAAGTTGTTCAGTCAACTCAGGCTTAAGGACTCCGACCTGAAGCCCTGCCACGTCAGCTTGAAAGCTTTTAATGGCAACATGACTTTCCCATTGGGACAGATAACGCTCCCAGTTCGGGCAGGGCCAGTGCAATCCATGGAAACGTTTGTGGTGATCCAGGAAAGGTCAGCTTACAATGTGATACTCGGGCGACCCTGGATTCATGCCATAAAGGCTGTCCCATCCTCCTACCACCAATCTATCAGGTTCCCGAGCCCAGAAGGAATTATAGAGATAAAGGGAAACCAGGCGGCGGCCAGGGAGTGTTTTCTGGCAGAGTATGCAGGCCACTCAGCACCTTCCGAGGACAAACTGAAGTCCAAGGTCCCACGCCTTCCCAGTTCGGGATCTGGCAAAATCAAAGCCCCGAGGCAAGAGCCTGAGCAAAAGAAAAAAGCTAAGATTGATGAGGTCCCCTTGTAGCAACGAAAGGGAGAACGGCCCGGAGTAGAAGAAACAGCTCTGGAGCCCGCAGACAGAACAGGAGAGGAGTTAGTAAAGAAAATAATCAATCCTGATGATCCAGAGAGGTTTTTCTGGATAGGAAAGTCATTAAGTGAAACCGACGCAGCAGAGCTGTTCGAGTTTTTGAAGAATAACATCGATGTATTTGCTTGGTCACCCCATGAAATGCCAGGAATCGACCCCAGAATTATTACTCATGAGCTGCAGGTTAACCCGAATTACAAGCCAGTGGTTCAGAAGCAACGAAGATTGTCAGATGATAGAGCCGAAACAGTTTCTGCCGAGGTCGATAAGCTCTTGAAAGCAGGGTTCATCAGAGAAGTAAAATACCCGAGTTGGCTGGCCAATCCTGTATGTGTGAGAAAGAGGACAGGGGACTGGCGAGTCTGTATCGATTTCACGGACCTCAATAAAGCGTGCCCAAAGGACAGTTTCCCCTTGCCTAAGATTGACCAACTTATAGACTCTATCTCGGGGTATGAGAGACTGAGTATATTTGATGCCTACTCGGGCTACCATCAGATTCCCATGGCAGAACACGACCAAGACAAGACGGGGTTCATTACTCCTAGAGGAACGTACTGCTACAAGGTGATGCCGTTCGGGTTGAAGAATGCAGGGGCCACCTATCAACGTCTTGTTAGCAGGATGTTTGAAGGACTGATTGGCAAAAACCTTGAGGCGTACGTTGATGACACTATTGTCAAAAGCAGCTCAGAGAAAGATCACCTAGCAGACCTAACTGAGGCTTTTGCCCGACTCAGGGAGTATGGGATGAAGTTAAATGCGAAGAAAAGCTCATTTGGAATAGGTTCGGGAAAATTCCTGGGTCACTTAGTTTCAAGAAGGGGGATCGAAGCAAATCCAAGTAAGATTGAGGCGATAAGAACCTTACGTACTCCAACAACGGTCAGGGACGTTCAACAGTTGAACGGGATGGTGGCAGCACTCAGTAGATTCATCTCGAGATCATCAGACAAATGCCACCCATTCTTTCAAATACTGAAGAAGAGCACCAACTCGGGATGGAACACCGAATGCCAAGAGGCTTATCAAAAGTTAGTGGCTCATTTAGAAAAATTGCCCACCCTGACCCACCCTTACCACGGGGAACCTCTTTACCTCTATCTTGCTGTTTCAGCTCATGCACTCAGTGGCGTTCTTTTAGCCCAGCGCGATCTTACTCAGGCACCAATCTATTATATTAGCAAGACACTATTAGACGCTGAAACCCGTTATCTGCCCCTCGAAAAATTGCTCCTAGCCCTTGTCACAGCCTCCAGAAAACTCCAACACTACTTCCAGTCTCATCCTATCATCGTCCTCACCAACTACCCACTGAAAGATGTGCTCCGCAGAGCTGATTTGTCCGAACGCGTCTCGAAGTGGGGGGTAGAACTCAATGCTTACGACATTCACTTCCAGCCCCAACCTGCCATAAAGGGGCAAATATTGGCTGATTTTTTGGCTGAATTCGCCGATCCTACTTCCAGTTCGGGACAGACAGCATTCAACTCCTCTCTGCCCGAACTGGGGGGGAAAGACAATATAAACACAGAGAAGAGGAAGAGATGGGAGCTCAAAGTGGATGGTGCATCTGATGCGAAAGGTGCAGGTTTGGGAATTGTACTGACAGATCCCGAAGGAGAAATCATCGAGTAAGCAGTGAGACTTATGTTCCCAGCCTCAAACAATGAAGCAGAGTATGAGGCAGTTGTGGCAGGACTAGGGATGGCCCAAGCAATGGGGGTAAAAGAGCTGACAGTATACAGCGACTCCAGTCTCGTGGTTAACCAGTTAAACAAAGAATATGAAGCCAAAGACGAAAGAATGGCTGCGTACATGCACAGGGTATGGGAATTGGCTGCGAAGTTCATCAATGTGGAGTTCAAACGCTTTGTGAGGGATCAGAATAGACATGCAGATGGGTTGGCTGCCCTGGCCGCAGTGTTGGAAACAGATACCCCTCGAACCATAAATGTCGAAGTGTTGCAAGAGCCCAGCATCGGGACAGAAGATCTCATTTCGGACATTCAGTCTTCGACACCGAGCTGGATGGACGAGATAACTGCATATCTACAGAGGGATGAACTACCCGAGGATCGCAATCAGGGTCACCGAATTCGCGCTAAATCAGCTCGTTTTTTGCTATCTCCCTCGGGCTCTCTCTACAGAAGATCCTACACGGGACCATACCTGAAGTGCGTACATCTAGACCAAGTGCTGGACCTGCTGGCTGAACTCCACGAGGGATCATGCGGAGGTCATGCAGGAGGAAGATCACTAGCCCATAGGGCAAACACTCAGGGCTACTGGTGGCCATACATGCAGAAAGATGCTATCAGGTATGTGAGGAAGTGCCCGAAGTGCCAGATGTTTGCTGACAAAATACACCAGCCTGCTCAGGAGTTACATCCTATATCTAGTCCGTGGCCTTTCTCACAGTGGGGGTTAGATCTCGTGGGTTCATTGCCCACAGCCTCGGGAAACAGGAAGTACTTATTCATTGCAACTGATTATTTTACCAAATGGGTAGAGGCTATCGCGCTTGCTTCAATTAAAGATTCTGATATTATCAAGTTCCTTTGGGAGAATATCATCACACGCTTCGGGATCCCGAGAGCTTTCGTATCAGATAACGGGACTCAGTTCGACAGTAAACGAACTCGGGAATTCAGCGCAGAACAGGGAATTCAGTGGTGGTACTCTAATCCGAGTTACCCGCAATGCAATGGTCAGGCAGAGGCAACCAACAAGATTATAGTCGCAGGGATAAAAAGGAGGCTAGACAACGTGAAAGGGTCTTGGCCCGACGAGCTGCATTCTGTACTATGGGCATATCGAACTACCCCGCGGAGGTCCACTGGAGAAACTCCGTTTTCTATGACCTATGGCATGGAAGCAGTTATACCAATAGAGATAGGTCTACCAGGTCTCAGAACCGAATCTTATAACGGGGCAACGAATGATCAGACTCTGTCTCAAGATCTGGATTTAGCAGAAGAAAGAAGAGAAAGGGCTCGAATTAAAATGGCATCTTACCAACAAGAACTGAAAAAATATTACAATCGAAGAATAAAGTCAAGGGAGTTCAATGTCGGAGAGCTGGTACTCAGACAAGTCAACGCTGGAACCAGAAACCCTGCAGACGGGAAGCTCGGGGCAACATGGGAAGGTCCTTACGAGGTCATCCACGTCGGGGGTACAGGTTCTTACAAACTAAAGAGCTTGGAGACCGGACAAGAGCTCCCGAGATCAGTTAATATAGCTAACCTAAGATTGTTTTACCGATAGCTAAAGTTGTAATTACATTCAACGATTATTCAATACAAGTTCAGAGGTTATTCAAGAACGTCATCGCTTGTTTATCATTCGAGCTAAAGGCATTTTCCCCAACAACGGGTCGAAGTCAAAAACTGCCTAAGAATGGGCACAAGTCTCACCTAATAAATGGCTTGAGCACACCGAACCTAAGAATGGGTTCACAACAAAGTCTTGCCCAAGAACGGGTCCAAGCAAAATTGCCTAAGAATGGGCACAAGTCTCACCTAATAAATGGCTTGAGCACGCTGAACCTAAGAATGGGTTAAACACGAAGTCTTGCCCAAGAAAGGGTCCAAGCAAAATCGCCTAAGAATGGGCATAAGTCTCACCTAATAAATGGCTTGAGCACACCGAACCTAAGAATGGGTTCACAACGAATTCTCACCTAAGAACAGGTTTAACGCAACAACATACCAAGAGATGGGTCTAAGTAAACAAGGACCAACAGGTGTTCAGGTCTCTTACTCGACGAACTAAAGCCCATAGTCAGATTGGGTCTAATTATTTTCACCACAGCAACAAGAGATCTTATCCCGATAGTACATTCAAACACACAGCCAGTATGAAAATAAAAGACACATGCACAGGAGAAAGAAAAATTCTGTATTTCATTCCAATAGAAAAAGTATTACAATGGTCTGTACAGATTGGGGCATTCAGCCAGAAGAAATGAAAAAGAAAAAACAAAAGAAAAAACCTAAGTAGCTACATTCTCCCCCGAGTTCCCAGCAGCCGGAGCAATGACCTCGGGAGCCGCGACGGGATCTGTAGAGACAGGCGGGACCACGGGAGTCTGAGGAAGATCAGGGATAGCCTCCGTGGTGCTCTCCGTTGCATTTACGGGTTGGTCCCCGTTGGCAACGACTGAAGTGTCATCGGGGACGTCAACGGTCCTCTCGGCTTCAATGGTGGCATTAGGCTGGGACGTGACCTCGGGATTGTTCTCCCCGGCCTCATCGCCGCCAGCAACCTCCATCTCAGCTTCCCCGACATCACCTCCCTCGGGATTGTAATCCGGGGGAATATCCCTCCTTTCAAAAGGAATATCGGCAATGCCAGGAAATTGGGCAGATGCCAACTCGACCAAGGTCTCCCACGCAAATTTGTAGGTGACCTCGAGCTCGGTGGTCAACTGCCCAACGAGGGAAGCCGTCACGCTTTCCCTCTCCTCAGTCACGGCCTTCTTCACGGAGGCCTTCTCCTTTTCTACCTCAGCCTCAAGAGCCCGAACCTTACTCGCCAGCTCGCGCTTCTCCCGGGCCAGCCCATCCTGGGCGTCCTTCGCCTTCCTCAGCTCGGCCTCCAAATCTGCATAGTCCTTCCTCGTGAGTTCCAATTTGCTGATGGCACTCTCGACTGTAGACTTGAGGGTCTCGCATTCAGACTTTACCTTCTGAAGTTGAGACATAGCCGCACCACAGTTGGCCTCAGCTTCCCCAAGCTTCTGATCGTACTCACTTCGGACTTTGGCGAGCTCGAGTTGCAACTTGTTGTCTTCCTCCTCGAAGCGGTCGCCCGCCAGCAAGATTTGTTGGCAGCCCTACACAGACAACAACAAGTCAAAGATCAGGATGGGACAGCAAGTAATGGAAACCACATGAGGACGGGACTTACTCGGTAAAGGCTAGTAAACCCGAAGCGGAGGTTGTCGAGGGCGGACCTCTTCCTGAAGTGCTCCATGTCCGCCGGCAACCTCATGGGGTTCCCCAGCTGCCTGAAGTTGTACTCCGCAGAGAAGGAGCTGGTAACATCCTTATCTGTGGGTACGGGGAACTGCACACACGGACAGAGACATAAAGTCAGTCAGAATTCGTGATAGACTTCCGGATGAGAGGCACAGAAAGAAGTGAAGGTTTACCTCGGGGAATTTCGCTAACAGACCAGCACGGGAAGAGGCGCTCCCACCTCCAGCCCCCGGGGCGTTGGCACCCCCCTGCTTAGGCCCTTGCACAGCGGGTTGCTGCTCGGGGACCGCAGAGGGTTTCCGGGGCTTCGTGGTAGGAACCAGTGGAGCCTTCCCCTTCCCAGTAACCTCGGGCGCCTGGAGCCTGCCCACGTCCTGCCCCTTCATGGCGCCCGACAAAAGTTTGCCACTGTTGGGGTCAGTGGACTTCTTGCCGCCATCCCGACCAGACCCAGGAACAGCAACAGCAGCAGTCTTGCCAGCTCTCTACTGCTGCTGATTCTGCCGCTGTTGCTGCGGCTGCTGATTCTGCTGCTGCTGATTCTGCTCAGCAGCCTTCTTTTCCTGGGCCTCTTTCTCCGCCGCCCTTCTTTCAGCAACCAGAGCCCTCAAATTCATCCCAGAGTCTTTCTGGGTCCTCTGGCTGCCGGAGTCTGTTCTCTGTCTCTTGGCGAGGGGGGGACGGGAGCCTCTCCTCTCCATGGCTTGGGAGACAGTCTCCTCAGAGCTGGAGCTCTCAATGACGAAGGGAGCGCAGCGAGCCGTCTTTTCGGAGGGCCTAATCTCCTCAGCTCCCTCCCCTTCAGGTCAGAGGCGGATCCCTTCTTCCTCCTCTTCCTCTTGCTCTCCTCTCTCCAAGTCCTCTTCCACCACACGGGTCAGCTCGTCGTCAGGCTGCTCCCAATGGGGGTAACTCGCCTTCCCCCAAGTCTGGTACCGCGCGTGGTAGTTGAGCAAGGTCTCCGCCGCACGGCAACGCTGGCTAACTTGATATCCGAGCAGTTTCTCGATATCCTCCTCGTTCAGCTTGTCAGCGGGCTCGTTGGCGTGAGGAGCTGCTAGAAAGAAACATGACATGAGTATCAATATTAAGTTTAAGATTCAACTCGAGGTCATATAAAACAGAAAAAAGCAAAATGACATCGCTGATTTCTTACAGCTAGAGCCTCTCTCTCGGGGAATGATGGGAGGATCAGGGGGAAGAGTCCCATCTACGGGCCCGTACACGAAGACCACAATGTCATGAGCTCCCGGGTTGGAGTCTGGGATGTGGGTGACAAAGGGTTTCTTCCTGCGCTTGAGGGAGAGGTAAACATCGGGCTTATTTTTAAGGGCGCAGATTTTGTAATGGTGGAGGATCTCACGCACCCCAACAGAAGTCCCTAGAAGCTGGTTAAGGACATGAACCCCCATGATGATCCTAAAGGAGTTCAGCCCTAACTGGGTTGGGACTATTCCACAGTAGAGGAGGAAGTCATTGAGAAGGTCGGGGAAGGGGACACGAACTTCACCCTCCATGAAAGCAGCAATGGGAACGGGGAGGCCATCCTTGGCATCTGACCTAAAGACGTCCTCCCCGGGCTCAGCAAAGCGGAAGCTAAACTTCCCGTCTTCAAAGCCGTATAAGGCCTTAAACTCTGCTACCTTTGCAGGGTTCCCCCTAATGTCATAAAAAGAAGACATCTGCCAAGATGAAAGGGGAAGGTTAAATGCAGGGATAACTCAACCCATGCCAGCATGTCCCGACCTAAAACTCCATGATCAAGCTCTAACAGGTATGTTACCCCTGCCCTGACAGACCCTAAAATTTTTCTAAGTGTCAGCTCGAGGAACGTTCAACTCGGTGTTGGGAAAAGACTAAAAAGGACACCAAAAACTTTTTTCTCAAGTTTACCCCGAGATGGAGTTTTTCAAACCCTAAAAGGCGGGAAAATCAGTATCTTGGTGATTTGCCCCAAAAACCAGAGGAAAACCCTAGGATTGCGAAGCAAACCCCAAGAACATCTCCAACAACCGCAAATAGAAAAATACACCGAACAAATTGAAGAATAAAAAACAAAAACCAGTTATACCTTCACAAAGATCAAGCGGTGGTCAAAAAAGCTGTATCGCCGGAAAAACTGTGCGACACGGCGCTAAAACCTCCAAAAGTTGTTCTTGGAAGGGTGAAGCGAGCAAGAAGAGCACCAGCAGAAAATAACACCGAAGAAACGGTTTGCAAAGGCAATGAAGGAGAGCAGAACGGATCTTCTCCCACAAGCGAACGACGTAGACAGTGGATTCCGGTGGAAAATACGGTGTTTTCTTGGAGAAGACAGAAAGAAAAAGCAGAGAAAGTAGAGAGAGAAAACGGAGAACAGGATGCAGAGAGAAAAGGCAAAGAGTAGAGAGAGAGTGCAGAAGATAAAATGAGCAGTAATCTGTTTCCCTCCAAAGACATAATGCTTCCGGCGCATTAAATGCAGATCGTACGGTCCCAAAGCACATGACGTCAGCGCCTTGGAATACGGAAAGGCTTAACCGCCTCTTTGCCAGGTAAGCCCTAGAATGCCAAGCGGCATAGGGGCACAGGGAAAAACACTCAGCAAAACAAAATTATGACAAGTCCCAACTAGGGAATGTCATAATTTGGGGCAAATTGTGTGGAAATATCTCTGAACCGAGGTTTCAGCTCGGGATGGAAGGTTCAGGCTTGAAACGCTGACACGTGGCGAAGATTGCTCAATCAGGCCAACCACAACGCACGTGATTCACCTCCTAAGGTCCAACTCGGGGCAAGGGGTTAAATCACTTCGCTTGACACGTGGAAGGCCCTCACGCTAGGACCCGCTGCAAAGCACGTGATCTTCCAACTCGGGACCTGACCTTCACCTCGGGACACCTCTCTTATGACTCACACTACAATCCAAATCCTACTACAGTCCAAAACTGTCCTAACAGCTGTAATTCCTGACACAGCGGTTACAAGAAACCACGGTTCCCTGACCAACCATAGTCAATAAACTATGGTCAGACGGTTATGGGTAAACCATGGTCAGATCTGACCTAACCCAAGCAGTTATCTGACCTCACATGGTCAGTCCGTACAGGTGGGTATAAAAAGAATACGATACAGCCTAATTTGGTAAGCTACAGTACCCTAATTCTCTGAGATTCATCTTCTTCCTTGCCTCATTCTCCCCAGTACAGCTTTCTGACTTAAGCATTGGAGAGGGCACGGCCAAAACCCACCTTGGCCTACCCTCTGACCCGTTTTCTAAGCTTGTGATTGCAGGTCCAGGCGAGGGAGCAAGCTCCATCATCAACACGTAGTTCGGGGAGCAGATTTTACCCCGTACAATATATATATTATATTATATATTTTTCGGTTTGGTTTAGTTTTTTAAACATAAAAACCAAAACCAAACCGATTTAATTAGAATTTTTAAAATTAGAAGTAAAACCAAACTTAACGACAAAAGAACCAACTCAAACCAGTTTTAACCTAAACCACTAACACCCTACGTTCTAGTATAGAATGACACAAAGATGATAGCTTACCAGTGAGATCTAGGTGGAGGGAGATTTGAGTAGTACTCTGTATTAGATTTTGGATTTAAATCATATCCAATAAAAGCCCAAAATAAAATTCCAAATTCCAACACATCACAGTCCAGTTGGTCTCAAATCACGAGGCCAAGAAGATAAATCCAACGGTTGAGACTTGAGAGTGTGGAGAATCCATAAACGTGACTGACTCATAAGAAAACAAACAGTGCCCTCATGGGATGATACGATGACACACTGATACAGACCCAAATACGCATATGTGATGGATTCGAAAGATCTAATCTCATGCACCCAAAAAAGCTGTCGTTTTTGAAACTGGTGCGTCAAAAATACACACAGTCAGTTTTTCTCAAAGAGGGTGAAGAATCTCTGATACCGTGTGGGTGCGGCACTCGCTGAAATTGATCCACTTCCAGTAAGATTTCATTCTCTCGGGTTATGGGAAAGAGGGGCAATTTCGGGACTATAGCGTGCCATTCACGAAATAATACCCACCACCACAGGCACCATAACCGCATCGGTAAGTTCCTCTTTTGTTTTGGACACTCAGACGTTTCAGTTGCTGATAGATTTATACACACAGCTGATGAGCGCAGAGGCCTGTGGGCTTTGTCAGCTGACGAGGGCAATTTTATCATCTTGTGTCTTCGCAGGAGGAAGAAAGCCACGTCATCATGAGGAGGTGTATATTTGATCTTGGATGGAGACCCTCTCCAGCTGCGCTCCCATTCATGCCTCCTTTCAGTCCTTTGTATAATTGACCTTGTTGTTTGAGACCCATCAAACAGTATATTGCGCTTAATGCCTATTGTTCTTGAAATATAAGATTAAAAATGGTATCAGGTTATTAGCGAATTTGGATTCAGTGTTGAATTGAGAAAACTCAGTACCATGCTAACTTAATCCATACTTTTGAATAAGGGATTAAACGGCTTGGATTAAAAGTCGAAAAGATGCAGTTGAAATGACCAAAATGACCTGAACAACTTTTTCAACTTTTAATCCAACCTATCCAATCTCTCATTCAAAGATGTAAATTAATTAGTCATGGTACTGAGTTTTATCAATTCAGCATTGAATCCAAACTCGTTATTAACTATCCGATTGGAATTATTTTCTCATTCTACGACATTACGAATGAATTAAGATCATTTATTGCAGCAAAATGAAAACTAATTATATAGACCAGACATGATCAAAGAGGTAGAGAATTTCCATTTTCTCAAAAAACATGTAATCAAAACAGGCTATTGCTTTTTTGATAATGTTAGGCTGACATTCTCAAAAGTAACATCATCCGGATGCAACTGGACCATCTAGAAATTATTTTCTTAAAAAAAAAAATAAATAATACAGTAACAAATGTGGCATTAAGCCTGGGTATGGAGCAGCACTCTACAGTCTACACCCATGGACTAGCTTGAAATAACACGATGGCTATGAACCAAAGTGTAAACATGTGGATCCGAATTGGATGAAGGCATGTGCAGGGGAATGATTACAGTGAAAGACCAAGAGGGTAGGACCATTCCATGCATCTTCCAACATATATCATTGCATTCCTTTTCTATGGTTGGACAATCGAAAGGTTTGTCAATGGAGTAGGGCCCCGGCCGATCTTCTCGGTATGTTGCACCTTTGAAATGTTCAAAAAAGTGTATCCCTGCATAAAGTGAAATCAATACTTGTAGAACCCTTTGGGGGTTCCCAGGGAGTTCAATGGGTCCGCTATTGTTTCACATTGGGCTCAAAAAAAGTTTGAGCTCCTTTTAGTTTAGTTGAATATATTCACGAGACTTTAATGTATATTGGAGAAATTAGTAATAATCCCTATTAGGGACTGCTTTTAAAAAAAAAAAAAACTCATCATAAGAATTTTTAATTACAAAACCTTTTTTTAAAAAGATTCTTTAAGTAAAAGGAAATGTTTTTTTTTAAAAATATCTATTTTAACCTCCTTTTATATTTATAGGGTATGTTAGTTTCAAACCAAATCCATTTACGTAAAAGAAGAAGGAGAGAGAGAGAGAGAGGAAGAAAAACCAGTATTTGAAAACGAAGAAGAAGAAGGAGGAGAAGAAAAACTAGATCTTGAAAAAAAAAAGAAAAAAACTAGATATGGAAACGTCAACACTATCTTCTTCTCTGGCGGTTGTTCATCAAGGCCATAATTAGACCTTCTCTAACGACAGCTCTTCCTCTGTTTCTTCTTCGTCTTATTCTTCTTTTCATCTCCCAACTCTAAATCTGCTCTCATTTTTTTTTCTTTTTTTCTTTTATGTCTTTGGTTGCGATTTTAGATCTGGTCATTTTTTGGGGACTGCTATTATAGTGTTTTGTTTTTAATATTTTTTTCAAAGATAACAATACTCTGTTACTATGTAATGTATAAATTTTTTTAAACACACAATAGTAAACTGTTACTGTTGTCTGTATAATTTTTTCAAACCACACAATAGTAAACCAATGGTAAAGTGATATTGTTACACAAACTAACTATTAACAGTAAAGTGATACTATTGCACAAACTAACTTACCAACAATAAAGTGATACTGTTGCATAAACATAAACAAATTGGTACAATTTGATACTGTTGCCATTCACATACACTAGCAACAATAAAGTGATTCTGTTGCAATGCTTTAAGATAAATAAAGGGTTGTGTTTTACTATCTAACAAATCAAAATTATCCATAAACAACATTAATACTTTACTGTTGGTGATTTTTTTGTCAATAAATGTGTAAAAAATGACCAAAAACTTCCAAACAACTATTTTCCTTCACACACACACACACACACACACACACACAAATCAGAATTATCCATAAACAACATTAACACTTTACTGTTGGTGATCACACACACACACACACACACACACACACACACACACACACACACACACACACACACACACACACACACACACACACACATCAGAATCATCCATAAACAACATCAACACTTTACTGTTGGTGATCTCATACACACACACACACACACACTACAGATCTGGAGTTTAGAGTTGGAGATAAAAACAAAACACACATCAGAATCATCCATAAACAACATCAACACTTTACTGTTGGTGATCTCATACACACACACACACACACACTACAGATCTGGAGTTTAGAGTTGGAGATAAAAACAAAAAAAAATTACAGATTTTGAGTTTAGAGTTGGAGATAAAAAGAAGAAAAAGATAGCAACCATGGGATTTATCACTGTTTAGGAAGTGTATTTTTCATTATCTGGAGTTTAGAGTTGGAGATAAAAACAAAAAAAAATTACAGATTTTGAGTTTAGAGTTGGAGATAAAAAGAAGAAAAAGATGGCAACCATGGGATTTATCGCTGTTTAGGAAGTGTATTTTTCATTTGGTTTCTTCTTGTATAATGTCACTAGAAAAAAAAGGTTGAAAATCCCTGATTTTCCGGTGGGGAGTAAAATGGTACGTTTGTAAATTATTAGATGTTTTAAAATCAAGGGTGTTTTAGTCCGTATAGTGTCAAAAGGGGGTCTCACAAAACCTATTTTGTTTTGAAATCTATTGTAAAAGAAGTCTTATATATAAGGGTTTTGACCAAAATTCTCTATATTTTTCTTCACATTTAGTAGTTTCGCATATGGGGATTTTGATAGCAAAATGAATGGGAGCTAGCATTGCGCTGCCTAGATATTTGGGTATCGTTACATCTAAGTGTAGCGGTGGTGTGAGAGGAGGTGGTAGTAGTGGTGGTAGCGGTGGTGGGATCCTTGAATAAGCAGTTTATTTAATTTCTTCAACAAATGCTCCCTCAGTTTCCATTGGTATTTGAGAGTTCAAATTATCTTCTTATTCATACATGGTGGAATGCAAAATCAAGCATGAACAAAACATGTACCAACAAAGTCATAATACCTAGCTAGCTTAAACAAACTGATAACTCAAACCACTTCCTTGCATCCTTTCACTTATTGGGAAGAGAGGCATTTTAATTATTTATTTTTAGATAGGATTTTTATACAGTTATAGACTGTGTATATGGTTATTACGACTTATTTTACAGTGATGATGCTTCCTCCATGACACCCAGCCACAACCGTGCCATCTCTGTTTTCTTTCATTACTGAAGAAACTGCTGACTGAGAGAAGTAAATTGAAGTGCCCAGCTCTATATATATCATTAGAAACCTTAATGATATGTTTGAATAAAAAAAATTTAGATGGAATTTTTCTTTAGAATGAAATTTGTAAAATATTTGAAAGAAGTTTCTTTATAAAAGTTTTACAAATTTCCTCTCAAAAATAAATTCTACCTACATATTCTTCATCCAAACATAGCGAACCGATCTACATTACTCCATACAAACCCTGTAATATTTATTACCCCACATTAATAGCTAGATAAACAAAAAAGGGTGACCGAAAAAGAAAAATAATTTTATTAATTTTGACATAAATTTTTCATTTGTTTCGCCCTCTGGGAACAACTTGATTACCCGAGGTCTTACAGAACAAGACCTCCCAAATCTCAGAGAAAGCTTCCACAATAACCCCATGGTGGTGCCTCGAATTCAACGACAAAAAGCAGTGCAACAGCTGCTCCAAGTCCTTCTCTTCGAACATCTGTTTCTCCAATATCATCTCCATCATCGACCTCTTGAAATCCTCATACGGGTCCTCCGATTTCTTCACCACGGCAAAGCTCTCCCTCACCTTCCCATCCACCGTGCACGGTATCAGTCTCTGAAACACCGACAGCCTCGCCGGCGACTCGCTCTCCGGCGTCGACCCACCCCTCTTCTTCTTCGAAACGCACCGTTTCGCTCTCTTCACCTTCTTCACTCTGTTCCTCTTGTTCTTCTTTTGTCTTGAGCCGTGGACGGGCGTTTCAATTATGGTCTCGAGGTGAGGGTAGAACTCGGACGAAGAATCCGTCGAGAAGCTTCTAGAAGAGGAAACTAGGGTCTCCGTTTCTTCGTCTTCCCTCTCGTCGCCTCCTTCGCTACTGAACAACCCACTATCGGCCGACGAAGTGCTTATGCGAACTCTATGTGCCTTTTTGGTCCGTCGTTTCTTCTTCTCCGCCGTGGGAGGCGGTGGCGGAGGAGGCAACATGTCGTCGTCGGAAGCTGAGGAGTTGTAGATTTTCCGGCGAGGGGTGTCGTCGTAGACCTTGGCGACCACGTGCCACTTCTCGTCTTTTCTCCATTTGTAGTCGTGTGACTCGGTGATGTCGTCGTCGGAGAGGTTATGTGCGGAGGATCTTGAACGGAAGCCGCAGCCGACGGATAGGATCGCGGATGACACGTGGTGCTTCAGGGAGGAGTGGTGGGGTTTGGACGCTGGTGGGGGTGGCAAATCGAGGTTGGTGACAGTGGGGTTGATGGGTGAGAGTCGGAAGAATGAAGGGACGGGATTCTCCGGGAGGGTGGAGGGGTCTTTTGAACGGCAAGATTGGAAGGATGGGATCACTCGAGATAGCCGAAGCTTGAAACGTTTCGCCATTGGCTTAGCGCTTTCTCTCTATCTCTGTCTCTCTCTGTGAGATGGCGTCAATAGCTAGAAGCATGGACTGTTTGAGAAAGGTGAGGTTTAAATAGGGAGAAAATTATTGGAATTTCTCAACGTAAAAGGACCTGATAAATCAGCCTACCAATCCCGCGGTTTGTTATAGCGCGTGGGGAACAGTCTGTCACCCACTCACCCCTCATATTTCTCCATGTTTTGGTTTTTTTTTTTTTTTTTTTTTTTGATAAGATAATACACTCAGTTTTAACAAATTAAACTATCTCTTACTTGTTTTTGGTAATTTTACCCAACTTTACCTATGGTTTAGATAACAGTTGCATTATTTCATTGTACCTTACACAGAAGATCAAGCTTGGAAATGTACTTGAATATTCACTAATGCTGTGTCACTTGTTTTTGTTGTTAAGGTATAGGTTTTTTTATTTGATAGAGTTGTTTAAGCAAGCATTGTTAAGGTTGAGCCCAACAAATATTTCAATGATGCTGGCATCAAACTCAAAACCTTTCCTTTAAAAGATGAAGAAGTGCCATTAGACAATAAGTCCATTGGCCTAAATTAGTTTCTGAACCCCTCCAAATTATCCCTCCCTAGCGATGTAGTGTATAATAATTGGGCTAGGAAGGTAGGCAAATAGCTCATGATCCACACAATATAAAGCCAATACATAAAAATCACTGATGAGAACTGAAATCACGAGCATGCAGACTCAGTCATGAGGATGAATGTGTCCTTATACCGTAGGGAAAAATATATACATATATACAAAGGAGTTCCCCTTTTTTCTCTTTGTTTTTTTACTAGACTAGAACCCAGTGGCAAGGGTATCTTGTTGAGTTGAATTATTTTTGGAGGGAACACGTGAATTGAGAAGGGCCGCCTTCAAAGAGAGAGAGCATTCTTAAAATCAGGGGCCATCTAGGTGTATCCAGCCGTACGCTGACGGATTCTTTATCTCTACAACACACCACTACAAATACGAAGTACGATAGTCTACAAGTGGAGCCTTTTTACTTTTTCAGTACATTCAATTATTTTTCTAAGAATAATTTATTATATAATATATGTGTTTAAGCATTCTTTTTTCGTGGCTAAGTCAATAGAGAGACACGACAAAATTCGTATCTGAAAGTTGGAATTACACGCTTTTGGTCCACATCCCCATCACACGCGTGAAAAAAAATTCCAAATTTTATTTTATACTTTTGTACATCATATTATTATATATACTATATTTTTAAAAAAGAAAATTAACCTTTGTTAGAAGGAGAATTTATATTTTGAAGATTACATAAGTTCAAATTTATTTGTCTCCTATCACATAGTTTTCACAAGGGCCATAATCCCTCGAAAATATGATGTTACACACACACACACACATATATATATATATATTTCAATAAAGGAAACTCTTAGTGTTACAAATACAAAAAACATTACACATCACATTCATTAGTCCACTATGAATTTGGGGAGATATAACGTTTGGTACGAGCTCTACCTAGCATTGGAATTATCCATTTCTGCATTTACGATGAATAAGGAGACTCCATGTGATGGTTGTGACAATTATTGTCTATTATGTTAACATTACTCTTCTATAAGGGTTTTAGGACTTCACTAATTTGTTATAGTGTTTGCCATCTTCTTATTAAGTTCAAAATAAAAGAGACTATTTTCTACGAATTTGTCATTTGTTATGTACTTACATTTAGTTGAAGAAGTGGGTTGATTTATAGGATAACTACAGCATTTTTCTTTCCATATACAACCTCTTTTATTTCTTTTTGGCAAGTTTTATTAAGAGATATCCAAAGTAGCTCCCCTAAGTAATCATCCAATAATCATCACAACTTTTTTTAATCATGAGCATCTATTAATGAAGTATACCCATCTAGGTATAGGAATATTTTAAATCCCTACATTCTACTCCAAAGTATAGTTTTCCTTGGCTAGATTTTTATAAAATAAGATCTAAATTTGAAACCTTAATCTAGGCTTTGAGTGGAGAGACACCATTCAAGAGTGTTGTCTTTTACATTAACAAGATGATCATAGCATGGGAGATGAAGACACACCTCAATTTTGTAGCCTAGCCAGTGGTAAAATTAATTTTCACATCTAGCAATCAGGCTAGCACACCTATACTTCAGGCCATACCAGATGTGATGTTCTTTGGCCATTATAGAAGATAGCTAGGCTAGTTGGACAGTCAAAAAGAAAAACAAAAGCAGCTTTTGCATGTCTTCACCATGTTTTCCTAGCATTTTATATATTGGTAGCACTTCCAAAAGCATGCAAGAAAAGCAGCCTAGCTTTGATAGAGAACTTTTGGTAGACCCAAAGAAAAAAAAAAGTCAATCCAAAGGAAGCCTTATCTCTCATATAATTCATTGTGGGGATCCAAAGAAACAAAATCATCTTTGCATGCAAGTGTCCTCCCCCCCGCTTATCAAAAAAAAAAAGTGTCCTCCCCCCCACCCCCCCTTTTTTTTTTTTTTATTTCTTCTGTGTCCCTTTTGGACATGGTAATTTGACAAAAGGGTTAAAGCTCCTTTTACACCCAAATGTCCCAGACAAGGTGCGCTCTGCGCAATCAATGAGTCAGATTGCTTACCCTATTCCCAACACATGTCGTTTTGAGTTTTTTCAAATTTTGAACGTTAAAACCTCGGTCCAAAGGGCTAAATGGACCAGGCCTCTTATTTCTTCTTCTTCAAACATGCAGTTGGGCTTGTCAGTAAATTTGAAAAAGAGGATCAATTTTATTTGCATTTTTCACTAATTTTAATTTTTCAAGATTTTAAAAAAATATATATAAAAAGATTTTATGAAAACTAGTCGTATTGTTCATTAGAAAATATCATTTTGAATAATTTTTTTTTAAAAAAGTTTTATTTAAAATCTTTCATTTAAGCAAACTTTTTAACAAAAAATAAAACAGAGACGGTAAATGATCAAAAAATCTACTTAAACGATAGATTTCGAATTTTTATGCAAAGTTCTTTAAAATTATGTTTTATAATGGTTAAAGCAATCGGTTTTCATAAAAATCTTTTATATTTTTTTAAAATCTTTAGAAATTAAAATTAGTGGGGTATGGTATGCAAATAAAGTTAATAGGTTGCAATAACCGTTGTAATTTTAAAAACTGGATCAAATTAGGTCCATTTCTCTATACCATATTTGAGAAATTTGGAATCTAAATTAGGATAGGTCCAATCCCTTTGCACTATATATATACGTACTTATATAGTTTTTAAATAAACAAACCTACAATTGATTTGAAAAACAATCGTATTTTTATTTTATTTTCTGCACCATAATGAACAAGTTTATTAAAATAATGAATTTAACGGTGGTGAAGGCAAAACCAGTTAAATTCATCTATAGTGGCCTGGTTTTTATATTCCCAAACAGTCACATTTTATTATTATTCGAGTGCAGGCTAGAATAACAACCGTACAAAAGATGGAGACAGTATCTGACGGCTTCCAAGGGCCTGCATTCTTTAATTATTTTTACAATGATTCCTATGTTTCCTATGAGAAAATAAACTTGATTGCCTCACTTTATCACCCTTCTAGGTTTTATAGTCAAGCAAATTATTGGCTCTGGAGCTATGATAATTATTACAAGAGATCATGATGATTTTATAAGTAGGCGACAGACGCATGAAGAGCTAGGCTGAAAGTGATCATTTTATAGAAACCTTGGGGATCTTGAGTTATCAATTATACTGGTACGTATTCGTATACGTATGATTGTATAACTATTTAAGTACGTTGTGTTGCATAATTAATTACTTTACAGTTAATGATTATAATGAAAAGAGCCCGGCTATGATGACCAGTGCTCTCTCATCGCTCTCGCTATAAGAGTCTCTTGTGTTACGGATCTTTGTCTTATATCGGATAAGTATTGGAAGAGTTTTGGACATATAAATGGGGAGGGCAACTCCACCTAATGAGCTAGCATTTTGGGTTGGAGGCTCGACTGTGACACTTCGGTAAGCAACTCAAGACTTGACAGCATCATGTCAGTATATTTATCACATTGCATCTCTTGTTGTGTGGGAAAAAATTTATAAAACCTTTATCAATGCATGCCTATCAATGTGCCCTCTTTTTTTCTCTAATTTACAGAGCCAAGAGACTATGAGGTTGATGATTTTATTCTACAGTTACTCAATAAAGTTGCATGCTGTAAATATTTGGAGGATTAGCTCATAATCTGTCAATTTATAATTTTTATAAAAAAAAAAAAAAAAGGCCTTGGAGGAGGGTTGACAACTGGCCGGCTGGGCAGTTTAAGGCCTTTAGAGCTCATGTTATGGGCTCATGACATTACGTTCCCAATCCAGGCAATGGCCCCATCTTCTGGGCACGAGCCCAATCTTCAATCTATTTGTCTAATTGGAGAGGCTTTGGGGAAAGGTTAACGAGCAATGCCAATGGGACTATAGCCTCGATGGCATGTATGTCCCTTCAAAGAAGAGGCTTTGGGGAAAGTTTTGGTTTCGAATTTTTCAGGGTGAATTTGTAGAGAAAAGGGGTTTTAGGAAAAGGGATTAACTATTCTCATTGTGTAACTTAAGAGCCCATTAGGCTTTCCTTTGGTCCTAAAAGAAATAAATTTAATAATAAAAATTATAAAATAATAAAAAATTGGAGAGAAAAAAAGATCAGCCATTGCAACTCCTCAATGTTATTTGCACACTCCACTTATTTTAATTTTTCAATGTTTTATGGGAAAAAAAGGTTTTTTTTTTTTTTTAAAAAAAAATTTATAAAAACTATCTGTGTAATCCATTAGAAAATATCATTTCAAACAACTTTGTAGAATAATTTTTTTCCAAAATTTATCATATAAGTAAGTTTTTTTGGTAAAAAATAAATCAAAAACCATAAACAGTCAAAAAATCAACTTAAACGATAGATTTTGGAAAAACTTTCTTCTGCGAAATTGTTTAAAATTATGTTTTTAAGTAAATTATGCGATCAATTTTCTTTATAAAAAAAAAAATCATATTTTTGATAAAATCTTAAAAATTAAAATAAGTGACATGTGCAAATAATGTTGAGGAGTTGCAATAAACACTCCCCTCCCAAAAAAAAAAAAAAAAAAAAGAAGAAGGTGGGGAAAGAGGTTGGGTGAGACAGTGATATGGAGGTTTTTGTTTTTTGCTTTTTGTTCTTTTGTTTTTTGTTTTCGGCCTGACACTAAATATAAAGTTAAATAATACGAAGAAGGTGTACCAGGGACCATTTTCCAGGGGGAAAAGGTACTAGGGGCCGCACATTGGGTTGACCCCTTGGATCCGGCCCATCCAACTTTAAAGTCCAGTGACCCAACCAAACCAGTCAGAGCCGACTGTCTACTATTCTAGTTTCAGTCAACCAAAGTTAGGCTTATGAGCTTATCAAACTATATAATTTGGTGAACGACAGCACCCTGTTGTGACTCAATGCAGGTCATTTTCTTTTAAAATAAAATACAAAAGTGCTGACAAGAGGGTATTCTGTCAAGCTTATCATAAGTTATTTGGTTCTTCCTAGGGTTTAAAGGTGATTTCTAGCTTACAAAGGAACCTAACATGATCATTTTAAATTTCTAGCTTGTTAAAATAACACCCCGAACAAATTTAGTAGCGTTTAAATGTGATTTTGATTTCATCTGTGACATAAATTGCCATCATCGATCATGCGCCCGTGATTTGCTAAGATGAAAATTGTCATTTACACGCACTTGGTCAATGGTTACTATTCTCATTGTGAATGAATTTTCATTAACAACATGGGGCAAGTGATAATTATTGTGTATGTATTAATAATAACCTACATGCTGCACAGAATAACATATGATATTTTATAATCATGACAAATAATAGGGCTATTTTTTTATTTAGTACCCTATATTTTATGTGGCTGGTCTATGTAGTACCTATACAAAAAGGGGGGCTTCAATTCTAGCAAATCTGAATTTGACAAGGATATTAAAAATATTAGGAATTAATGTTTTAAATTTTGATTTGGTACGATCGATTAAACTAGTTTCATTTGGACTTAGGATACCCTACAAATTGGTTGGTCCATTCCACCAAAAGTAGAAAGGGCAAAAATACAAAATTTTAGCCAAGTCTATCAGTCCATCATTAATTTGCTGATTGATCATTTGACCTGATTGAATTGCTATGGCGATATTGCTATAATCCAAATTCCACAGCTGTTTGATAATTTATTATGTTGAACAAACCAAATTGGCCTTGAAAGTTAAAAAGGAAATATATAAGTCCTAAGTGGCCCCCACGTTCCACTTTCTCTCCCTCTTCTCACAAATGACTCCTTTTTCTTTTTCATTTTCTTATACAACATCTCTCCCCCTATTGATGCCCTCCTTTCAGAGACCCCAAACGCAGAGGAGCCTCCATTGAACCCAAACTAGGAAATGGAATTAGTCCTTGGTGAACCTTTCGCAGGCTTTCTCATAGGAAAACCCTCGTATCGAGATCTTCATTACATTACACCCACCATATAATTTTTCCCACAAAACAGTGTCCATTATCAATTATTTTTCTCTTAATTTCCATTTTAGATGGTCCCAAATCCGGGCTTACGCTGCTGATCCATCAATGGGCTATGCACTAGTGATTGACCAATGACCATACTTAAATATGCCCACTCATCGATTTACCTTCCTAGATGAGCCTCGATTGCAGGCACCCACTGCAATTTTAGGTCTGACTCTTGCAGTGAAATTGCCTCCCATTGGTTTTGGTATGATCATTTTTAATCTAGCAATGTTGGACTTCAAAAATTACATAAATAAATAAAGATACTAATCTCAAAGATTTGGCCACCATTGCCATATATGGCAGTCCCTTTCTTGATGTCATGCGCGGATCGGACCAAAAACGGACTAAAATTTTCCATACCCTATTAATGGCATTTTGTGACACCACAAAAGTTTTCTTTTTTTAAAAAGAAACTAGGAAAACCTTTATAAAAGTTGAAACACTGATGAAAGGATAATAATTTTGTAAGCGACAATTTGGATAAAGCTAGATTCTTGACTATCTAATCTCATAAAACATGGATAAGGTTACTCTGTATTAGTTAATGCCGAGGATAATACATCAAGAAAAGAGGTCTTTTATAGGATTGAGAACTTTATTAATGAGTTTTAACTTTGACTTTTAAAAGAATTTTAATAATTTTTTTTTAAGTTAATGTAATTATTTTCTTTAATTACAAATTAAAAGTGTGAATCACCCAAATTTAATGGTGTCATGTATCATTATTTAATTAGCATAATAGGCTTGCTTTAAGTTGAAATTACAACAGCATCTGGATTCTTGAATTTGTTAATTAAGATGTCCACACAATTATTTTCAGTCTTATCCAAAATAAATAAATGAGAAATAGACTAATAGTTATCATAACACCAATCGAATTTTTGAGACGTAAAAGTCCACGAAGCTGAGTTGTCATTTTCTCCAGGCTTTAAAATACTGTTTATCTCGATCCAATCAGATTGCTAAGTTGAGAGAACGAAATAATAGGAAAATAAAAGGGATAATTAGAAATTGGAAAAAATTCCCCCAAAAAAATATCTCATCTATGGTTGCTTGTGCATGGGCACCACACGAGCCGCGTACGAGAACTGTACACGCGTGTAAGGGTCCCCTTTCTCTTATCTGAAATAAATAAAAAATAAAAAATAAAATTATCGGATCTACTGCTCTATATAAGTGACGCCTTAGACCGACAGCTAACATTGAGAGAGAGAGAGAGAGAGAGAGAGAGAGAGAGAGAGAGAGAGAGAGAATGGTTTCAATGGGGGAGGGTAGTGGAGAAAACCAGACGAGGATGAACAAGTATTCTTGTGCTTGTGCTATAGTTGCTTCTATGATCTCCATAATATTTGGTTACGGTAAGCTCTCTCTCTCTCTCTCTCTCTCTCTCTCTCTCTCTCTCTCTCTCTCTCTCTCTCAAGTACTCAGGTTTTGTTTTCAGAGAGGACCATCCTAATTTTAATTCATTCTTATATGAAAATGAAAAAATTTCTGATTGATTGTTTTTCAAGGGGTTTTCCGGAGAATTTCCATCTTATGATTTCCTTTCCATTTATAGAATAACGATTGTGTCCGATACGATGCTATTATAACTTATAATACTAAATCTTGATACATAATATGAAACCATTTGGTTTAACATTCAAGTTTCGTAATTTTTCTGCGGTGTGCAATAATTGTGTATCATTTTCTTATCTACATCGTTATTTACTTCATATTTAATCAATTAAAAATGTTTATTTTCTAGTAAAAAAGAAGAAAAAATAAGGATAATGACGTTCATTTCATGAATTTTACACAGTCTCTGTTACTATGCATGTCTCCTAACCAACTTCTTATTCCTACGACTCTCGACTTTAAAAGGAATTTTAATCTAATGTTGAGTCGTCTATTCTAATGACTTAAATCAATGAAAAATAACAAATAATTAGATTTTCATGTTATATATAAGGAAAGGTTCCGTTGACACCGTGGTGTAAAACTTTTTATCTAACTGTTGGATTAGCGAAATAAGATTTTTATGTAAAGATATTGACAGGTGTAAATGTAAAATATCTTACATTAAGTGTCAATGGAATCCTCCCCTCACACACATACATACATATATACACATATATATATATATATATATATATATATATATATATATATATATGAGAATTTATTAGTTTTCATATATTTTTTAATATTTAAATATTATTCACATGGAGTTGTACGTGTGGCCATATCTAATCACTGAAAATGTCCACCAAAGCTATGTGGCACATCGTTTCCATTGATAATCCGTGCATGATTGTTTTGTGCGTGAGATCAATGGTCACGACTTGATACATACTACATGAACAAAAACACTATAAAACTACATGTTGGTCAACATGCCCAAAAGAAAGGGTGAGCCCTTATGTGGGTACCACTCTTATTAGTGGGAGAGTCAGTAGGACCCATCCCGATTAGTGGGCTAGTTAACCAACATGTTAGTTCAATTGCACTACTGTAACCTAAAAGATTATAAGAGTTTGTTTATTTTATTTTTTAAGTTGTCCGATTTTTTAAGTCAAATTATCTTAAATATCAATTTACTAAAACTAGTTATTTTTTTAATAAAATTTTTAATTGGGTGGCTCAATTCCCAAATCATTTCACTAAATTCAAACTTCTTACCCAGATATGTGAAGGCCTGGTTAAGTGATTAAAAATTTTGTTAAAAAAGAAAAAAAAATGAATGGCTTGGTGTGGGGACTACCACATCATTTCCTCCTGCAAATTATCTTCGCCTAAACTAGAATATTTTCACTACCCTTTTTTCAGACACCGGAGTTATGAGTGGTGCCATGATATTCATAAAAGAAGATCTCAAAATCAATGACACCCAAGTGGAAGTCCTCGCCGGAATCATAAACCTATTTGCCCTAATAGGCTCCCTCGCCGCCGGAAGAACCTCCGATTTCATCGGTCGCCGCTACACAATCGTCCTATCCTCCATCATCTTCTTTCTTGGTTCAGTTCTAATGGGCTATGCTCCAAATTATGCAATTTTAATGACCGGAAGGTGCACTGCCGGCGTCGGCGTGGGCTTCGCTCTCATGATTGCACCCGTTTACTCCGCCGAGATTTCATCCCCTTCGTATCGAGGCTTCCTCACCTCTCTACCGGAGCTTTGCATCAGTATCGGCATATTATTCGGCTACATCATAAATTATTTTTTCGCAAAACTGCCGCTAAAGCTAGGCTGGAGACTAATGCTTGGTGTTGCAGCAATTCCTTCATTTTTCTTGGCTTTTGGCGTTCTCAAAATGCCAGAGTCTCCAAGGTGGTTAGTGATGCAAGGCCGCCTAGCCGAGGCCAAGAAAATTTTGGATCAAGTATCCAATACCAAAGAAGAAGCTGAAGCCCGATTTCGTGGCATAAAAATAGCCGCTGGGATCGATGAAAACTGCACAAATGACACCGTGAAACCTCAAACAAATTCCCGCGGCGAAGGGGTGTGGAAGGAATTGTTGTTGAGGCCTTCCCCTCCTGTCCGTTGGATGTTACTAGCGGCGATTGGAATTCATTTCTTCGAGCATGCTACCGGAATTGAAGCAGTCATATTGTACAGTCCAAGAATCTTCAAAAAGGCCGGAGTCAGAAGCAAGAACAAGCTCTTGCTGGCCACGGTTGGTGTAGGGGTCACAAAGGCTACATTCATATTGGTAGCCACTTTCTTGCTTGACAAAGTTGGAAGGAGAAGACTCTTGCTTACAAGTGTAGGGGGTATGATCGTAGCCCATACTTTACTAGGCTTTGGATTGACCATGGTGGAGCACTCTACAGAGAAAATCTCATGGGCATTGGGCCTCAGCATTGCTGCTACTTACCTATATGTGGCTGTTTTTTCAATTGGGCTTGCTCCTATTACATGGGTCTATAGCTCTGAGATTTTCCCATTGCGGTTAAGGGCACAAGGAGCTAGTATTGGGGTGGCTGTGAATAGGGTTATGAATGCTGCAATTTCTATGAGTTTTATTTCTATCTATAAGGCAATTACCATAGGTGGGGCCTTCTTTATGTTTGCTGGAATCTCTGTGGTGGCTTGGTTCTTCTTCTATTTTCTCTTGCCGGAGACGAAGGGAAGGTCTTTGGAAGAGATGGAGATGCTCTTTACCAGGGGCACAAAATCTAGAAATGTAGATATTGAAATTCCAGCTAAGAAATAATGTGTAATATCGGCAACTACAGGAATTGAATTAGTGAGAAATGAATTTAAGGAGAAAATTTGAACTGCATTTTGTAAGTGTTTTAAAACAAAATGTTTGTAAGCACTGTTATATGTTTGCTTTTGCTAATGTTGGGTAATCAATGAGATTATGAGACATACAGCCAAGGACGAATCTAGCCAGGAATTTAGCTCAAGGGGAAGCAATTTTTTGTTGGTCGTTAGTACTTTACCTAATTGAAAAAACAGAGGAGACTTTTAGATAAAAAAAATTTGTAATTTTGGGTTGAAAAATTACAAAAAATGATAATTTGTTGGTAAATCATATTTCTTGACGACCCCTCATAATTTAAGAGTGTCATATGATAGCTTTTATTAACAACCCTATCAAATACTTCATCACTTTCATTATAAGTGTCCTATTTTCTTTTTTGGGATGTTTCAAAATAAGTGTCCCATTTCAAAAGTCAATAGACCTTTTTTACCCATTTCCTAAAATACCCTTAAAAAGGTTTTTTTTTTTTTCTTTTTCTAATGTTTTACAAACTTGAGGGCAAAATTGAAATTTTAAAATATATACATTGATGTGAAAGCATTTAAAAAGTTTTCATTAAAAAAACATGTTTTTTTTAAAAAAGACACTTTTTATGAAACAGAGGAAATATCTTTTTTCCAATAAACACAATTAAGCTGTTATTCATAAAACAAGTCTCTTCTATTGAAATGAGAGATTAGGAGGATTAAAGCTTTTTACAGGGAATAAAAAATTAAAAATAAGAAGTGTAAGAAAGAGAAATAAAGGGGGTAAAAAAATTTCAGGGGAAGCAAAACTAGACTTTCAAAAAGGTTCAAGATATAACAAATTCAAGAGATCCGAGGCGGCTGCCGCCTTCAATTACACATGGCTTTGACCTACAGCACTATCTTGGGATGGTGGTAAGTCCACTGCCAAATTTAATGATTTCTTGAGGACGTGACATGCCCAACAAGAGGAAATGGGCTTTTGAAAGATCTTAGTCGGTTAGTCCCCAGCCATTTGACTATAAAAAGGCATAAAAAATTCCAAATCTCTGGTTACCAGTTATTGGGAAAATTAATGATTTGCTTAGCTAAGATTTGTCTTTTTTAAATGATGTCTCAAGGGAAAATCCTACCAGATTCATCAATAATGTGGAACAAGTGCACTATAAAGTGGGAAACGATTTTAGCTTTGTATTGAGATGACGCTAATGGGAAACAATAAATAATGTGGAACAAGTGCACAATACAGTAGAATGTCGGTGGACAAGTGAGTCTTTCATGTTTCTGTGATACCATATCACGGGTCACTGAAAACCAATTAAGTAAAAAGTGAAATCTTAAAATGAAAAAATATTATGAAAATCTCACTTTATTTTATTTTAATTTATTTTTAATATCATATCAGTCATATCACATTTCTATTTAAGTTCTTCTCACCTTTGCTAGGCCTTTATGCGCATGTGAAAACTACCCATATGGCAAAACTACCCAGATCTAGTCGATAGATCAACACACTGTTCATGCGTTTGATTCATCTTAACCCTTTTCATTTTTTCTTTATTTTCTTTCCACTCCCTTCCTATGAATAAAATAATTGGCTACCCCCACATGCTTGATTCATGTAATTATGGTGTATATCTGTCATTCATTGTTCTGAATGAGAAAATCAATGAGTACTGTAGCACTACTGCTGCCAGATACCCCAATTACATTAAATATTTATTTTTTTTCACAATACTATTTCTTAACAGTGGAGGAGCTACCCACGCGGCATAATATAGAACCACCACATGTCATGAGTTTCAAAGAAAAATCGCTCCGCTGGGGACCATTAAAATGCCTTCCCCTTAGTTTTTTATTCAGACCAAAATACCCTTCCACTCCCATTTACATTCTCAATCCAAACGTTTCTTTTCTCTGCTTCTATCTCTCCGATGTAGACCGCCGACGGGTGTTAAGACTTCCATTTCCAACGAGACTCTACCCCATTCTCTTTCATCATTATCGATTTTTCGCCAATGATGCTGCAAATTTCCGACACTACCTCATTCCCCCCGCGTCTGTGTACCTCCATCCGGCAAACTCCCATGTCACCATTGCATCATAATCACCGGCTACAGGGCCAAAAAACCAAAGAAAAAAAACCCCAACAAAAGATAGTCCTCTGAAGTATCAAGTCATTGTCTCATCGTTGTTGCTTTTTTTTGGGTCAAGCATTCATCACAGTTTCGCAATCCGCATAATAACAATTTATATCCTTCAAAATATATTAATTAGGTATTGGATTACTATGTGTACTGAAGGCACCAATACAAACAACCAAGAAAACCATAAGAAACTCAGTGGAAGAAGATCATTGATGACCCATGATTTCTCCGACCATCGTCAGAAGAGAAGTTACGACTTCTTGGTCCAACCATGAAATCCCATCACTGTAGAAGGTGTTGATGCTGCAAAACAGCGATAAAAAAGGTTATATATAAAGGGGTCATCCCAGAGTTGTTGACGGTGAAGGTGATTGGAGAGTTGTTGACGATGAGGGCGAAATTGGAGCGAGAAGAGGAAAGTGATGCCGCTAACACTGTCGTCAAGCTAACGGGAATAAGTTTGTGTAAACCTTTTTTCTAATTTAATTTTAAAAAACTATATGACATGGCATGTTAGAAGCAGTTGGATCACCTTAAGGAAGTAACAACCGTAAACTAGAAACAACCGGTGGACAGTGGACTGGAGCGGGATCCACATCCGTACTGGTCTACACTATAAATACGAAGGAGACTTCATTCATCCATATGGTATTTTGGTCATAATGGAAAAAAAGAGAAAGAGAGTTTTACAATAATCACATGGGTGGCATACTTTCTTTATAATTGCGGGATATGTGGCAATCATATAATTTGCCATGCGGATGTGAGGAGGAGATGCTCGCCTACTGACCATCCTAAAATCTGACCTCATCCCGTGAGCTCACCGAACCACCTTTTGGCTTAGCAAACGAGCCACCATGGCACCGCCCTACATGCACCCTCTGAAAAATTTTAGGCCCGACTCTTTTACAGTTGAATGGCCTCCCATAACTTTTAGTAATCTCTTAAAATCCAAGTCATTTTCTACTTTAGAAGCAGAAAGGAAAAATAAAAACAAAAATAATACAAGCTAAAAATAGTATCGCAATGATCTGGCCAACACTGCCGTGGAAGGCCATCATGAATCAGGTCTACAGACACTTGGCAGGGGCACCTAAAGCAGATGGTTCAGTCCCGCATATTATTCATTTATTACTTCTTCTGTTTCACGTTGATTGTCATGTCTGAAATAATAGAAATGCTAAAGTCAATTGTGAAGAATCATCCTTCGCGCGTTCATTATTGGGTGTGTGACACACTTATGTGAGTCCTACCATGCACGCACCAATCAGCATTCCTCTTGAAATAACACATTCTTTTAGGATGCCTTATTAATTGTTTTCACACTTATTTTTGTATTTTAACATTCTAATTTTGTCTTTAAGAGTAGTACAAATCATTAAGAATCCACATATATTTCTTTTAAAATTAGTCAAAAGTACACTTTTATCATAAATAGCCAGCCAAAAGTCCACATATGTTTCTTTTAATGTATTAAATCCACACCCTCACTAAAACAACCACATTTTGGGATGATATTGAGAATCACACGGAAACCATTTATGCCATTCTCGTAAGATATGGTAAGCAATTAAAAGGATTCTTCACACAAATACCAGATTTTCCTTCCTCATTAATGATCTGAATTTGAATTTTTTATTTTATTCTATTTTTAACGCACGAGATTACTTGATTTTTGTAGATTTGATACCATATTCAAATATAATATAATTATGGCTATTTCTTTTTATTTTCTTCTATTTTTGACACACAAAATTATTTTATTTTTGCTGATTTGATACCAGATTCAAATATGTTATAACTATGATGATTTCTTTTTATTTTCTTCCATTTTTAATGCATGAGATTACTTGATTTTCACCAGTAATCTCTGATTTATATGTAACTATTGTTACACAAAGTACATGTAACTTTTATGCATTTTTTTTTTAAAATTTTCAAGTTATTTAAAACAGTTACAAAAAAAAAAAAAAAAAATCCAAACCCAAGTGTAAATATTTTCAATATCCAAAAAAGAATATCTACTTAAAAAATAAAATACATTTTAGTTTTTGAAAAAAAAAATTAAAACAATTACAAAAAGTATTGTTCCAATTTTAAAATAGTTACACATTTTATTATAATTTTCTAGATACAAACACGAAAATCTGAAATTTAAAATAGTTACATGATTTATGCGGAGAGAGACGTTTGTTTGCCTTTAACTCAATTATGGAATCTTTGGATATGAGGGGACACGATTTTTGAAAATTTTGAGATGAAATACTCTCCGAGTATCATGGAAAATTTATTTTTTAAAATTTTAAATAGAAAGTGTTAATAGTGATAAGGGCATTTTTGTTTGACATTATAAAAAGGACTTGAGATTTAACTAGTTTTTAAAAAGTAACTTAAGCCTGTATAAGTTTTGAAAAGATGACTTATCCCCAAACGCCCCATTAATTAAGTGATTTTTGTTCATGTCGGGTAATTAATATTATGAAAAATGAGTATATTGGAAAATTAATTAAAATAAAGTCATTTATTACTTCTTAAGTTTCATACTGGCTGTCATCCTTGAAAAAACACGCTCTTTTATAAGCCTTATTAAGTGCTTGTAACACATTCTTTTATGAAGCCTTATTAATTGTTTTCACACCCATTTTTGTATTGTAACATTCCAATTTTGCCTTTAAGGAGAGTACAAATCATTAATTGAGTGAATTTTGTTCATATCATGTAATCAATATCCTAAATATTAGTATTTTGGAAAATTGATTAAAATAAAGTCATGGAGCTCTTTTTACTAGGACAACAATTTTGAAACGGCCCCAATTAAAAATAAAATAAAATAAAATAAAATAAAGAAGAAGAAGACAATTAATACAAAATGGAGGGAATACTTTTCATTCTTATCCAAATCAAATAAAAACTAATGATAGAGGTGACTATTTTGATAGGGTAAATGCTTTTACTTTAAATGACTATTTATTACGATAGACAGTGAAACATAGAGACAACTATATATAAAGAGTTAAGACACATTAAATTCATATGTTAGACATGCGTGTGTCTACATTTTTAGGTGTCCATTATTACAACATCTTGTTAAATGGATTCATTTTATTACCTAAAAAATTTGGAAAACAAGCAATTGTATTGCACGGAACACAGATGTATGAACTAAGTAAATTCTTTGAAATTAGAAATTTTAACATGCTATGTTGTCAAACGTCCTTTTTCTTTTTCCTTTCTGGGAGGGGGTTTAATATGGGTCGAGGCTAATCACACATGCTCGTACGGTCACCCATCCTACACAGACCATATAATTATGGGTCCGCATCCGACATAGACGAGCTGATCCTTAAATCTAGGCAAGAAAATTGAACATGGTCGGGGAAAATTTCTCTGTGTCGGCAGGACGACAGCCTGTACACACTTATAGAAAAAAAAAAAAAAAACCCATTTACTTTCTCTAATCTCTGTGTTTTTTGTTTGGGGGGTGTCTTGACAGAGGATAATGGCATGGATATATATATGTAACCAAAACCTCAACCTAGCTAGATCCAACGACCACAACTTCCAACGAATTATATCCATTGAGACAGGTGGAGAACTGGAATGCCATGTGTAATTGATTGCGATTCAAACGATGGCCCAAATTCATCAAAACTGTCTCACATTCACACAATTCTCTACAACAAATCCGGCCTCAATACGTTCAGTTGTATGATGCCTATAGATATCCCAATGACAAAGCATGTCTCAAATTCTTATCCTTAACCATGATGAGACCTTTTGTTACAACAATAGCCTTTATTATGGGAACCGTACGTACGTACCGCCACTCTGTCAAACCAATTTGTTTGCATCATAGCTGGCTTACTCTTATCTGAAAAGGAATAGTCATCTCTTATTCTATATAAGAAGAGAGGGATTGGGGTGTCCAACAACCCCACAGAGGGAAAGATGACTTCATCAATGGAGGAGGGGGGCAATGGGGAAGACCAGACAAAGATCAACAAGTATGCTTGTGCTTGTTGTATAGTTGGCTCTATGATCTCCATTATAAATGGCTACGGTCAGCCCTCTCTCTCTCTCTCTCTCTCTCTCTCTCAATGTTTATGCATTCTAAAATGTTTAAAAAAAAAAAGCCTCAAATTTTATGGGATTTTCAGAGACTTTGATATTCTAATTTCCATTGACATCAAGAACCCTCTTTTAATTTGACATTTAATTTTATGGGGTTTACTACGCATGGCATGAGACTATTCTGAAACGAAATGTAGTTAGAGTAGTTGGCTCTATGATCTCCATTATAAATGGCTACGGTCAGCCCTCTCTCTCTCTCTCTCTCTCTCTCTCAATGTTTATGCATTCTAAAATGTTTAAAAAAAAAAAGCCTCAAATTTTATGGGATTTTCAGAGACTTTGATATTCTAATTTCCATTGACATCAAGAACCCTCTTTTAATTTGACATTTAATTTTATGGGGTTTACTACGCATGGCATGAGACTATTCTGAAACGAAATGTAGTTAGAGTAGACTTGAGATACCCATGTCTAGTAGAAGAAAGAAAAAATTGTATCATTTTCTTAAAATTCTATAAATCTAATATCATCTAAATCATGTTTAGATTTTTTCATATTGATTAACTGTAATGTTGGTCGTGAAAATGAAATCTACTGGCCTAAGCTAAAATAATTTTTCAATGACCTTTAGATATCGGTGTTATGAGTGGAGCCATGCTATTTCTAAAAGAAGACCTCAAAATCAGTGAAGTCCAAGTGGAGGTCCTCGCCGGAATCTTAAACTTGTGTGCTCTGGTCGGTTCCCTCGCTGCAGGAAGAACTTCCGATTACATCGGTCGTCGATACACAATCGTCCTCGCCTCCATCATCTTCTTTGTTGGTGCAATTCTAATGGGCTATGCTCCAACTTACGCAGTTCTAATGACCGGAAGGTGCATTGCTGGCATCGGCGCAGGCTTTTCTCTCATGATTGCACCCGTCTACTCCGCTGAGATTTCATCCGCTGCAACTCGAGGCTTTCTATCCTCTCTACCGGAGCTTTGCATCGCTGTGGGCATATTACTTGGCTACATCGCCAATTATGTTCTTAGAGGATTGCCTATACATGTAGGGTGGAGGTTGATGTTTGGCCTGGCAGCGATTCCTTCGCTTGCCTTGGCCATTGGTGTCCTCAAAATGCCAGAGTCACCAAGGTGGCTCGTAATGCAAGGCCGTCTGGGAGACGCCAAGAAAATTTTGGACCGCGTAACTAATTCTAAAGAAGAAGCCGAAGAACGATTGAGGGACATAAAAATGGCTGCTGGGATCGACGAAAAATGCAACGACGACGTTGTGATGATATCCAGAGAAACCCACGGCGAGGGGGTGTGGAAAGAATTATTGTTGAGGCCTACACCCACCGTACGTCGGATTTTAATCGCCGCATTGGGAATTCATTTCTTCGAACACGCGACGGGCATCAATTCCGTGGTACTTTACAGTCCCAGGATCTTCAAGAAAGCCGGTGTCACCGGCAAGGACAAGCTCTTGCTTGCCACAGTTGGTGTAGGAGCCACAAAGGCTGGATTCATATTAGTGGCCACATTTTTCCTAGACAAATTTGGAAGGAGGAAACTCTTGCTAACAAGTGTAGCTGGTATGCTAGTGGCCTTGGTAGGATTAGGATTTTGCTTGACAATGGCAGAGAATTCAACAGGGAAGCTCTCATGGGCACTCATCCTCAGCATTTTTGCTACTTATTTGTATGTGGCTTTCTTCTCAATTGGGCTTGGACCCATCACGTGGGTCTACAGCTCTGAGATTTTCCCATTGAAGTTGAGGGCGCAAGGGGCTAGCCTGGGGGTGGCATTGAACAGGCTTGCCAATGCTACAGTTTCCATGAGCTTTATTTCAATCTATGAAGCCATTACAATTGGTGGGACTTTCTTTATGTTTGCTGGAATGGCTGTGTTGGCTTTGCTCTTCTTCTATTTCATGTTGCCCGAGACAAAGGGAAAGTCCTTGGAAGAGGTGGAGGAGCTCTTCACCCCTAAATCTAAAAGCGCGGCGGGTAAAGAGATTCGGCAGAGAAATCTTGTGCAGCATGATTAGTTATGGGAATTTAACAAGAAATTACTTGTGAGGGGAAACTTTGAACTGTATTTGTATTTTTATGGATTAATAGTGCTTGCAGAGGGAATCAAGTTAGATGAGCATTGTATCTAATTCTATATAACATCTATGCTATATTTACTTTTGTTATGTAGCAAGCACGATCACTATATATAAAAAACAAACACACATAAAACACCAAATATTCGTGATTCGCTGGCCTTTCACCATTCCAGAAAAAGCTCCTTAGGCCTTAGCTTGATAATATCTTGAAGTCTAGTTGTAAAAAAAATTAAAATAAAAGATACCTGGCTCACATTTTTGTTAAGATCCTTTATCAACTGGACAAGAAGGGGCAGACCTACACTCATCGTTGAGGGGATCATGGCCCTTTCAAAAAATTTTGAACCCCTTAGAACATGTTTAATTATATGAAGTGGCATTCTCAAATATGATAAAGTGGTACCTCCAAATTTAATTATCTACCCATAAATAATACCTTTTTATGTTTGCACACACACCATACATCGTATGTGTACATGTGCTTATGTACTTATATTAAGATGAAAGTGGCAACCCAAAACAAATAATTTAGTTTCGCCCGTCGGCAGAGTTTAAAATCTATTTCCTTCCCGTCAACCCCTCCGAGTTCCACACATTAGCTTGATGTCCAATTAATTGAAGTTAAAAATATAGAGATCATTGGTTTTGTCAAAGTATTCAATGATGTGACGTGGAAAATAATGTGGATCAAGTTAAAAATATGGAGATCATTGCTTTTTAAAAATACCATCAAGCTAAAAAAAAAATTAATTTATTTTTAAAAATGCCCCTGCTGCGCTCTTGTTTTCACCAGCTCAGGGTAATGTGGCTGGTGTCATGCTGTTACCTAAGGGACCTTGTGTCACTTGAATTCCCAATTATAGAATTAATTATGCAACTCCTACCAAGTAAATAATGTGGATCAAGTTTTCTATAAAATGAAGTGAACACACTAGCTATAGATAGAGGGGGAATTTTAGATTGGTCAGGCTATGGGAAAATAATTGTAGTTCAATGTTTTTTTTTTTACCAACTTTCTAATAAATGACTACTTACTTAACTAAAAATGGCCTTGCAATAAACTCGCATCAGCAAGTTCCATTATCATTATCATTTTTTTTTTTCCCTATCTTTTTGCCAATGGGGTATTCAAATGTTTAGATGGACTAATCCTCATACATGAGTAAGACCTACATTAATTCATTCCACATTGATCAATGTTAGAAAAACCCCAACTAGGTGGGCTATGCATGGGAGGAGTTGAATTTGGAGAGTTTTGCTTCTTAAGGTATTAGTAACAAGAACAAGTCCTCTGTAGGATTGATTAAATTAAGATTTAGGCCTCATTGAATAAGTTCTTTTTCAGCTATCTCGACAATATATGTGAGTTTCCTCATTGTGGGTTTGTGTGTTACCCATTCTTTTTTTTTTTTTGGGGGGGGGGGGGGGGGGGGGGCGGCGTCCTAAAATAACAGAAATGCTACTGAACTCATTAAGGGCTTGTTTGGGTGTCAAATATGAAATTAGGCAATTTAACAAATTTTACGTAGTATTGAAGAAACAATCGACAACATTGAATTAACAAATGCAACAAAATTATGTGGAGAATTCAGTATAACTCTAATTAGAATTATGCCATTAACAAAATAACACGTTAGCCAACAAGCAAAACTGATTGATTCTTGCCATTAACAAAATAACACATTAGCCAACAAACAAAACTGATTGATTTTTTTTGGGTAAATTACATTTTGTCTCCTTTAAGTTTAAACTGATTTTAGCAAACCCCCTATAGTTCAAAACCAGATAGATGACTACACACATTTTGCAAAAGATGTCACTTTACCCCCTTTCGGTGATGACGTGTCAGATAAATGGATTACCACATGTCATGTGCAAGGGGGCAAAGTGTAATTTATGAATTATAAAGGCGTTTGCTGGAAATAGCTCAAACTTGAAGGAGGCAAGGTGTATTTTACCCCTTTTTTTTTTTTCTTTCTTTTGATCACAATGACGCTGTGACACCACTGGAAATATTCTCCTAAGTCGAAGGAGAGGTTTGGGCCTGGAGCGAGTCCAGCCATTTTAACTGGATAATTTAAACAATACGGGTTGGGCCCTCCCCTTAAATAGGAAGTAGTCCGCTGTCCGTAATAGAAATCAAAATCCAGCGAAAATCCTGCCAACACGAACTGCTACAAGCAAGGGGAGCCTTTCGCATGTTGAATCTCATTCCCATTCTCCCTCAGATTGCTCCTTCACCCTCTCTCTCTCTAAACGAGCTTCAGAGAAAGAGGACGGTGGTTGCCCTTTCTTCTTAGCCTTCTCTCTCTAAACCCACCTTCCTTTAACCCCTCTCTTTCTCTCTCTTTCTCATATAATTGTGTGGTTACATGAAAAGGCTTTGTCCAAATTTGGATCGAGAAGATGGCCTCGAGACCGTTCTCGAGGTCCCAATCCCAGAAGAAATGTTCAAAAGCATGGGCAGTAATGTCGCCTTGCGCTGCCAAAACATGCTTACGTGGATGAAGGCTCAGACTTCCGATAAATGGTCGTCGCCGATTATCGCCGGACGTTTTAACGAGCTAAGCTTCCTCCTTTACATTGTTGGTTCTCCTCTTATACCTCTCCAGGTCCAATTGGATCACTCCATTCACCGTCCGATCAAAGATTGTTCCATCGTAAGGATTTTTCACTTTTGCCATTGCCTCAATTGATCCTGATTTTTGTTTTCGTTTTATCGTCATGAGAAAATTAATTCCTTATTTTTTGGCTGTTGATGTGTTTTCACGTTTAGAGAAAAGATAAATTGTGTTGATAACACCACAAATAATAATAATAATAATAAATAGCGTGTTGAAATGGTAGTGATCATATTATTGGAGAAAAAAATTAAGAAAAAAAGATGCAAAATATTAGGATGAATTACAGTAGTTTATAAAAGGAATTTTTGCAAAAACCCTGTCCTTTGGGAGAGAACTAGAAGATCATAAACCCCAATTACCTCTTCAGAATTATGCTTCCAATTAAGTCATAGACGACTCCAAACTCTGAAACCCCACTTAGGCTTGGTGTATATAGATGTAGTGCATCATTTGAAGGTTGGTCCATGGTAGTCCATATCCTCTAGAGAGAAGAAAGGAAAACACCCTTCATACTTAAAATGGAAACTGGCAAAATGGGTATGGGCCTATATGTTCTCGTTGTTGTTTGAGAACAGATTAGTGTTACTATGCAATATATAGTTCACCTACGAGTCCGTGCATCCATGTCTCAAGTTTTGAAGCCGGGGCAAGGACAGATCAAGCTAAAATTTATCTCCAAGGGGGGCACTGTACTATGATTTTATGAAGTGGGAATTGAGAACTAAAAGCCCTAGAAAGCAATTTTTTTTAAAAAATTACTTTTTAGTTATCATTTTAAACTTAATACCAAAAAAGGATTTTTTTGTCAACATATTACAAATTGACTGTAAATATGATTTAAAATGACTACTATCTTCGTCTTTTTGGCATTATGTTGAGAAATAGTCATCAAATGATAATATCTCTCCCAAAAAACAAAATTTGGTTGAGGCAGGGGGGCAAGGCCCCCCTAACTCCGCCCATGAGCCGGGGCCCTTTACCTACTTAAATTGTATGTTTGAGAAGGCTTGCTTGAAGTTTGTAACTCAAATGCAAGCTGCATCTCAATCTTTATCGTTGCCATTGTACCCTTTTTATCTAATGCCATGTTTGTTTGTTTGGAATGGAATGGATGAAATGGAATTTCATTCCAATGCATTCCGAACAATATGTTTGGATGAGATAATTAATTGAGAATGGATTCAAACAATAGTAGTGAATTACAATGATATCCATTCTGCAATATTTATTTCAATCTCATTTCATTCCAGATTATTTTAAGCATAAAATCATATTTCATTCCCACCCATTCCATTTTGACCAAACAAACAAGGCATAAATGTCATTCAATTTTGTTGGGTTGGCTAAAAACATGCACATCCCATTCCTCCAGCCCACATCATTTAAAAGAAAATTAAATTTTAAAAAAAAAAAAAAAATCGTTAATACATTGCCTTCAGTATTATGGTTTTCCTTTTACAGGAGGCTTCAACGGCCAAATATATTGTGCAACAATACATTGCAGCCACGGGAGGACAAGCGGCATTAAACTCAGTGCACAGCATGTGTGTAATCGGAGAGGTGAAGATTAGTGCATCGGAGTTTCACCAAGGCGACCAAACCATTGAGGTGAGGAGTTCTGAGGAGACTGGTGGGTTTGTGCTTTGGCAAAAGAATCCGGACTGGTGGTGTTTAGAGTTTGTTGTTTCAGGCTGCAAGGTAAGTTCAGGAAGCAATGGCAAGCTTTCATGGAGGCAGTCCTCTAATCAACGATCACCCATTTCGAAGGGTCCACCTAGACCCTTGCGGCGATTTTTACAGGTACCTTCTATTGTTTTGATTCTAAATTTGTATCCAACATTAATCTACCGACATAACAATTTTGCCAATGTATGGTCCTCAAACATTTCCCCCACCCCATTTAGGGTAAATTACAAAAAATCCCCTTGAATTTTAAGTTAGATTTCACTTAAATTATCCTAAATTTTAAAACCCAATCAAAATAGTCCCAAACTTTTAAGGGCCAAAGATTGAAATCACCATTATGCCCCGTCATTGTTTGAATAAAATATTACCAAATAGTCATAAAACCTCAGTAAACTTTAGATCATGTTTTACTTTAGTACCTGAACCATTCATCACTGCCATTCACACACCTCACTTGATGGGGTACAAATTGTCATTTTTGAATAATTTAGGAACCACTTTGATTGGTTTTAAAGTTCAGTTGTTTTACTTTACCCTTTTCTTTATGCCGTACCGAAATGCGATTCGTGCATGTACATTCAACAGCTATACATGCATGTTATTTTCCCTCAGCATTAATAGCCATAATCTTTGGCAGGGGTTGGACCCCAGGTCCACAGCCAACCTATTTTTAGATGCAATGTGCATTGGGGAGAAGATCATAAACGATGACGACTGTTTCATTCTCAAGCTGGATACGAGTCCGGCAGCTCGCGAGGCACAAAGTGGCCCAAACTATGATATCATCCACCACACAATATGGGGATACTTCAGCCAACGATCAGGCCTCCTGGTTCAGTTCGAGGACTCGAGGCTGCTTCGAATGAGGACCAAAGACGGCGAGGATGTCTTTTGGGAGACGAGCACCGAGTCAGTGATCAAGGACTACAGATACGTCGATGGTGTCAATATTGCACACAGTGGCAATACGCTCGTGACTGTTTTCAGATATGGAGAAGAATCTGCAAATCACAAGAGGGAGATAGAAGAGGCGTGGAAAATCGAGGAGGTAGATTTTAACATATGGGGTTTATCCAGGGATTTCTTTTTGCCTCCGTCGGAGCTTAAGAAAGAACAAAGAGTTGAGACCAAAAAAACATGGGGATGATCTATATATATATATATATATAGATATATATATATAGGGATGCTGTTTTTGAAGAGATGACTCAGAGAGAATTTGTATATACAAGCGAATTGGCAAGGCATTGGTTGAGTTAATTTTCCTTTTCTAAAAAAAAAAAAAAAAAAAATTGAAGACAACATTTTTGGACTGCATAAAGATTTTTTTTTTTTTTTTTTTTTTTTTTTGAGTGGCCATAAAATTTCTCTTTTCTAGTGTCTTTCCGGGAAAATCTTCTATCTATGGAGCTCTTACGACTATGCTAAAGCAACATTTGTAATGTTACGGAGTATGAGAACCTCATTCTCTCATATGCTAGTGGAATGCACACTTAGACCTGGCATTTAACATTTTCTTTTGAGACTTTTACTTTGATATACTTGAATATATATATATATAATTAAAAAAAACGGATAAATTAAATTAAAATCATAATTTTTTCCCAAACCTCCATTTTGAGACGGAGAAGTCCGCGGTGGTGTTGCAGTCATTCTCCATTCCCGGATCTGTCTAACGCCTCACGGCGTTAACGTTCCAACTTTTGCCCATTAAACACCTTGTTTTGGTGCGTTTTGAAGCGCAGCCATTGATCTTTCCAACTGGCCACGTGGAATGCATCTAACGGCTACTGCATAGTGCAATGAAATCACCCCTAATGCAGCAAATCCAAATTCAGGTTGAAATGTACCTTATATTCAAACCAACCCCCCATCCACAAACAAAAAAAAAAAAAAAAAAAATCAATATATCTGACCATGTACGTGTTTCAAGTTTCAACCGTTGGACTTGAGCATTTGATCCAGTTCATGAATCATGGCTCTTATCACTTCACTAATTGGTTGACTAAAAATATTGTTCCAAATAAATAAATAAATAAATAATCAATACACTAAGTCGCACAAAAAATTCCTAAGTTTAATCCATGCAACCTCTCAAAAACAGCATGACATCTCCGACGAACCGAGGCCAGTGAAATGCCTGACAGGAGAACTCAGAGCAGTGACATCTCCGGCGAATCTCCGATTCCCTCAATGATTTCCGCGTCTCCCAACAAACCCCGCAGAAACAACTCTGCGTTCACATATGCGATCTTAGCTTCCATGACTTCAATCTTAGTGGGTTTTGGTGAGCTCTTCTTGATCTTCCCCTAGCATTCACCTTCACTTTCGATCAGCTACTCCTAGAAAAACAATACTACGTACAATTCTTATGTTCTCATTTTCCATCTGTGCTGAGCAGATACTGGTGTGTCGAGTGAAGCAGTGAGTATCTTCATGGAGGACATCAATTTTCCCGGAAGTAAAACCCCAATTTACTTTCTTATTATTCTAAGCCTTTTCTATCCAATGGTATCACTGGCAGCTGGAAGAACATCGGATTGTATTGGACGTCGATACACCATATTCTTCTCCCTCGTCATCTTCTTTATTGGTTCTCTAGTCAGTGGTCACCAGTTTCGCTCCAAACTTTGCCGTCTTCTTCTCCGGCAGACTGCTCGTCTGTATCGGTGTCGGCCATGCTCACATGGTGGCTCCGGTTTATATCACCGAGTTATCGCCCGATTCGACTCGGGGGTTTCTAACGTCGTTGCTCGAAGTATTCATGACCGCCGGTGTATTACTCGGTAATATCGTTGCCCACACCTTGTCGAAACTTCCGGAGTATCTGAGTTGGCGAGTCATGTTCGGACTCGGAACGATTCCTTCGTTTCTCTTGGCTTTTGGTGCACTCACCTTGCCTGAGTCATCGTGTTGGCTTGTCACTCGAGGCCGACTTAGTGATGCGAAACGAGTACTCGATAAAATATCAGAAAGTGAAGAGGAGGCCAAGCTACGTCTCGCCGAGATTAAACATGCCGCCGGAATACCGGAAAACTGCTACGACGATGTCGTCTCGTCGTGGAAACGAAGGAGCAGCGCAGGATCATGGAAAATGCGCCTCCTACGTCCGTCACCGTCCGTTCGAAGAGCTTTAATCGCCGCCGTCGGCATAAATTTCTTCCGACATTCCACCGGTATTGACGTGGTCCAATGGTACAGCTCTCGACTCTTATCAACGGCAGGAATCAAGAAACAAAGAGATTTATTTTTTGCAACGTTGGCCGTTGGATCCGTCAACATCTCGTTCATCATGGTGGCTGCTTTTCTGATGGACAGAATCGGACGGCGGCCGTTGCTTCTCGCCAGCATTACCGGCATGATCCCCTCCCTCGCTATCCTCGGATTCGGGTTGACAATGTGAATCGCTCGGATGATAGAGTTATGTGGGCCGTTGCTTTGTCTATGGCTATGGTTTTATCTTGCAACGCGTTCTACTCGATCGGTTTGGGCCCAATCACGTGGCTCTACAGCTCAGAGGTGTTTCCTTTGACTTTGCGGGCCCAGGGTGCGAGTATAGGAGCAGCGGTCAATTGGTCTACTCGCGGTATTTTGTCCATGACGTTCCTGTCACTCTATGGCGCCATAACCGTTGGCGGGTGCGTTTTTCTTTTCGCGGGAATGGCATCAGTGGCGTGGGTGTTTTTTTATAGGTTACTACCGGAAACTCGGGGTAAATCCGTTGAGGAGATGGAGGGATTGTTTGGCAAGACGAAAATTAGAGATTCAGATGATGTTGTAGAAGTCTCAGAGGAATTGGAGGAACACGTGGCTCAATCAGAATGGCGCATCAAGGGAGCGACAGAAGTCTCGACCATTGATCATGAGGAAGGAACATTCCTGAGAAATATGAATAGGAATGGGAAAAGAAAAATGGTACAGCGAAGTGCCAGTTTTCCTGTGTATAAGCACTCGAGCATGTTGAAGCAAGACATCAGTGCATATCTCTGATTTCGGTGCATTCCCTCTACATGATGTAATTGACAAAAACTCTAGGATGCATTTGGACGAATTTTGAGTGTGTATAGGGCTGCTGCACACAGCCCTTGTGCCTTCGAAATATCCTCTCCTTTATACAAGAGAGGTTTTGGGTTTGAATCCCTAGTAGCATAATCTGCGAGAGATGAGCCTTCATACACTGATCTTTGAGAAGGCAATCTCTTGACATTTGCCTGACTATTTTTCATCATTGTTACTATTTCAGGCCATATACAACTATTTCAAAATTCCATCATCCTAATCCTTCTGGGTGACCGACTTGAGATTGGTCATTTACTGAAACTGCCCAAGTTAGGAAGGGGCCACTTTATTTCTCACCACACTCGAGAAGTTCTTTGTTCAACTTCAGGTGAATTCACTTGAGAAGTCAATGGCTAGCAAAAAATGGTGTATCAGAATGAACAGGAGAGATCATCCATTTACAAGCTGGGTTTTTGGAAGCGAAACGCGATAAAGGATGTACATAAACATAGTAATAAAATTGATTCACTAGAGAAAGAAGATGAAGAACAAGATATCCTGGTCAAAAAATAAATAATCCAACTGGCCTATGCGCCCCAATGTACAATGAGGAACTTCAAAGGTTTCAGAAATTCCTCAACTAGAAGTCTAATTTAAAAAAGGAAATCGTCAAAAAAGATTTCATTTGAATTCATTTGTTCAAAGGTTGTTTGATTTACCACCAACGTGGCAAAGTTGTGGCAGCAAAAATGGAGGGACGAGAACCTAAATAAATACATAGTTTGTGGTCGTCATGAAAACATGGGGAGTTGGGAGTATAAATTTTCTTATCACTACCTCTCACAAACATCGGGCAGCAGAAGAAGCAATTTTGATGGGACCAAGCCAGTACAAGAGAACGGATGCTTGTAGCCTTGGATCCTCAACGTTCTTCCCATTATCAACTATTCCCTGCCGAAGTCACTGCTGCCTTGCTTTTCTCTGCTTGCCTCAGACTCTTGCTAAGTTCTCGTGCACTCTGATAGTACAGTTACACAAAACACAGGCCCACAACACTTTATTAGAATTTCGATCAATGCTTCACATCAGCCACAAGATTTAAGTTAAAAGGTTTTATAACAGGTGACAAGATATCCAAAATCAGAACCGGACCTTTAAGAATAAATAGTGAATACAATTATCAGGAACAAAAGTGCAAGAAAATGCTATATTTTTTTATCATGTATGATATATCTTCCAAATGAACATACTAAATATTTAATACATAAGGACATAATTCTTAATTTGTAGGTTAAGTGCTGGGTTCCTCATCAATTATCCCACCATGATGCTACTAATTTCAGTTACAGCCTTACAGGCTCAAAGAGCTGGACTTGTGTACATGGTTCACCATCCTAACTAGATGAAAACAAAAAAGGTGGAAAGAGAAAACACTAATCAGATGCCATGATGTAACCTATTGCCAATTTAAGTGCCGTTAAATTCACAGTAATAGATTCCCAAACAGAATTCCACAGAATAGATGGCCTTTATTCAATTCCAAAACTGATACCTGACAGTAAACCTAAACAACACTCGTCAGCATGCTATCTTGGTTATTGCAGGCATGTGGCACACACATGCATGTGTAGAATTTACCCACCTCTCACCAGTTCCAACATAAAGATCCGATTCATATTATTTATAAGGAAACTCATTATAAGCATCCAATCCTTCGCATTCTTGATCAAAGTTAAAGAAAACAATTATTTTCAGAGAACATAGTTCGTCGAAAGTGACTCAAAACATTGGATGGCTAAAAGAAAATACGATGATTACTATGATAGGAGCTAGTTTGGATCCAGTCGACCAAATAATCGCTACTCTTCACAAGGAAGCAAGTAGCTGTGGCATCAATTTTATAAACCAATACAAGTCACCTCTAATATTAGAGTGGTCCCAGAGGCTAAATCTACATTTTTCACTTTAGGTATAGTGACCAAGGGATCAGAAGATCCTTCTCTTGTTCTATACAATATTGTGCATCACAACTTTAACCCTAGTATATTAGCAATGAAGAGAGTTCGGTTGGTTTTCACTCAAGAGTATTAACCAAATATTGCAAACCAAAATAAATCACATGACTTAATTCTTGCTTAAATGTAAGACAATCTGAAGCCATACCTAAATGTGAAAACAGATAAATCCAGAATGGTAAGATAAAAAGTCCAGTAAAAATCATTCCTAAAAAGGGTCCATTCTAAAACTATAAAAAAACCTAACAAAAATTCAAACCTTCAGAACATATGCCCATATAAGAAGAAAGAAGGAAAGAAACACATTTGAAAAGCTAATAAAGATCAAGGGTGGGGCTGGCGAAGAAGAGATTCTATCGCAGGCATTGACATAGATGAAGATTGAAGATGCGGTAGAGCAGCAGGTGGAATCACGAAGAAATTTTGGATGATAGAAATGGACCAAAATTGGAAAATCCCCCTCCCCATAAAACACCAAAAGGGAAAAAAATAAGAAAAGCAATGGCCCCAGATTACCCTTGCTGACCAGACAACAAAAACAAAGCCATCAACCAGGGAAAACTGTCTGATTGTTATATGCTGGGCAAGTCCCAAGGATATAACTTTGTCTGCAGTAAGGCCTAAGAACTATGGGGAGTAAAAGGTGCTAATGATGATATTCAACAAAAAAAACCCGTTTGTTATCTATAAAAGTTGGCCAAATAGAGAGACTACAATTTTGTTCTCTCAAAGATTCCATTGAATACTAGATGAAGAAATCTTAGCATAAATTGGAAATTCATTGGAAACAGTTAAATAGTGAATTCCACAATGGCCTGAGCAACAAGAGGCAAGATGACCAGATTATGTGCTAATGTGGAGTTGCAGAAGCCCTTGATCACAAAGTTTCTGTTAGAATCATCAAACTAGTGACGGGTTGAGAATGATGAATGATGATTACATTGGAAGTTCCTCTAGTGAGGTCAACATGGTCACCGAATGGAGATCTTTTCTTATTTTTTTATTTTTTTATTTATTTTTTTTGGGGGGGGGGGGGGGTTGAATGGGGGAAAAGGAGAGGGGGGGTTCAGGCCTGCAATCCTCCACCACCTCAACAACATTCAAGCGGTCGCAGAGCCAAGATAAGGGCTGGGGATTCCTTAAAAAGAAGAACTTCTCCATGTATTTTTTTCAATGGCAAAACACAAAAACAAACTTCTTATTCAAAAAATTCAACACCTAAAAAAAAAAAAAAAAAAAAAAAAAAAAGAAAAAAGGGGGGGGGGGGGGGGGGAGAACGTAGCGGGACCCACATAGCTTTTGGCTTGGCTTGCAGAAACCCAAATGGATGCAATTAAGTAAGGTCCATTTTTACACAACATATACTATTTCTAGACAGAGAAGTAACCTATGGACTTGTATGGAAATGTGAAGGCAAATAAGCAAATCTACACCTTCATCTTTCATAATCATCTATGAATTAAAGGATCTCTATGTCAATTTAGAAAAATCATTCCACTAAAATGATGGGCAGTTGAATAAATCATGAACATTTACGAAACAATTATAATATTGCAAGCTAGATATGAAAGTTTTCAGGGCAGGTGACCTAAAAATTTTCTTGGTGTGGTCGTGTGGAAGTTTGTGGCAAATCTTTGGGTTTAAATATTGTTGTGCGGAGTAACCAGGAGTCAGTCCACGAATGGGACCATAATAGTGAAGGCACAGCTGCATTGAAACAATGGGTTGCAGCAAAGCAACAGGACCAAAATTTGGTTCGAAGAGAGATGTTTAGTTGGTGTCATAAAATTGCTGCAAGGTTTCATTTTCTCAATGAATTATGTAATCACCATTTGATAGTTGAATTTGATCTCTCGGTAAAACATCCATGGACAAAGTCCAAATGCCAAACCACGTAAAATCTTTTTTTTGGATGAAAAAACCACGTAAGTTTTCAGGAAAAAAGTCAATTTGAACACCTAATTTCCAACCACCGAAAAATAGTAGCAGGGCTTTCACATATTCAATAGGTTAAACCTAGCAAAATGTCTACGCTAAAAGGGTTTGTTGAAATTCCAAAGGAAAATTACGCATTGTCAAGAATCAAAAGTCCTAAGAATCAAAATTTGGGAAAAAGAATAGTGATTTCAAAAAGCGAGCTACAACACAATAGCGATTTCAATTCAATGTTAGCTAATAAACCCTAATCAGATGAACTCTGTTAAAAGTAAGATGTACATTGACAAAAACGAGGAACAATAAATATGGAAATAGAAAATTTCGTAAGGAAAACCAACCGTTGATTGGATAGGAGGCGGCTCGATATCAACGGACCGGATCGACATCTTAGCGATCTCGGATATGGCGGCCTCTCTGATGCCGGGAACATCACTGGTCAAGTCCTCATACGCAGCCTCGAAAGCCTCCTGCCAGAAACGCGGTAATCTAATCCGACGGCTGTTCGTGTACACATCCCACATGTGCTTCACCACTTTTTCCCTTTCCTCCATCTCCTGTCACCAGAAAAATTCAACCAATACCATACAATGCGTCAGATTCCGGCCAAGATCCAGCTCTATAACACACCTATACATGTATATATATGGCGAGAGAGAGAGAGAGAGATAGAAAGTATGAGAACGAACAAGGACGTCGAGATCGTCGTGGATGGGGGCGTCGATGTCGTCGGAGAGGCGGTTGAGGTTGCCGGCGGACCAGCGGAGGGTGACGGTGCCGGTGAACATGGACCAAAAGGCGAGGAGGAGAATGGCAGCCAATGCCCAGAACTTGTACCGACCTTTGCCGAATACACTCGCATCTGAGCTCTCTTTCTTCGTAGTCGTCGCTGTTGCCGTCGTTGTTGGAAGGGCATCCTCATCCTTCATTTCTTCTCCGCTTCAATCAAGCGTATATATATATATAGAGAGAGAGAGAGAGAGAGAAGAGCGATTTGTCTATTTCGGCATTGAAGGTGATGGCTAGTTGTTTTTGTTAAGCTCTCTAGTCGGAAACTCAGATTTAGAACGAAATTTAGACGATGGCGAGACAGAGAGATAATTACATATTATGGGGTCTACCGCACCAAATGGACTCTCCAATCTATATTCTCCAGTGATATACTTTGGAAGTGTCCCCTTTTTCTTTTGTTTTTTTTGTTTTGTTTTTTTTCTTCACCATTTTGTTTAGACTTTAGATATTGGACTCAATTAATTTCTCAGACAAACATACAAGATTAATGAACATTAGTTAATGTTTATAATACATTTAACAAGAAAGTTCATCCACAAGAAAATTAGAATGTAGACTCAAAACCTTGTATTTACTCATGCTATAGATATAAGGGCATTATATTTTCAAATTCGTTTTGGCTTTGTCAATGCGTTTCATGGTTTATTTTTGCAAATCTTTTAGTCATAAAAAGACGCGGATGAAGAAAAAAAGAATGTGAAAATAATTATACTTTTCTTTTTATCCATAAATAAAAACAAAAACTTGTGCCATCAAGTAGAAACTCTTGCCATCAAGAGTCTTTCTTTTTTATCCATAAATAAAATACAGAAATTCTTGCCATCAAGAGTTTTTTAATCTAAAACATTAGTATTTTTTTTCTTCTAATCTAATATATATTTAGAACAGAGTAACGTCCAAAGTAGCCATGTGGCCTTTTTTTGTGTGCAACCACATGGCACTTTATTTAATTTTCAAATCATTTTTATTTTTGTAATAATTTTATTTAATACACAAACCAACCTAACTTCCTAACAATTATGGTAAAAGTTATTTGGAAAAACATGAAAATGTTTGAAAAACTGTGAAAACACACTTTTTCATGCAATGATTGGGTTATTAATAGCAGCTTAACATGTACCCTTGTGGCACACGTTAAGAAAACCCTATAAAGAACCTAAACCAACATAATATTTGCAATAATTATCTTATAATGAATCTTAAATCAATAACTAATCAATGATGATGATCAAGTATGTGCTCTTATAATTTATATCAACACCCACATTGAAAGTTATACTTTATGCATTAGTAGATTTCGAGTATATTGGGCCAATGCATATAAGGTATAATCCCAAATATATGATGCTGATATAACTTATATCAACGCATACTACCCTGATCGGAATTGAACTAAATAATATCTTTTTTTTTATAAAAAAAAAAAAATTTTATTGGAGATTTTGAAAAAAAAAATGATAATTATTTTTATTCTTAATTTTTTCTTGGACATAGGAATTTAAACACTTTTAAATTTTTGTAATTAACAATTAGTTTTGAATTTAAGTATTCTAATATTTATTATTCTCGTATAATAATTTTCTTATTCGCATTTGATTCAGTGCATCATACGGGCCACTGCTAAGTATCCAATAAACATATTGAAAACAGCAAATTCTCACAAATTTTTTTTTTTTTTGAGAGAAATTTTGAAAGTATATGGCCTATGTATGGAGCATCTCTACATTCGATTCCTTTGTGCTGGTCCATTCATTTTCCTTTGGGTCGTACCAGATCCTTCGTGATCCAACAATCTAAGTGCTGGATTGATCAAGCCCATCAAATGAATCGGGTCCAGCCCCAGCCCAAATCTAACCTGCCCAACCACAACCCTAACCAAATCACAAATGATAGGAGATAACTAGATGGTAAAGGATGGGGCAAAAACAGTTCAAGAATTTTAAGATTGCAACAAATCACATTTGCAACATTTGGGTAGAGGAATCAAATCCAACATTATAATCCCAAGTACAATCGTAAAGGTTTACATTTCAAGAATCGGGTGCAGATGATTATGAATTGATGGATGCTATTGCCACCTCAAATGTGACAATATCTTTTTCAACGGTAACCAAGAGGTAATAAACATTCTCTGGTCTACACGCTTACATTGGTACTAAAGCTAAGAGGAGAGAAGATGATGGCATCTTTTTAAGACTTGGAATCTCCTATAAAAGAAAGGCTGCACTTCTCATTTGACATTGAAACCACTACATTGAGTGCTGCACCCGACATCAAAATGAAATGGAATGAGATTTCCATTTCATTTTCTTTTGGGTCGTACCAGATCTTTCGTGATCCAACAATCTAGGTACTGGATTGATCAAGCCCATAATATGAATAGGGTCCTGCCCCAGCCCAAATCTAACCTGCCTAACCACAACCCAAACCAACCACAAACGAACCACTTCCCCAGTTCCCGTAAACCCACCCGCAATCTGTAACAAGGAAACGAAACGATAAAAAATGAAGTGCCCATACTGCGCGGCGGCGCAAGGGCGCTGCACCACCACCTCCTCCGGCCGATCCGTGACGGAGTGCACCTCCTGCGGCCGAGTCGTAGAAGAACGCCAATCCCAACCCCACCACCTCTTCCACCTCCGCGCCCAAGATTCCCCTCTCTGCCTCGTCACCTCTGACCTCCCCTCCCTACCCCACCACCACCACCACCACAACCACCAAGCCCAAACCCAACAAGACCAAGAAGAAGACCCCTTCCATCCCACCGGCTTCATCACGGCCTTCTCCACCTGGTCCCTCGAGCCCACCCCATTCTTCGCCCGCTCCTCCCTCTCCTTCTCCGGCCACCTCGCCGAGCTCGAGCGTGCCCTAGAAACATCATCATCATCATCCTCTTCTTCTTCTTCTTCTTCTTCTACTTCCTTGCCGTCTTCGACGAGCTCGTCTGGGCCGGCGGTGGTGGTGGATAATCTGAGGGCTTATTTGCAGATAATTGATGTGGCGTCGATATTGGGGCTGGATTACGATATATCGGACCACGCGTTTCAGTTGTTCAGGGACTGTTGTTCGGCTACTTGTTTGAGGAATCGTAGTGTGGAAGCTCTAGCCACTGCTGCCCTTGTTCAAGCCATCAGAGAGGCACAGGAGCCTCGAACCCTTCAGGTACATATACTTATATATACATACAGTGTTCCTTGTTTATCTGAAGAATTAGGATTTTGATTGTGTGCTGATATTGTTCTAATTACCCTAATGGCTCGTTTGTTTGACCGGAATGGAACCAAATGGAAATGGAATGAGATTTCAATGGTGAGCCGGCCGCGATAACAGAGTAGAGGACACTCATTCCATTCCCGTTCCCTCTGATTCTGGCCAAACAAACGAGGGGTAATGGAAATGGTTGCAATTGGTATTTTTATGCTGTTAACTGAGTGTATGAACGTGAATGCGTCATTGTTTTGAAATCAGGGACTCTTACGTAGTGTTGTTTTTTCCTCCTTTCTTATAATCAATGCACATTTGAGTGGAATTGGAAGGCATATAATTTTCTCTCTTAATCGATGTTCCTTTGTGTCGAATTGGAGCATATATGCGATTTTGATAAATTAGATACTGAAAGTTAAAATAAAGGGTAGTGCTACATTGACCAACTCTGCACTACATTGACCAACTCCCAAATTTGCTTGCTCAATTGATGTGGTGGCTGATGTGGCAGCCATGTGGGCTGATGAAGCATATCACGTCTATGGCCACATCACGGCACATCACTTGCCATGTGAATTGGGCAAGCATATTTGGGTAAAAAGTTGGGCTCTTTTGCATTTTCCTAAGATGAATTATGGTAAAGTACACACCATTGAGTCGTAGGGTCAGTGTTTATATATATCTATTTGAGAGCTCAAATCTTGGGTGGAAGGTAGTTACTACTTGGGGGTGGGAGAAATTCCTTCATATGCCTACATGGAGTGTATATTTGCCATGAACCTAATTTAAATTTCACGATGAAACTATTTTGCTTATTGTTCCCTTTGTTCCCTTTGTTTCCCCTGGAAATCATTTCTTGGCTGAAAAATCACTTTTAATCGAATTTTTATGGCACCAAATTAACTATTCTGATTGCTTAAAATTTCTACAATATTCCAGATTCTTCAACATTCTAATTGGGTTATTTTATTAAGTTAAAAGGTAGTAGTCTCTAATGTTTTTCTCCGATATAGAGATAAAGACATACACTACCATAGCCAACCTCGTTGCCATGGCTTTAAGTAGTGGACAAGGACAAGACCTTCATGTATTGGGCAACATTAGGTGTGGCCGGTGGCACTCTTTTTTGAGTACTTAGCATCATAAGTTATAATTTTACTGATTCATGGTGACAGAACTCACTTTTTAGTTCTTGTTTTGTATCCTTTTTGTGGTTCTTAGCACAGGATTTCCAATGGTTCCCATCAATTAACTTTTGAAGCATTTCTTTGATAATCTTTTGTTGCTTGTAGTTAAATGCTTGAATAAATATGAAATGTTGCCTCTTGTAAGGTTAGCCCATATAATAATGCTCCTCTGTGAGTTGTGTGTTAATTCTAAAGTTGTTATCACCTAGTCTCTCTGTAGTATAATAGTATAGAATCTCTAATTTTTTTCTTAATTGATAATTATAGAGCCATCTCTAACCTGAACATCTTCCTTAATATAACAGGAAATCTCAATTGCTGCTAATGTTCCCCAGAAGGAGATTGGTAAGTACATCAAGATATTGGGAGAAGCTCTACAACTAAGTCAGCCTCTTAACAGCAATTCCATATCGGTCCACATGCCAAGATTTTGCACGCTCCTTCAACTCAATAAATCTGCTCAGGTACTTGTCCATCTTGCTAAGATTTGGTGTAGTTATATTTGGGAAGTAGAAATGGGATATGTGACTAAAAAAATGAGTGGAACACAATATCAGAAAATTGTTTAAAATGGAAACTTTATGAAAAATTGTGTTGCCATGGTTTGGAAGTAGTGATACCTAGACAAGTTATATGCAAGAGATTCTACCTAATTCTGCATAATTTTTTTTTTTTTTTAATCGGCCAATTCTGCATAATGTTAAGAAGACATTTGTGAACATGTTTCATAGATGTCCGTTATAAGTGGTTCCAGAAAATAGCTGAGAAGTTTTTTGGTTGCTTCCTAGGCATCTAAGATGTTTCATTAAATTATCTAGAGGTTTCTGATAGTCTCAGACATGGATAACCCATGATAGATACTCCATTGGCTATGTTTGGTTGTTGAGAAATCAGAGCAAATAAATAAGATAAAAAAAAAGGGGGGGATGTTGTAACCTTACAATAATCTTCGTTATTTGGCCTGAGCCCATTGCATGATGGTTAAGGCATATGTAGGGGAGGGGTGGAGAATGGGGTTCAAGTCTAATGTTGACAAAAACAAGAAGGAAGTTTCCATTATTTTGCTTCTGAGGAAAAAATCTACTTACCTAGCTGAGTTGAGTCATTATTATTATTATTATTATTTTCTAAGGAAGCAAGCAGCAGAAGATTACAAGAATGTGAAAAAATCTCTTTTCACATTCATTTTTGATTCATTTTCTTTTCCTCAGTTTTCTTTTCAACCAATTGGAGGCTCACGAAGTACAATCTAATGTAAAAGGAAAAAAAAAACTCCCTTGTTCATCTCTGAAGTTCACATGCACAAGAATTCTTTTACCCTTCCTGTTATTTTCCTCTGATCAAATTTGACCATAATTAACCCATGATGACGTTTGTAGGAGCTGGCTACTCACATTGGAGAAGTCGTGATCAACAAATGCTTCTGCACTCGCAGGAATCCTATTAGCATCTCTGCAGCTGCTATATATTTGGCCTGCCAACTCGAAGACAAACGCAAGACCCAGGCAGAGATTTGTAAGGTGACAGGTTTAACTGAGGTCACTCTTCGAAAAGTCTACAAGGAGCTATTGGAGAATTGGGACGATCTGCTCCCATCTAATTATACTCCAGCTGTACCTCCAGAGAAAGCATTTCCCACAACTACAATTGCCTCGGGCCGTTCTTCAGTGCCTAAAGTCGATGTAGTTGAAGTAGCATCTTCTATGGACAGAGATAAGCAACCTGAAATGAAACCAAACAAACCAAGTGAGGTCTTGGATACATGCCACCAGGCAAGAGGCCAAGAGGACACCGAAACTAAAGGTAATTCTCAAGGCCCCCAAACCTCTGTGTTGAACAGGGCCCCGACTTGCTGGCAGCCGCAGCCTCCAACTGGGACTTCTGGATTTAGGACAGTAGGAGATCAGAAGAGTCAGAATGCTAGTAGAGGAATTGACATCAATGAGGCACAACCTAACCCTCAAGAGTTAGAGCAGAAGATAAATATCGAGACAAAGGTTGCTTCCACTTCTCTAAGGCCAAACCCCTTTTCGAGTGCCCCAGCTTCAAGTGCGAGCTCCATCACCTGGCCATTTCGGCCCCCACCTCCATCAGGGCCTTCTCCATTTGTTCGAGTTGCAAAAACACAAAAGGGTGTGCCTGGTTATGCAGAGCTTAAAGGAACTGGGATTCAAAACGGAAGTAAAAATGCTGACCGTGGGGATACCTAGAGGCAAAAGTGCAAAAAAAGACTGCACTTTTCTATTGTATATAATTCTACAACATCTAAAAATATTAGTTGTTGCAACTTCTGTAAGTTGGAATTTCAGTGCATAGTGGCATACATCTTGATGCCCAGTTGTCTCAGATTCGAACGGAGCTCAGTTTTTTGTAACCACTGTTGTTTCCTTCGCAGCTGACTACGCTTCATGAAACAGTTTACATTTTACAATGGTTGGTTACTTACCTCACAGCTGGTCTCTTGGACTTGATGTTCATGCTTGTAACTTGTTCCAATCCTACCTCAAGTGAGTATTTAATCCACTACTACTTTGGATCCATTTGTCCACTTTGCATAGACTTTTATCTTAGACTACTTTCTCTCATCTTATTCATTCTCAATCGGCAGGCTCTACCTTCTTGAAATTCATTCTTTGTCCACGCTGTATTTCTTGTATTGCAGCTCAATTCATTTTGGCCATCCTCATTTCAACCGAACTCATCTTTTTCGCATGTTTTTGACAGCCTACCATTGAGTATTATAGAGCATATTTGGCCTTAAATGAGTAGAATATGTACTAGCATCGCATCAGGTGGTCTAATGGCCCCGCTGGCCCGAGCTTGGCCAACAGGCTCTTGTGCTTGAATTTGAGTCCCTAGTTCCCCACTAGCTAATACCAGCAAATACAGTAGTTATCCTGGTTGGTTGAAGGTTGCCACCCACTCTAACCTTTTTATCCTTTTACCTCAAAGAAATTGAGTGTTAGGACCTGTTTGGGAACTTTAAAAACTATATCAAATTAGAGCTAATCCATAACTGTTATATGGTTTTTAAAACTATGTTATGCCTTGTTTTCAAAAGAAAGCTAAACTTATTAGCAGGCAAAAAAGAAAAAAAACAAAAAAAACATACCAAATAGTGTAAAATAAAAATTAATCAGATTTATCTTTAATTGACTAAATATTCAAATTTGTCAAACATCACTCGGGCCTTTTTGGGAACTTCAAAAATTGGGTTCATAACTGTTGTATGGTTTTTAAAAAAACCAAGTCATAGTTGGTTGGAAAAAATCTGTGTTTATATCTTATTTTCATAACAAATCTAAACTAACTAACAAGAAAAAAAGATTTACCAAATGTTGTGAATAAAATACTGGTCAGACTTGTCTTCAACATATCAAGTTTTCAAGTTTGTCAAATAACTCTTTCAGCTTATTAAAAGAAAGATCTAGTTCTTTCTCAGGCTGTCTAAAGCCGAATGCAAACATTTTCCAGGCTCCATCCATATGTGATTCTTAATTCACGATTATCGAGACTATGTCTACATCGTGTATTGAAAATTTGAAAGGGGAAGTGGTCACCAAAAGTAATCCCCCCAATTTTGAAATGGATAACGAGACATATAACGCCAAAGCCAACAGCGATGTGGGCTCATAATGCACTACTCAGTCCGCAGTCCCAATAATGCATTCTCGCTACGAAACAAGCCAACAAGAAAAGCAAGCTTCACATATAATTGTCGTTCTTGCTGTCATTATTGTTATGGGTTAGGTTAGGGTACAAAATTTTTTACAACAGGTTGATGATGTTTTATATCTTTACCCCATCCAATGGTTAGATAATTACCTAATATTTGCCTTGAGGTTGGTTTTTATTTGGAAACCACAAAAATGGATGGCATAAAATTATTGTAAGAATTTTTACAAATATATTGTTACCTGAGGTGGTCCTATTATTAATTTTTGGGGGAATTTTAAATTGATCGGGTTACGGGAAAATAATTAAAGTTCAATACAAATTAATACTAACTTCTTAGTAAATAAATATTAACTCAACTAAGAATGAGGTTAAACATTATCCAAGTTTATTATGAATATTTATTAATATGGAGTGCGTCTAAGCATCTCTCTTAAATATACTTGGATCAAATGGGAGGATTTCTAAATTACTTCAAAACTAGCTTGAGCGGCAATGATTTAGATGGCTCAAGCTCAAATGATTTCTAAAGCTCGAATACAAGCCAAATCTATAAGCCCTTTTTCTTTTTCCTTTTTTTTTTATTTAATAATATTTTCCTTTATTCGATAATAGAATTTCTAAGCCTATTTAACAGTCCCTCTTTTAGGGGGGAAAAAAAGGGATTGGAGAGCTGTACGGCATAGACCTATGGGATTAGTATCCCCCAAAAAAGAGGGAATTATAGATTGGTCAAATCATAAAACGAAGTGGAAGTTAGGGTATTTCACTTTTTCATAAGACGTAAATCCAAATAATTACTACTATCTAGTAGTGTTGATTAGCATAATTCTCCAGTAAACCCGATCCCGGGCAAAATATTATTATCCAAAACCCTGGTTGGCTGGTCCGAGCATTACAAAATTGTAACATTGATCCTCCCTTGCCCAAAACCAAGAGTTGTTTAGTTACTCATATTTTTTATGAGGTCCCTGCTGGCACTTATCTAATTGTAGGGCCGAAGGCTGTTGAATTTGTGTTGCAATCCACAAAAATATCAGGGACGTGGTGGCTGAAATCTGTGGCTGCCAACTTTGCCTACTACAAATCATAGAGTATCATTACGCTTTCTCCAATTTTTTAAATACGTAACGTAAAATAAGTAGTAACTTTAATTTACATGCAGGCATCAGGAGATTTGATGATGCTTGGCACTCCGGCGTAATCAGTTCCAATTATGTAGTACAATGAGAGGACCTTTAATTAACGTTTTGCATGGAAAACCCATGTTCAAAGATGAGTCAGCTTTCTCTTATTTATAAGAGAATTATTTATTATTATTTTTTGTCTTTATATATTTGCACTTTGGGGCAATGACTCAACTAGGGAGATTCTAATGGAGACACCTCAATCGTTGGTTTTTTTTTTTTATTTTTTATTTTGACAATCAATATATTGAATTTACCTTTATCCCAAACCTTTCATATGATCAAATATCAGCAAGTGGGTACAAATACTTTTCATAAACTTAAATTTAAAATCACTTATTTAATAAGGGAGGAAAATGTCATTAGATTTTGTATGGAATAATTTTTTTTTTCATAAAACACCTTTCTCTCCTTCCTTTTTTTATATTTTTTTGAAGAGTGTTAAGGATAAAAATTAGGAATAATTATAGATTGATCCCGTTATGGACAAATAATTACACATCAATACAAATGACGATTATATTAAATAATTACTAACTTAACTAAGAATGACTGCTAATTATAATTATTTCCTGGTAGCAGGACCAATCTATAATTCCTTCTAAAAATGATTTTGTGTGCTTGGTGCAACACACCACTTTCGAATCAACCCATCACATGTTGATTGTGTGGATTTCAAAATGAGAGGTTTTCTTTTTTTCTTTTTTTTTTCCCCATTTTTGGAAGGTTTTAATGTCACTATTATGATACCAACTGAGAAGTTAGCATGCGCCTTCTAAGTTTTAACTCAATCGTGGCATGGTTCTTGTCTTAGTGGGTTTTATTACTTGTTTTGGTGGGTTCTTTACGCATTTATTGTCTAGTGGACCTTAAGTGGATTTAGAGTTGACTCGTAGGGTTTGCTGTGCATATCTTCTTCTTGGTTTAGGGAAAACCCCTATCCTTGGTATAATCTTGTTGGGCGATCATGTAAAATACTTGTATTCTGTGTTCTTATTGTCTTTGTTAAATTTTTTTTTCATTAATTTTTTGCATGCAACTAAAATCTGTCAAATCTTTTTTCATTAATTGTCACCGAAACTATAAAGCTTGCGGATTGACAAAAAACTAAATCAATCTTGTGTCCATACATTAAATTTTTTAGATTTCCTAATGCCTATAAGAAGTCAAAAAATAAAATTATTTTTGAAAAATATTTTATCATAAAAATGAACTTATAACATGATAGGTCTAATTTCTTTTGGATACTGACGAGATTTAAGAAAAAAATCGAAATCGAAATCAAAATGACAAATACTTAAAACTTCATGATTAGGTTTTAAGAGGATTGTAAGACAAATTAAACTAGTCATGTTGAATTCGATAATAAGCTTGATGATAAGCTTGTGCAAGCTTATTATAAGATTTGAGGATTCAAATTCAAACTTATTCATTAACTCTGTAATTTATTGAATCAACCTCGAATAGAATATGATTTAATTAATTAAACATAAATATTTTAAATAACTAAATTATTCGAGCTCAATTCCATAATATTTCTATATACACTAGTTATAGCACACGTGCGTTGCACGTGAATTATTTTTGCAAAAAACAACAATCAACATAAAAATAATTTGTTCGTAAACAGTCATTAGTATAAAATCTTATTATATTTTGGTCTTTGAATAAGTAACATCAATGTATGAAAAATCAATAAAAACATACAAATATGAATCATGATCACCGGTCCAGTGTGCCAACATAGTTGGAATGCTGGTTTCCTCTATGATCTTTTATGCTCTTTTTCCTTTTTTTTTTTTTTAAAAAAAAAAATCATAATCACCCATCAAACCAAACATAAAAAAAGTATAGTATATGAAAAAAAAAAAAAAATAGTAGAAGAACAACTCCAAATACCTAGCAAAGACATTGTAGAAGAAGACCTAGTTATAACATACTTTTTGTTCCCCCTAATTCTCCACTAATGTATTTTCTTCCAAAAATTGCTATGTTGTACCCATCATAGTCTTCTTTGTGATACTTAAACACATTAAATTTTTTAAGAAAGTTTTATCAAATTTAATTAATTTAATATCAATTTGTTTTATTATCAAGACCCTAACAATAAAATAACTCTACCCAACAAATCTAAGTACAACTATTTTATTTCTTTCAAAACAAAAACATAAAAAAAAAAAAAAAAAACTGTCATCTTTTATTTTATTTTCTTTCATTTTCTCAATAAAAAGGAACAATACCAAGACCTCCCACAACAAATCATGCATGCAAATCTAGAAATTGAGTAAATAAAATAATTCTTACAACATTTAATTATTATTTTTTTAAAGGAAGAAAGCAAAATTTGGTTCAATTATTCAAATCCAAAAATTTAACAAACCAAAGCTAAATCATAATTATAAAAATTCAAGGAAAACACCTAAAAAAATTTAAAGAAATATCACCACATATATCATATGTAAATACATTTTCTTGAACTATTAAAGTTATATAGGGTTCTTAATTAGGGATGTGCAAAAAAACGCCTAATCCGCCAAACCAAACCAATCAGCTCCATTATGCGCTAACCCAAGCGGTTTAAAAGAATAGGTAAATTGGTTTGGGTGGCTGGAGCAATAAATTTGGCGGGTCGGTTTGGTTTGGTTGGTGGGTTGAACTTGTCAAACCGCTAATAAACCAACCCAACCCATATAATTTAAATGAAATATGATTGCATAAAATTAATTTCTCAGAAGAACAAAATTAAATAAAACCTAATGTGATTATTAGCATTCAAACCAAAACCCAATTCAACAAATTTCCAGCACAGTACCATATATCTATTATAATTTGTAAAGCAAAACTTACCAGAAAAGGGAGAAGTCACTGTCAATGGAAAAGATGGAGAGAAGGTTGAAGCTACTCTTGATGGAGAAAGTAGAATTTACAATCCGACTTTTTATTTATTATATATGAATTATGATTTCCATTTCCTTAAAATTCCTATCTGGGTTTGGTTTTGTTTAATTATTATACGAATTATAGTTTCCTTAGAATTCTTATTAAGGAATGTGCTTTATATTGCTATATTTCCTATATATGCAGAAGAGTAGTTGTATAGTTTCCTTAAAATTTTTATTAAGGTGTGTGTTTTATATTACTATATTTTCTATATATGCATATTAAAGTATGTGTTTTAGAATTATAGTTTCCATATTCCTATAAATTTATATGTATTATATAGGAATTATAGTTTCTATTTCCTTTTCTATTTGTGTTTTATATATTAAGGTATGTGTTTTACAATACATTAAGGTATGTGTTTTAGAATTATAGTTTCCATATTACTATATTTCCTATATATATATGCAGAAAGATGGGTAGTTGTGTATTTAAAAATTAAAATAAAAATATATTAGTCAATCAAAAGTTTTTCTTACATTCATCTTTTTATGGATAGTATAGATATAATAAAAAAAACTCGTCTAAGTTCATGTTTAGATTAAGGGAACAATTTGAAGTTAACTTTTGAATTATGCATATACAATCTTAAATTTTATTTTGGTGCCATCAAAAAATAATAATCATTTGCCTTTGTTTTTTCTGTTTTCCCCAAAATCAAAAAGTAGTAATCTAGTCAGCAGCAAGTCAGGTGTGAACCCAAACCTACTAAAGTCAAGGGGCATCCGTATTTTCGCAAGTTTCAAAAAAAAATAAAAAATAAAAAAATAATAATGAGCCATCCATTGATTCCATTCATCGTAATGCTTTGCTAATCCTCCGTCAATTTCCCACTCCTCACAACTCTAGGGCATTCCCGTAATTCCCTTAAACTCCGGCGTCATTCCTATAACCTACCCGATATTTACACCGAAGAGAGACGTGTCGGACATGGCGAAAGAGCGAGATCCTCTCTCTCCACCCCTTCCCTCAACCAATCCACATCCTTCTCAGAAACAAACACACCAAACTCGAATCTCCACCGCCCATTCCCTCCACGTCACCGATCCGTGCCTTCCCAATCCAACGGCCTCAAATTCTCCACTAAAACACAAACTCAAACCCACCCCACTTAAACCACACTCCCACCATGGTTAGGTTAAAACTCCGAACCCTTGTCACGAGAACCCGACTCGATTGCCAGCTCTCCCGCTTAGTCTAGAGGTGTATCTCACTCGCAACAATTTTTAGAGAGAGAAAATCCAGATAGAGAGAGAGAGAGAGGGGGGGAAGACACAAAGACGTATTCTGGAAACTAGGGTTTTAAGCCGTTCGTTCTCATCGATTTCTGAATCTAGGGTTAGGGTTTTCCATGAAAGGTGTTTCAGAAATGGTGTATTTCGCTTGATATTCTCTGCTTTGAAGCCATATCCATCTACCTATCCATCTACCTATATATATAACATATATACGCATATATAGTTGTTTCTGGGATAATCATATTGTATGAGATATAGGGTTTCGTATTTGATGGATGAGATCTGGGAGAGAGCGGTGGAAACAGCTCTAGACGGCCAAACAGATTACGCCTCCGTTCGAACCCTAACCCTAGACGGAGCAGTGAAGTGCGCGCAAGGTCGTCTCCCTCCTCCCAGCCTCTTCGAGAAATTCCAGAACCTTCAACATCTATCGATCGCCAACACCGGCGTTTCGTCGCTCGAGCAGTTTCCGCGTCTTCGGAGCCTCCAGAAGCTCATCCTCTCCGACAATCGCATCGCTGGCGGCCTTGAATTCCTCGTCGAGGCGGGCCTCGACTCGCTTCGAGACCTCGACCTCTCGAATAACCGCATACAGTTTGTAGAAGATCTTGGGCCGCTTGCGCAGCTTAGGCTGGTGTCGCTTGATCTCTATGAGTGCCCTGTGACGCGCATAAAGGATTATCGGTCTAGGGTTTTCGGATTGATTAAATCTCTGAAGTATTTGGACAAGATGGATGCAGAGGAGAATGAGAGGCCGGAGTCGGATGATGAAGAGGACGAGGAAGAGGACGAAGAGGATGATCCAGGGAGTGGGGAAATCGATGGCGAGGATCACCCGTATAGAACTGTAAATGGCCATAGTGGTGGATATGAAGGGATTGTTGATGTTGATGAGGATGAAGAGAGCGATGCCGACGAGGAGGAGACTGAGACGGCCAGAAATGGGTTGAATCAGTCGTCGCATCATCCGTCCAATGGTTTTCGAGTGGTCCATGCAGAGGACGGAGAGGAGGATGATGAGGAGGAAGGTGAGGATGGAGAGGAGAATGATTCAGGGGAGGAGATCGATGAGGAGGATGGTGAAGACGATGAGGTGGTAGAAGTTCATGATATTGATGACAGTGATGATGAAGAAGATGGGGTTGAAGATGATGACGACGAAGACGAGGATGATGACGATGAGGATGAAGAGGAAGTGGACAATGAAGAGGGGGATTTAGCAGAGCCGGAGAGTACAGGCCGTTTGACGAGCACAGAGGGGGAGATTGATGGGCACGAGCAGGGGGAGGATGATGGCGAGGAGGATGATAATGGAGAGACTGGCGAGGAGGAAGAAGAGCGGGGTGTAGAAGTGGATGGTGAGTTTGATGATGAAGAAGAGGGCGAGGAAGAGGTGATGATCCCCTTCTTATTGCAAAAAACACTTTCCTTCGCTATAATTTAGTAGAAATTGCATTTGATTCATTCATTCTTTGCCCATTTTGATGATTATTGTTTGGATTTTGTTATGGGATTAATTGTTTGAATGCTGTTGTGATTTAGGTCTATTGCAGACGTGGAGGGAAGATGACTGCTGTGATATTTAACTTATATGTGGCTATTGTTGATTGGTTCCATTGTATTTTCATTTCTGTTTTCTGTGTATTTATGTGTATCTGGTAGAGTAATGAGTTTCCTGAATTAATTTATATGTGCTTCTTTCTAGCTTTCTGTTGTCTGCATGTAGTATGACAAGCAGATTTGCTATCTCAAAGTTTATATTGGGCTTCATGGCTACCATATTACCTTGCCTGAAAATGCTGCTAGTACTCGTGTGAACTATTTTTAGTTAATGATTTTCTCGCATATAATGAAATAATTGATGCAGTGAAATTTGTTATCTTCGAGCCAATATTCTCATTATTTCCTTTAATGGAATAAGTGTTCCTCATTGAAATTTTAGTTTGTTCTTTATTTTTTCAACTAATTATTGTAGACTGATACATTTTTAGTAGGGTGTATCTGGTTCAGGTTAAAAAATATGGGCTTTTGGCGTATCTTTGAATTTTAGAAAATTTTGATAATGCAAATGAATAATAAAACCAGTCATTTTCTGGTATTCATTTTTCTTGAACGAGATTTTGAAATGAAAAATATTGAAAACAACATTTTGACAGGGAAAGGTGGTGTTGTCAGGTGCTGTTTTTATAACTGATGAAGTTTTTAAAAAATAGTTATAAAACTGCACTTCAAGTTGCACTGTCTATATCATTCTTTTTGCTGTTTTGAAAATGAAAAATGGCTTTTGAAAATGATACCAAGGCACAGACTTGGGTTATAATGTGGAGGGAATTTGTTAATGATTTGTGACGTTTTTGCTTCTTATTCTTACTGATATTGTTGATCGTATTTTGTCAGGTTGAATCTACTATTTCTTTATGTGGTTTTTACAGCCCTGGTTACAGGACGGTCATTGCTCCTATAAATCTTCCACCCCCCTTTGCAGATAACATTAAGCGCTTGAATTGTGGTTAATTTTGAAGTAGAATATCTTTATTGACATACTTTTGGGCCTGTTTTAGTGCATCAAGTCAGGTTCCTTTGTATTGTTGCAGTAGCCATATGTTTTATTGGGAATGTATTTAGATCTTGGCAATTTATGTAGTTTCTGTGGACCGATTCTTATATGCCAGTTTATGGGGAGATACAAATTTGAAAATTTTGGACCATCTTTATATGTCACTCAAATTTCAGTTTATTAATGGCTTTGCATTTATTATTTTGTGAATACTTTTCTGCTGTTCTTAATAATGGATTTTTTCTTGGAGTTTGTTTCAGTTATATATTAGGTTGCGTCATAGCATCATATTGGGGTTTGGAGTGTTTCAATTAAGATAAAATAAGTTTGCTTTTCCACGTTAGCCTCCAACGTTGTTCTTGTATTTTTTCCCCTTTTCTTAGGGTTATTTTGAGTATGTTCTTGTGCGCTTTGATGTTGATGTATGTTATGATTTGTTGATTTTGATTTTGGCACTATTACTCTGGTTCGTTGTTGTATTTTATGTACTGAGTAAGCTATTACTCTTATTTAAGCATTGTTGCAAATGTACATACTTCTTTTTCTGTTCTTGATTGAAATTGATATGATATGTTGATCGTGAAATTCCCCTTATTTATTTTTTTGCTGGGTTGACTGTTCTCTGTTAAATTAACTGACTGGTTTTTTTATTTTAATTGGCAGGAAGAAGATTGTGGCGCAGGCTACCTAGTTCAACCGGTGGTGCAGGCTGAAGGTGATGCTGGAGGCATTGACATGGATCCAGTTAATGAAGAAGAAGAGCTTGAAGATGAGGAAGAGATTGAAGATGATGACCAGGATGGTGAAGTTCAGCTACCAGCACCATCTTCTTCTTCACAACTCAAGAGGAAGAGAGATGAAGACCTAGATGATGACGATGATGAAGGCGGTGATGATGAGGAAGAAGACGATGTTGTTGAGCCGACTAAGTCATCATCGAAGAAGCACCGTTAACTCTTGTAGATGTTTCATGTTTTTTTTTTTTTTTCTTTCCTTTTTATGTCTTTTGATGCATGGAAAACAGGGGAGAACTTCAACTAGAGTTAGATTGGTTTGTAGACTGTTAGTGAATATCTTTTGGACAAATATTTAGGGAAAGGGAAATTGTCTATTGGGTGGTGGCATATGATGTTCAAAAAGTCGTTAGTGTTTTGTCCCCGCTTACTTTCCTCACATAGCCGTTAGTTTGGTATTTTCAAATGACAGTTATGAGCGGTTCACAAGCCTATTCAGGGTTCAGTTTCTAAAGGGGGGATATGGAGGGAAAGAAAAAAACTCATACTATATCTTTGTTTTTTCTTTTGTTTGTTCAAGCAGTTTTTTAAATGGCTTGTAAAACGCTTGTAGATAGTTTCTATCCTTGCTGTTACATTCAATCAAGTGGGCTTCAGTCTTTGACGTGGTCACTACTCATTACTTCAGCTTACCAATAATATTCTGACACGTGTTACTTGTTGTTGCTTTAATTAATGGTTGCAATATGCAGGTTTGTAGGTCAGGTGGGCAGTTAGAGAATTGAGGGTGATGAAGCTTTATTATGATCCTTTGGAGTCACGTGATACACAGGTGCCAGTGCTGTGCTTGTTGAGGGTTCACTGCTGTGTTTGATCTTAAGGGCAGGTGCATCCTTATGGTTAAATCTAATGGTTGGTGTTTCAAGCTATTCAGCACTTTAGCTAATTGGTAAATTCTATTTTAATGTTTTGAGGGAGAGTTGTCGGAAATCGGAATATAGGAGAATCGTACGAACCGCAGTACAGGTTGGAATCCAATAGATGCGTCCGCAAGCATCCTACGTTGGCTGCCTTTACAGAATGTATTTGTCGGTGTGATGAGCCAGCCTATTTCTTGTTGGAACACAGTTGAGCCTGGCTCAGCTCTAGCTTGAATAGCCTGATTAAGCTGATATGTGGTGAGTTGAATAGCCTGGCTCAGCTATGGCTGAGTTTGAATGTCTGCGTTTGCCTTTTAAGGAGTAAAGGGTTGAGCTGAGGCCAAGCTTGGGTGATCATAGGGAGGTCGGCTCGGTAGTGAGATAATTTTGACAGAGGGAAAGCAAGCTGGTGCGCCAGAAATATCCATGCGTGGGATTTCCACAAGCGACCACTGAGGTGTGTCATGTGCGTGGACTGAGCATCTCTTTGTAGCATTGGAAAATTTCAAACCCTGTAGGGGGGGGACCACTGGACCAGTATCCTTGTCTTCAACCTTGTTATGACACGTGGATTACCAATACTCCGTATTTGATTCGCATTCGCAGTCAAGAGAGAACGAAAACATCTATAATTGGTTACTCTCATAGAGGAAAGGTGGAAATAGGGTAGAACTTAAATTTTAGGCCATTTTTGGCTGTTCTTCGTTAAATAGCCAAAACTTAAATTTTTTTTTAAAAAAAAATTACTAAACTAAACAAAGCAAGAAAACAAAAAAAAATGAAAGAGAAATTTTTTTGGATAATGTCCGATTGTCCTCTGGAAAATTAACTTTTCAATTTTATTTATTTTTAAACGGCCAACTTTTATGATACATTAAAAAAATAATTTTTTGATTTCTGATTTTTGTCCAAGAAAAACAAAGTACTGAAAATAATATGTTCGTAAAACTTTTTATTTTTATTTTTAATTCTATTGTTTTCTGATAGCACATTTTTAGAAAGAGTTTTCAAAACAATTGGCCTAACCCACCCTCCAACCCTTTTGGTATCCTAAACTTTTTGTTATTTTTTGTCCGAGAATCACAAAGGTTGAAAACTTTTTGTTAGGGAACAGGTGCAGCCACAAGTGGGGTGGATTTTTGGCTATTCTCTGTTTTTTTAATTTCTTTCTTGGATCTCTTTTCAATCCAAAAGGCGAGTTTAAGTTGAATAGTTGGTGTTGAACTGTGGAAGAGAAGTAATAAGGTTATCAGACATGGTGTGGCCACCACTTCTATTATCTTCTTATGAATTCTTCTTTTCATCTTATACTCTCATGACAAGGAAAATGGTGAACATACTATGCCAGAATGTATGACTTCTCTGGAAAATTGGTCTTGAAAAAGTCACCTTCAAATTCATTTAGATTTTTTGATTGTGTGTTTCAACCGGAGTGAACAGGTTAATGTTCGTGGACACAATTAAAAGAAAAAAATTGTAAATTTGAATTGGTGTTTGTTGTTTCAAAAGAATTTGTTCACGGAATTTATAGGGTAGGATCTTTGTGTGATTATTGATCCAGTGATCGAGCGAGTATAATGTGTACGAATTTGAGAAAAATTCTTGATGCTTATAACAAAAAGACCTTGTAATATCAAATTTTGTATCAATACGTTTTGATAGTAAATCGTCGCAATCCATCAATACATAAGGTATGGCTTTCCAATACAATGATACCATAAAAAAAAAAAAAAATGGTACTAATGATAGAAAACATTTGACTCAAGAGTCTTCCCCTCTTAAGGTCACGCATGGGTGGATAAGGTGCGTTGGGTGATGGAGCGCCTTACCCTTACTCTTATGCATAAACCTTGAATGCCCCTCTCTCTCTCTCCTCTCTCTCTCTCTCTCTCTCTCACATCCACAAAAACAAAATTGGCAACACCAGCCAAAAGTTGCGACCATATGGAAGCCTCAAAGATGTTGCTGCTCTCTCCAACACCCATTTCACTACCCTCAACACACCGCAATAGTTTCAATACAAATTATAGAAAAACTGGGTCGCGCTTGCCAGTCAAGGTATTCTGCAAGGCAAAGGAGAGCAGCGACAGCAGCAATGGGATCATAGAGAAAGTAGCCATAGGGGGTGGGTTGGTGTCTGCACCAGTCATTGCTTGGTCTCTGTACACGCTCAAAACAACTGGATGTGGCCTTCCCCCCGGGCCAGGGGGCTCAATAGGTGCACTTGAAGGCGTGAGCTATCTAGCCGTTGTGGGAATCGTGGCATGGTCTTTGTACACCAAGACCAAAACTGGCTCAGGTCTGCCCAATGGACCTTTTGGATTGTTGGGTGCTGTAGAAGGATTGTCATACTTGTCCTTGCTTGCCATCTTGGTCGTGTTTGGGTTGCAGTTTTTTGAACAGGGCTCTATCCCCGGACCTCTCCCTGGTGACCAGTGCTTCGGCTGAGGGCCCTTTCTCTCTACCTTTTCTTTTTTTTTTTTGGGGTGTGAAGATAATGTGACATAATAGGGGCATTGCAGTTTTATCTGGTGTGTGTGGCCGTGGTTGATCGAAGGTGTCATTTTTATTTTTATTTTTGGATTACAAAGAAGATTTGTAATTGAAATGTTCAAAAGAAAGCCACGGGTGCATGTCCTGTACTGTCATTCCATCTTTATTTATTTCCATTACCCTTCCCGTAAAATGACTGTTGCTACTTTTCTCATAATTGTTTTACGAGATTCATCAACCGGCTAGTGTAGAATGCTACTCTTGTATCATTAAGTGTGAAGTATTTGAGATTTGACCTTTTCATATGTTGCTAGTTTACCAATTACCCATTAGCAGGCAAAAGAAGTCGTAATATTAGCAATTTAAAATGAAAAGCAGGCTAATAAAATAGGAATGGAGGGAGAAATTTTTATGGCATTCTCCGGTCATATATGCTCTAAAAATAAATTATCACCAAATTACTTTACCTTTTTTTTTTTTTTTAAATTGATAGAACTTATTCCTAATTGTCAGAATATCGCCAAATTGACATCGATACTTATATATGAACTTGAACATGAAATTATCCACTTAATAGATGAAGAAATTTAACCCTTGAGAATAGTGGAGATGACAACTATTGAATGCATAGGTTTCCAAGTAGATTATGCATTACAGAAAATTATTTTGAACTCAAACCTCAGCCGAAATTGACTTGGGATACCTCTTGTTTGAGAAGGAAAAAAAAAAAGAAAAGAAGATAAATTACAAGAAAACCCTATAACGTCTTGAGTCTTTTTCATATGATCTCCTAAAAAAAAAATGATTGTAATGTTTCCCAAATAATTTACAAATTCAGTAATTACTATCATTGGTTTTTTTTTTTTTTTTGATAAGGTAGTAATTACTATCATTGTTAAATCTCTATTTATAGAATTATCTAGAGTTGTGTGATGTTTTTCCGTCTAATTCTATAAATAATAATCAATAATAATGCTGATTGCTTAAATTAATAAACTGTTTGGGATGATATTGCGATCATTTTTATAAATAAAATAAAATAAAAAAGATTACGTGAAAACAGATTAAGCATTAAGGAATTTTTTTTGTAATTTAACCCAAAAAAAAAAAAAAAGGAGAAAATTGCTATTGGACTAGTAATACCATCTGCAACGCGTTACCTCTCCGCTCCGTATTGAAGTCTTAGAAGACTATAAGGCCTTTATAACACTAATAAAATAAAGTCAATCCTCACTCCTCAGTCATTTTCTAGGTCTAATACGAGAAGGGCCCAGCTTCCCTCTCTCTCTCTCTCTCTCTCTGTTTCTCTGTGGTGATCAAAGTCGACTTCACAGAGGTATGAGCGTTCTACTCATCCTTCCCCCTTATATCACTTCAATTCCCATGGTTCACACACACACACACACACACACACACACATATATATATCCATTATCATAAAGTAAATCGTGACCACGGAACTCCCTCATGATGTGCATTTTCCAGATCGAAAAGTAGGGTTTCTGTTTGTTTACTTTGACTTTCGTGTCAAAAGGTTCGATTGTATGAACTGATTCTCACAACCAAAACTCTCGATTAAGTGGTTTTGCGGGTTTTGCTCAATTTTCATTTGTTTTGCATTTCGATGGGTATGTGTTGCTTTGGGTTTTAAACTCAAGGTTAGGGTTTTTAAGCTCTGTTTGATTTTCTTTGATTATTTGTTTTTTTTTTAATTGTTGGATATTTAAGCCTCTGTTTGGTTCTCGGAAGGAATGGGAGAAAAAAACTGCTTTGAAAAGGGTTTCTCGTCATTTCCAGGAGCCAAACGGAGTGTTAGTGTTGCTTTGTTTGAGGCTGCATTTGGTTCTTAGAGAAGGATGAGACAAGAGAAAAGAAAATTCTAATCTCTTATAATTTCCGAGAGCCAAACAGAGTCTTAAAAGAATGGAAAGGTAAAGAAAATAAATGAAAGATCTCATAGCTAACACGGTGAGAAGACAGCAACATTAGCTTTTCTCTGAATTCCCTTCTTCAGATTGATTACGAGGAATTCTTATTTTAAGGGATGTTTTGCATAGTCAGTGCGTAAGTCAATTTTAAGAAATACCCACTCTTGGGTAGCCCAGTTGGTAAGGGCGAACTTGTAATTGTGTGATTAGGTGCATGGTCACGGGTTCAATTCCTCCTAGGACAACCCAAGATTTAAGTGGGGGGCCGTGGCAGTGGGTTGATGTACTACTCTTCCTGGGATTTTAGGTTCCATGGGTGGTCCAAAGGGCCCTGCTATGGGATGGCTTGCACTCTATCAAAAAAAAAAAAGAAAAAAAAAAAAAGAAAAAAGAAGAAAGGTCAATTTTAAGAAATATCCAAGGAAAACCCAAATGAAAAATAATCATGGTCAGAGGAAAAAATTGGTGAAAGTTTATATTAACTTAGAAAATTTAGTAATTGATTAATTGAAGATTAGATTGGGAGATTGACAGAAAAGGGGAAGTCCTTTTGAATGAGTTATACACTTATACTAATTAGTGTTTAGGCATTCAGTGTGTCCTTTTATTTAGAATTAATGAAGTTTTATTTTGGTTTTTTCATTGAGAAATGGATGGCAATGAAAATTTTTTGTTTAATTTGAGACTGATAACAGCATGAAGGAGTTTCTATTCATTAAACTAATAGTAGACCAAATAGGCATTTTTTGTTTCAAATATCATGAGTTGCATAATTTATTAATAATATGGTGCTTAGTTCTGGATTTATACCACTAATGTGTCTCTATAACATATTACGTTAATTTGATAAGAATCAGTACATACGTGGTTGCTATTCATGGATCATCTGCTAGGTAAAAAATGTGGCCACTATTAAGCCCTCCGTTATTCATTTGTTATTTTATGTTACCTTGATACTCTTACGGTTGTGAGGTATGTAGCTATTGCAATCTCTTCAGTCATTGTTGTGACCTTTTTTGACAAGGCTGTCAAGCGAAATTGGGTCCTGAAGCATCAACTGAATTTAGGTGAGTCTTTTTCTAGGGTCTCTCAAGGAGAATCTGTTCAGTTGAATATTCCACCTCAGGGTTGGTTTGGTATTTCCAAAATGTTTAAGGAAGTTAAGGTCCATTGTGAATCTATAATGGCATGTTTGGTTGTCCGAATGGATTCATTATAATTTGCATAGTATTGAAGGTATAAATTCATCTTCTTGAATGGGGCCATTTAAAAAACTTGGATCATCACCGTAATTGATTTCGTAGGATGAATTTTAGAAATTCATGAAATACTTTTGTTTTTAATTTTCACTTTCATTTGTGAAGTTGATTTCCATTTTCATAAATTTTCTTATTCACGAAGAAGGGTTTATTCACAAAATTATTTGCGAGACATAATCGATGGTGTCTCAGTTACTTTATATTCAAATTTATTTGATGTGCTCTCTAAAAAGCTGCAGATCTTAATAGGCTCTCTCATCCAAGCCATGATCACCCTAGCATTAACTTGTAGAATAGAAGGTCCAATCAGTCCAAGGTCCTTTAGGGCCTAAGTACGGAACCTAGAAGTAGTGTCAATGGTGAATCTCCCAGTTCTTGATCCTTGGTTCACGAACCAGTGTTGAGGATGAGGTAGAAATGCGTGAGGCAACGGGTCCTTGGAAGAATCCAGAGGAAATTTCTTTTTGGGTCATGAAGAATGTGGTGACCCCATTGGGCCAAATTTTTTTGTTCAATCCCCAAGCTCTCCAAGCTTAAAGGTCTTAATGTCCTTCAACATCATTTAGGTCTTAGCTGTCCTCTTGAGGAGCAGTTTGTTGGGCCCTTTTAGAAATTAAATTGAATTCCTATTTTTCCTGTCAAATGTTTGTGCTTGTTTTGAGTTGTGTAGTTCATCCTCTTTTTTTTTTTTTTTTGGGGTGTTGATAAATTCAAATTACAACCCCTCGCCCCACCATTAAAAAAAAGGGGATACTGCTGCATTTTGGTTGATCTAAATAACATGGATGTGAAATATTGTGAGTTCAAGACGAACTGAGAACTAAACCTCTGTCCTAAATCCTAAATCCTAAATCACTGCGTGATCTCAAAACCAACTTGTAATGCTCTTGACAACCACTTGGATGAATGAGGTAATCTTTGCTTTCTATTTTCGTTATTTTTATTTTTTGTATGTAAGTTTCTCAGTTCCCTTCTTAAGGACTTTGAATTCTGATTGCAGTTCAATTGAAGGAGAATCATTTAACTAAAAGTTAGATGGACCGGGGAAAGAAGCCAGGCAGGTTCCTTGGAGCTATGAACAGTAAAATATACTTGGACCTCAAAGACATAATAAGGGAGCATGCCCTCCCCTTCCTTCCTGCAAAATCACTTTTCAGGTTCACAGGGGTCTGTAGGGACTGGAAGCTACAGATCTCAACTCCCTTCTTTGCACACAACCAGTCAAACTCCTTCCGAACTATCTCAGGTCTCTTTTGTCAGGTCCCTGGGGATCCACCATCATTCATCTCCCTTGACCCAAAGGCATGTGGTGTTCCAGACCCGTCTCTGACTTTTTTGCCCGATCAAGTTGATGTCAGGGCTTCTTCCAATGGACTTCTTTGCTGTGAGGGTCGCACTGGAGAGAAGGCCTTCTACATCTGCAATCCTGTCAGCAAGCAGTGGAAGAAACTCCCTAAACCAAATGCTAATCATGGGCCTGATTCTGCCATTGTACTCATCTTTGAACCCTCATTACTCAATTTTGTGGCTGATTACAAGCTGGTTTGTGCTTTCCCATCTGTTGATTTTGATAATGGATATGAATTTGAGATCTATTCCTCGGCAGAGGAATCATGGAAAATTTCTGGGGAGATTTGCTTTGGTAATAGGAAACTCCTGCCGAGGTCAGGTGTTCATGTGAAAGGTGTTGTGTACTGGATGACAAAGAATGGTAGTAGCATTGTTGCCTTTGACCTGATGAAAGAGCGGTCACAACTCCTTTATGGCTCATATGGGTCGTCCTTGGGTGTGATGCACGGGAAGCTTTGTCTGGTTTCTGTGAGCAGGCAGCTACTAGTTGTGAATGTGCTGTCTAATGTCTACTCAAACACGATGGTAATGAACAGCAATGCTAAGACGTGGGAAGAGAAACTTCGTATCCCTTTAAGCAATGATGCAGTTCCTGGGGGAATTTCATATGACCAGGCATTGGTGGTGTTTGCTGGCAGTGATGTGGTGGTGGTGCAAGCTGGGAGATCAGTTTTTTCTATTGACATAAAGACTAAAGAAAGTGCAGTCTTGTGCAGTGCAGCTGATCATGATGTGAGAATCATTGCTTATGTGAATAGCCTAGTCTATTTCTAGTTTGCCTGTCTTTTAATTTGCGTATTCCTCATTTGCAGTACTTTCTAGCCATAAGAGTTAGACAAGTGGTTTAATTGGCCGATAATTGTTTGAAACAAACTAGATGATTAGTGGAACTTTTTGGATTATATGATGGCTGTCTCCTTGAAAGGGCTCACGTGTTCATAGCTTTAGGGATACTATCAATATGCTTTTTGCAGATCTATAGTATATTGTGATTGTGGATTTAGATTGATTAAATATGCTTGAAAGATTTGTTGGGATTAGTTTTTGACTTGAAATTTGTATGAAATTCATTTCTTTCTTTCTTTCTTTTTTCTTCTAAGTTGTATTCAATTCAATTCAATTCAATTGCAATATCTGACAGCATTTTTGGGTTATTTACTGTCCATATGGAAGCACCGTAAGGAAAAATATTGGTTGGCCATGTAAAGAAAGATTCACTCATGGAACTTTGGTTTCTCTCTCTCTCTCTCTCACACACACACACACACACGCACACACAAATACACGCGCACACGTACACATGCATGCATCAACACTAGCATACGAACCATTCTGGAAATTTTAATTAGGGTCAAAGTTTAATACAGAAACTAAAGATCTAAAGATATAGAATACAAAAAAAAAAAAAAAAAAAAAAACCAAAGAACCCCAAAAGATAGCTTAGTTGGCAAAAGATTACACTTAAAGAAGAGAATATCTTGAGTTCGACTCATGCTTCCTTGGAACCACCCACATAAAATTTTATGGTTTCTCTTGAGTTTTGGATTTACTTGGTCTATATGGGTTGTGGGATCTTCAATGGGGTTAAGAAGCATGAACATTTCTTATGAAGTGCCGTGTCCATGTCGGACATGTATTGGACAAAACACTTTTTGAACACACCTCCAACATAACACCTTTCCCTTTCCATCTTTTTTTGCCTTTTTAGTTTTCTTCCTTTTCGTTTTTGTCCTATTTTATCAATGAATAACTCCATTAGGGTTTTCAAAAATAATAGAAAATATGCATTTTGAATGATAAATGTGATGTTATATGATATTATCTAACTATATACATAAAATATGCATTTTATTAATAGCGTGTTTTCGCCATGTCGTATCCTAAATTTTGAAAATTTACTGTAGCGGCGTGTCTGTATCGTGTTGTAATTGTATTGCATGTTGGTATCTGTATTTCTTAGTATATGGGCTGAGAGTTTGCCTAAATGAATTTTTTTTCTTTATTTTTTAAAAAGAAGCTGTAAAAGCGGTGTTACTAACACCGCTTTCAACATAACATAAAATTCCAACAGCGTGGTTGGTGATCAGCATCTCTCTCTCCCGCGAGAAGGGTTCTCGCACGCTGTCGTCCGCACTCGTCGATTCGCTGGTCTCCGCCCTCTGCCGCCAGCAGGTAACAGTGGTCTCTCTCTTTTCTCTCTGTCGTCTCTCCGTCTACAGATTTTAAAACCCCACTTTTTTGTTGGGTCATATTAGGATTTTTTTTTCTGAGGGTTTTGATGGGAATAGGTTGTTCTGGGTTTATGTAGTTACTAGTTTTACTGTGTTTTAGAGCTGCTTTTGGATTTGATACATTCTCTCTTCAGCTTGAATTGCCTTAAATGTTTAACACGTTCATTTGGGTTTAGTACATCATTATGAAGTCCAAAAAATTTTACGAAATTTCCCAATTACCAGTGGAATTTTTGTTTTATTTTATCTTTAAAAATTAAATTATTCAGCTGAATTTCTCCAAATTTCTATCGATTAGCTGATTTGACAGCCAAATTAATATGAAATAATAAGACCTTCAGGGGATTTTTTTTTTTTTTTTTTCCTCCTGGAGTTTACTCGAGTTTTCCCGAACTTATGGCAAGCATTTGCAGGCCAAATTTTTTCTCATTTCAATTCTAAGGTCCAATCCAAATCCAAATCCAAATTTTTGTGAAGTTTTGCCAAACAGTGTTCAGTTCCATGTCAAAGAGGGAATCGTGGGTTCATTTTTTTGGGTACACTTGCCACTTGGGCTGTTTAGTTCAAGTTGGACTGTGCCATTGACGAATCAAAAGTTGGTGTAGTGCAGAATCTGAAACTGGGGAAAACCATATTTGGGCAACAAACGAAAATTATTCCGGTTTATGGACACCAAATTGGAGGCCCAGCACCCCAAGAAAGGAGCGTGCATGGCTGCTACTGGAATACTTCGATATATTGTGTAGAGTTAACTTAGTTGTTGTGTTAATTCAAAAAGGTTAGTATATATATTGCTTCCCTTTTAATGGGAGTTAAATGTGCTCAAATACCTTTGTAGAACTAATTGTTCTTTATTGGGGCACACCCTCTTCAATATTTTCTACTTCCCTAGTGCTTGTTTGTCTCTGTTTTTACTTGACTCTGTCCACTTCTAGCTCATATTTGCAAAGAAATATGACCTTGTTTGTTTGGCCGGAATTAGGAGGAATCAGAGTGAGATTTTAATGGGTTATCACGGCTGCTTATTATTGAAATCTCATACTCGATTCCGGCCACACAAATAATCCATGATAGTATTTCTTTCCCCTTGAATGGTTCTACGTGTTTACAGTCCATTATGCTGCTGGCTATTAATCTAATTTTAACCATGACTTATATCACGGTTTTCATTTTTCTTATTTCTTTCAAAATGTCTCTAGTATTTCTTTCCTCTCCCATTTTTTTTTTTTTTTTTTTTTTTTGGGTGGGTTATACATCATTACTTTTCAAAGAACAACAAAGGTCATGTAAGTCAGACTTATTTCACAATCTATGGGATTGTTTAACATACTTGAAAATTGAAGATAGTTTTAGATCTAGTGGTCAATACCCTGCAATATAATATAAATATCCTGAGTATATAACAATGTTTTGAAACCCGACCAGACCACATTGATTCAAATGTTTTGAACCCTGACCACTCTAAACTAATACGGCTTAATCCTCAACTCCTTATTTCATATTATTTGATATTTTTTAATTATTGAATATTAGCAATATCAACCTCTCAAAATCTAGAAGTTCTAAATTTAGCCCTTTTGTAATTAAGTTGTCAATTATTACCCATTTATTTCAAGCCAATTTGTGATGCGGGTAACCCCTTACAATCTAACTATGCAAAAATATAACTCAATCTCACTAACAAGTAGGTTGTTAAGCTATAATCACATAGAAGGAAAAGGGGCATAAAATATCTTTGAAGGGTTGGTTAAACGATCAAGTTTTAGGTGTGTTCTCTAAAACTCATCGTTTCGACTCATTATAGAAATCGTTACCTGTGTGAGTATATGACGTTTCACATGGGCCGTTAAGGAAATATTCCAAATTGAAACCTTGGTAAAGGTAAGGCTTAAAATACCCCTAATTGTTAATAAATAAATAAATGCATAAAAGAAGTGCAATGGCAGTTTTAATAAAATAAATTTATTATTAAACAAGAATTGTCTTACAAATCCACTTGCTTAGAATTAAACAATGGCAGCTTTATACAAGGAAGTATTAAAACCTTAATAGAATGTCACCTCTTAACAAGAAAGATTCTTTTAATTGTAAATAGTAGATAACCCCCTGAAGTGGGGGGTTAACTGCGATTTACCCTCTAATTAAATAAAGACTCTAATAAAAAATTATTAATAGTCAAATAAATATTTTACTGATAATGAAATGCTAATAATTATAGTTCTTAAGATAGGCTGGCTTTTGGATTCAAATGTAAACCTGATAAATTTAGCATTTCTTTTTGGGGGAAAATTATGGAAAGATGTTCAAAATTGAAAGTATTTAACATTTATTAAGCTTTGGCCACTTAAGCAAGATTTTTAGGGCTTAATTAAATTCCAAATCATGTGGAATAGAGCATAGAACCACCGTATCCACCGTGGAGCCTATACATACATGATTTTTCCCCCTTACTCAGAAACTTCGCCCCCAAGAAAAGAACAGACAAAAAAAATAAAAAATACGGAAAAGCAAAAAAGCACAACATTCGTCTTTTATCAACCAATCTCCATAAACCACGTGTCAAAGGGGGTCCTCAAGACGCTTCCAACGAAATAACCTCCCCCTGCCCTTGACTTGACCCCATAACACGGTGAGTCACGGTCTACGCTCTCTCTCCTCTTCAAGGACTCACTCTGTTGCTTTGCTTCCTCACTTTCACATTGTTCATTGACTCCACCATTACACGTTCTTGAAAGAACCGACGATCAGTCTCTTCGCCATTAGGGTTTCAGAGAGCATCGAACTCGATCTCAAAGTTTTATACAGTTGCACGTGAGTTCTCATTTTCTCTCTCCTCTCATTCTCTCTCTCTCTCTCTCTCTCTATATATATATATGTATATGTGTGTGTGTGTGTGTGTGGTAGATTATGTACATATGTCGTCGCCTTGGATTTCTTAGGGTTTGTTTGGTTCTTGGGAAAGAAGGAAGGAAAAAAATGAAACCTCGGATTTCTTAGGCTTTTCGTTTGATTCTTGCGAAGGAATGAAGGAAAAATGAAAATATGTATTTTTTTTTTTTTCGGTTTTTGTGATTGGTTCGTGTGTTTAATTCTATTTGGACGACTAAACGGAGCCTTAAAGAATTTCGATATTTCAATTTGTGAAGTTCGAAGTATTTCAATATGTCAATTAATTGTTCTTTTGAGGCGATTATTGGTCTCTAAAAGAATGTATTGGGTACTTATTTTCTATATATTTTTTATTTTTTATTTTATTTTCAAGTTCGTTGGTGGCTGAATATCGATTGAAATCTTGATTTTTCCTTCTGATTGATAGTATTTCATTATTAGTACCATACTTTCGGTGATGAAGCAAAAAAGAATTCTCTGATTTTAGCAAAAACAATTAGAGCAAAAAGATTTCTTTCAGGATTTTTTTTTTTCTATGCTATGATTCTCTGATTTTACTCGGCTATGAGATTGAAAAGTATTCATTCTATAAGACAAAAATTTCGAAGCAGAACAAAACATGGTGGGAAAATATTGAAAGAGTATTATTATTTGTGTATGTTGGCAATGCTATTTCTGTTAATTAGGTATTTTGAGAATGTTTTTTTTGCACATTTTTTCAGACAATCTATGAAAGGCTATTGATGTAGCTTTACATGTTTAAGAGAGCAAATTATGCTATGCTTTCACTGATAAAACCAAGTTCTAATTGTAGGATAATGGAGGAATTTCAGGAGGAATTTCAGAACAACGATATGGAATATGACAATGATGACATGACTGATACGGAAGATCTTTCTGAAGGAATAGATTCTTGCACTTTGGAGCCTGCTCTAACAAATGGGGAGGAATTTGTCAGGGTAAGTGTAGGAATACTGAAATAAGAATGTGAATGATAATTTTTGGAGATGATGTTTGGCATCCGCAATTCAGAGGAAGCCGATGGCTGATTAATATCTCTGCTGTGGGAGCTAGAAATGGAAAAAATCTAATAATCTGAATTTGATTTTTAGAAAAATGTTTGAAAGACCGGAATTGCTGTATGAATATTCGGTTCTCTCTAAGAACATGCATAGTCACCAATTTGTTTTGTGTAATTCTCGCAGCAAGCATAAACCATTGACCTTCTAAGGTTGCAGTACTGCAAATAGGCTTTAGGGAAGAAATTCCTCTCTTTTTTTCTTTTTAATTTCTTTTGTTTGGCTTGGGAACTATTATTTTGTGCTGGATAGTAGGCTACACTAACAGTTATGTAGAAGAGAAGGATGACATAATTAGATAGGAATTTCTCTTTGAGCAAATTTTGTGCAGCACTATAAGCATAGTATCAGATAAAGTTGCAGAAATTTGTTTTGAGTTATGAAATTCCCATGCATTCCCAAGAACCACTTTGCTTAAGGCAAAGTATTTTCTAAAAATATATTTCCTCCCTGCTAAGGTCATATAAAATTGCATTTTATGCTTTCTATTTTTTCTCAATTACTTATTGTTGGACACGAAGAATGGGAATAGCCAGCACTTATATCATTACAAAGATTCGAAATACCTGTTAGATCACTGCTATCACTCTACAGCTTGGATTTCTTGCTTAGGCTTACTAAAGAAGACCTGTGGACCTTAGCCTTTGGTGGGCAACTGATTGCATTATGAAATAATATAAGTTGTTCTATAGCCTAGATGTTATAGAACTAAGTTGTTTTGAAATGCATGATTCTGTATTAAGTGTGTTTACATTCTGTTTCTGTTTCTTGAATAAGATCGTACAGTTTTCTCCTCTGTTACAGTCGTAATATTGAATTGCGTTCATTTGATGCATACTATCATAGTTTCCTTTGTCCTTTTTATAGCAACAAGAGCAATTATGGATTAGTGGGTAGTATTTAGTTTTGCCTGGCATGTCTGTAGTAGTCCATATTGTATTGAGTGAAGATTCTTATATAATGCTGTTTCTCCATATAACATTAAGTCATAGTCCTTTGTGTAAAGGTCAGGATTTACATATGCCAATATTGGGGGATTTTCAAGTAGCCCTTTTGAGGGGTGCCCGAAAAAGTGAGCATTTTGAAAATCCAATTGCAGTAGGAACACCGAAAAATTGAGCATTCTCGTTTATGTTTGTATTGCTTAAGAAAAGACCAAAGTATCTTTTGAGTGATTAGATACCTTTCATTTCTTTTATTTCTTTTATTTCATTTTAATTCTGTTATGTATTTCTATACCTCTCCATGATTTGTTCTTTTCTCTTGATTGCAGTGTGGAAGATATCAATTCAAAACTGCTGCTTATGTTGATGAAGACAAGAATGCTTTTACATTTCCTAGATACATAAGGCGAGAAGATGCGGTAATTGAAGATGTCATAACGGATAGTGCCCTTCCTTTTCTCCCAGCTAAATCGCTTGTCAGATTCAAAACCATTTGCAAAGGTTGGAATGAATGGATAAGTCGTCCATTGTTTGCCCATAGGCAAGCTTACAGTTTTCGAGGCATGTCTGGTCTTTTTTCTCAACTCTCTAATGGAGATCCGTCCTTCATCTCACTTAATCGAATGGTTTATGGCATTCCCAAGCCACCACTCAAATTCTTGCCAGAATCTGTCCAAATCATAAGCACCTGCAACGGCTTGCTTTTTTGCCAAGGCCATGATGATGACAATGCATACTACATTTGCAACCCTGCGACCAAAGATTGGAAAAGGCTTCCCAAGCCAAGTTTATATCACGTTTCTGGACCAGCTGCAGTACTTGCCTTTGAACCATCCCGATGTATTGGAGTAGAGTATTTTCTAGTCCGTGCTGTTGACTTAGTGTATCAACCAGTAATTCAATTTGAAGTTTACAGTTCGACTGAAGGCTTTTGGAAAGTCTCTGATAGCATATACTATTATGATAAAGAAATTTTAATACATGGAAGTGTTGGGTTTTACATGAAGGGAATCACATACTGGGAGATTTCACCAGGAAAAGCTCTCGCTTTCGATTTGAAGGAGGATCTTTGTGGAGTTCAACCACTTCCTTCTTGCAGCTGGCCGCGCGGGGTTTTGACAGAGATGCATGGGGAATTGTGTTATGTTCGTGCTTATAGGCAAGGCAATGAATGCAAAATTGACATCTATGGGGATATTGATATGAAACTCAAGCGTACTATTCATCTTAATCCACCTGATGCGGGGGAAAGTTCATGGGGGTTCCAAGCTTTGCCTTGCCTTAACAGCGAGTTACTGATAATTCTTGTTGGGAAGAGGATATATTCTTATCATGTGAAAGATCAGAAGCTTGCATTGATAAACTCTGCGGGCAATAATGACATGAGGTACCTGCCGTATGTGAACAGCCTTGTCTCTCTATCCTGCTAGAAGGTATATGCCATTATGTGCATCTCCTCTCTCGGTCAATTAATTTTTAGCTTAAAGCAGATAATTCTATACTTGATTTTGAACATTGGCACGATGTAAAAATGGTTTCTGTTTTCCTTATACTTCAACTTCAGATTATTAGTGTGTGTGTGGTTTTTTCATCCATATGCGTCCAACTTGATATTACTTTGTATTATATGGAGATGTAGCTTTAGGAAATATTTGTCTCCCGATCTTGAAGATTGGTTTAGTCTTTCCTATCAGAGAAAATGAAAACTGGGTATCAACTGCCTATTCTTTCTAGGAAGCCCTTGAACAGGAGGAACAGGCAACTTATGATTTTGATTGGTTTTAACATCACCAAGATAAATTGAATGGTAACTCCTCTTCTTCTCCTTCCTCCCTTTTTATTTTATTTTTTAATTTTTTAATTTCGTTTATGGTTGCAGTGAAGCGCAAGTAGATAATATAATGCATAACCCTTTGCCTAACCTTTGCATTCTATTGCACCTTTGACTACCTTATATATCCTCTGAAATACAACCTAGGATTTTGGCACATTTTAGTGTCACCAGTACTTTTGGGGTTATTTAGGTCACTTTGGCATGTTCCAGTCGCTCTTGCCTTATTGATAATAATAATAATGATGTAAATCTCTGACATTGCGGCTAGCTTAGTAGTTAGTGAGGGTGGAGTAAAGGATAGGAATAGAATAACTTAGGGTTCAAACCCCTCCCATTGTACCCAAAAAAAAAAAATAAATAAATAAATAATGATAATAATGGAAATTCTTGATTCCTTCATGCAATAATGGTAGAGAGAAGCTCATAGCCACTATTTGATGAACGTGTAATCAACAAGAAGTCGGCTCATAAGGAACGACTTACATATACAACATAGCTTACTTTCTCCTAGTTGTTAATGTGGAAGACTCGATTTCCCCATTAACCTTTTAAAAACAAAAAGGCAAAATTTTCCAGCGGGTAAATCATATGCATATGCTCAAAAGAGTATCTCAATTTATCACGCCTAAATAATTCAAACAAGAAAGGAGGAAAAACCCAAGTCCTCAAACAAAAGGAAATTCAAAGTCGAATGGGTAAGCATCATTAGTTCTACATACTTGGCAACTTGAATCGACATAGTGGGCACACTTGATTCCTCTTGAGCCATCGAACAATGCAGGACTCATGAAACGAGTGAGAGCAAGGCATGCGACTGACTTCTAACGCAAAATCATCCATGCATATGGGACATCTCTCTTCCTCTGAATCATGCCCACGATTAATTTCCGCCTTCGCCTGCTTTTCCGCCTTCGCTTGCTCCTCTGAAGCACTCAAGGCCCTTTCCATCAGTGATTCCAATAAATTCCGTCCACAATTTTCCAACCCGGCTTCTCTTATGGCGCGTTCGAACGATCTCTCCCAAGTCCTATGTTGAGTCCTTATATGCATAGCAGCCTCTTCACCGAGCATTAAAGGGATTATCCGGCCAACTTCGCGTTCACGTCCCTTCTTCATAGCCCAAGCAAGGGCTTCAAATTCATCGTCTTGAAGACAGACAACTAATGTTTGCTATTTGTGGTGAGTATGAACCAATTGTGGTGAGTATATATCAACCACTACTAGGAACAGTGTTTCTAAATCTGTCATTACTCAGAATTAGTGTTTTTGTGTACATGGGGGTCCTTTGACTTGGGATTCCTAGTCTGAGTTTGTTAGGACTTGAGAGGGCAAGTTTGCCTGGATTTTTTTAGTCTGGAAGTAGCCTTTTGCTTTTGGTCCAAATTTAATTTAGTTATATCTTCCAAATTGTGTCCCAATTTTGACAATATTTCTTTAGGTTTTTTTATTAAGTTCTTTAGTTGCCTATAAAAATAGGGATATTTTAAATAATATTAAGGGTAAAATATACTTCCTTCTTCCCACAAAAATAAATCAATTTGACAAAACACATAATTTAAGAAAAGTTATATTGTATTGACTTATCGATTTTTAACTTTTCAAAAATACCATTTTCTTGCTTGGTATTACGTTTTGTGTTAAAAGTAATTATTGAAACAACTAAGAGTAGTATAGGAAATTCAAAAAAAAAAATAATGATTTGACTTTTTAAAGTGGATAACATTTTGGGATTAAAAAAGTTATAAAAATAACCTATTTTTGTGGGACGGAGAGAGTACTTTACCTCCTTTATAAGGGAAAAAACAGTTGAATTGTATTTGTTGATTTTGTTCCATAAAACAATGAATATAGTTAGAAATTGTAGTTAATCTTGAGGGGTGAATCCAGTGGTCTTGCAACCCTTTACCAAGCAAAAGATGGTTTAGGATTTAACTCTCACCACTTTCTCTGAGGGCTACTCCTATGGACTTATGTCTTATAATAATCAAGGTTTTAAGATGTTTACGCACTTAGACACTCTCGGGGTTTAAAATTAAATTTTTATTTTAAGAATGAGTTCTATCATTTATCAAAATAAAATTTTCTCCCAAAAAAAAAAAACCTATGAATAATGTTAGCACCCTCTAATCAATGAATGACAGGTCCTAGGAGCTAGAATAAACTCAGTATTCAAGAGCCACCCGGGTGAGGCCCAAGAATCCCTGCCCCACCTCTTAAGCTCTGTTTGTTTTCATTATATCCTACAAAACCCACCACAAGTACATCAACATAGGGATAGGGCCTAGGGACACACACAAAAAAAAAAAAAAAACAAAACAAAACAAAATTTTAACACAAAACTTGAACCCTTAGATTTAAAGAGATTGAAGGACAGAGATTAGTGCTGACATGGATGTCACTTAAGTGACTGATGATGTGGAGCTGACATGGTATAATTTTTTAAAAAATAAAAAAACAAGAACTAACACTATATTTCAAACTCAAATCATGTTTTCTATCTCACTCTTAGGTTTCTCCACCACACACAAAACCCTAGCTAGAGTTCATTGGACGACGATGGTGGTGGCAATTTACGACAGAGACAATAGAGGCTAGTCATTGCGGACACTGTGACACTCTCTTCTCTCCCATTTATCTTTGCCGTCTTCTTTGCAAAAATGCAAAAGATTGCGACAACATTCTCTGTTTTCATGAAAAAAAAAAAAAGAAAGAAAGAATAAAAAAGAAAGAAAGAAAAGAAGAGAAGAAAGAAAAAGGAAAATGGGTTTGCAACGAGACTCATCCCTCTTTTCCTCTCCTCTCTTTTTTTCTTTCTTTCTTGTTCTTTATTGATGCAGATCACCTTCTTTTTCTTTGTATAATCTCCCCAGCTACCATTATATGATCTTGGTTTATTGAAAAGGGTGTGGAGCATCGTGGCATTTCATCAAATAGTATATGATCAATTTTTAAATCATTGTGGCATGGATGTAAGAAAAAGAACACACCCTTATGGAAAAAAAGGTAGATATAAAGATTTGATACATATACATGCAATCAATGCTATCTAAATTTCAAATCTCTCTATTGTCGCGTTGTCATCGTCCTATCCACATGACGGCAAAGTTACCCACCGCCATCGTCATAGAACCCTAGGGAGAGACAGATTTGGTTTTGAAATATAATTTTGGTTTTGTTTTTTCTTTAAAAAAAAAAAAAATAAATAAAATTGTACTATAACAACGCCACATCATAAGTTACTTAAGTGGCATCCACGTCACTACTAATCTTCACCCTTAAATCTTATCTTTTTATCTAAGGGTTCAAATTTTGTATCAAAATTTATATTTTTCTTTGTATCCCTGGATCTTATCCCATCTATATAATATTCATGATTGTTGAGAATTGAGCATTAAGCCCTCTTTGGTAGAGAGGAAACCTTGTGCCATTGAAACAAACAGAGCCGGGGGTACAAAAAACCTCTCTGAGCATTCAGTCAATTCAGCGTCACGTACGACTTACTAATGACAATAAGCCATATGAATTTACATAAGAAATTAAGCCAAAAAATCATCGCGCGATATAAAAAAATAATAATAATAAATAAAAAATTACGAACAATTAGCGAAAAGAAACCCCAAATCCATTCGAATTCGAATAATGTATACGCCAAGCAAAATAAACCTCAGTAAATTAACTGAAAATTCATACTGTAAAAACCCTCTTCCCCTCTTTTCTCATAATTTTATGAGTAATCTAAACCCTAAAACCATCTAACCTATTAATGGACAATACCGAAAAATCGAGTATTATTCCATGATAATTACTGTAAAATTCATTCACTCCTCAACGTCCTCAACGCCTTCAAAGGCCCATGCATACTCCTTGGATCTCTTTCTCCTCTTCAGGGGTAAAATCGTTCTCAATGTTGAAGAATTCACGAACAAATTCGACGCTCTTGTTCGCGATAAGATCGGCCACGGTCTGGTTGAGGAAATCCAAGAGGTCCTTGATGTTCAGGTAATTCGCAGCGAGGATCAGTTCTTTTATGTCGTTCTTGTCTTCATGCCTCACGAAATCTGCGTCGAAGGCCTTGTCTCTTCGGCGGTGCAGGCGGATGCGG